>CM068826.1:100282845-100685345 GCA_028554795.2 Sinohyriopsis cumingii
ATTTGGCCTGAGGGGTATGAATTGGCCTAGGCCATAATATACCCCAGGGGTATAAATTGGCCCAGGCCATAATATACCCGGGCATAATCTAGCCTAGGCCGCTTTAACCCCAGGTATACTCCGGACTGGGGGTATACTATTGCCTGTTCTTCCTCCACCATTAATACTGGCCGCCATGTATGGCCTATCGTGTGCTGAAAAATGGCGTTAAACCCTACAACAACAACAACAACAGAATTAATGATCAGATCATACAGTTACATACTACATCGTGTCTCTGCTATTTTAGTAGATGGTTTTGAAGCGAAGACATAAGTGCCTACTTGATATGGTATGTAAATTTCTGACATTGAAGCCGACAGATGCACAAAAAAAAATTGCTATTCATAACACGTACGCATTATGTTTCAAATTAAAATTAATAAATTAATATTTTGTACTTTATTTCGTTTTGTGAAATTTGTTTTGCAATGGAAATGATTTTAAAACTATATCATGTATTGTCGATCGCAGCTCAATTCACTGTCTGTGCCATAAACATAACTTTACAAATACTTTCATTTTTGAGAGGAAACTTATCTTTTATCATAATATTCTCTAAGGGGAAGAATGCTCGAAATCATATAACTGCTCCAAGTAGATGCGATTTGCCTTGCCCCAACCCATCGTCACTCACGCGCCAAACTGAATAATATAGTGCAGTTAGGTGACACTAAATATATATAGTTTATATATGCTATAATCAATTACAAGAGGAAGTGTCCAACTGCTAAGTTTAATTTTCCTTATAAAAACATACTATGGGTATGAGAAGGAAGACGTACCTTGAAAGACAAAGATTTGTCAAGTAATTACTTTAGCAATGAATTCACGTTTGAAACACAAAAATGTGATTTGGTGCACCTTAAAACTTAAGTTGTATGGCCAATAACCTTCTGTGAGCATCAACAATGCCTCATGTAACATCTTTCGATTTGCAAATCCTCAGAAGCGAATTCACTAATCTCAGAAATTATTGAAAAAGGCAGAAGGTTCGGTATTTATCCCCTATGAAACTGGATCCATTATTTATATTTTTTCTCCTTCAAAATTGAATGTCATGACCTTTACCGTTAGAATGCTTTAAGTGATTCTTTTCTCTTCCAAGTATTTTTCTTTCTTCTCCCATCACATGATGAAACGGATTTTTAATGCGACTATATTTTAAGAATATTCCATTTCTTGCAAAATTAGAAAAAAATAATTATTCAATAATTACATAGTATTACAATAATTAATTACATTACTTCAATTAATATGTCGCTAGCCTACTATTACTCTTATGCGATTGACGAATAAAACCTAAATCAAAAAGAAACAAAGAACAGCGAATGCAATCAAATAAAATAATGCAAGATTTGATGACAGCACTACGCTGCTTCCTACAATATGATATTTATGTACTGCCAGGCAGGAAGTACTCTTTTGAGTAATGTTTTATTTTCTATCTTCATAACGGCGTATCACAAGGGCATGAAAAGATAAATATATCTTTTACACAGCCTTACCTTGATGGTGACGTGGAACGAATCATTTTTCAAATCGGAGTAGGTTTTGACATATAAAATGATAGGAATACGTTGTTTTTCGATCGTATTTGATTTAAGGTCCAAAACCATTTCCCTGATGCTTAGCAGCCACAGAGGTTTGCATGTTCATATGAATTAAAATATTATACATGCGATACAAATCATGCCATACAATACCAAACGACGTGGGTGTATTAAAGCCCACGTCCATTTTGATGACAGTTTGAAACTCGTCTATCAAATACAAGCACTTAAATAATTATCTTTTCTTCTTTAAATGGCAGATTAGTCATATAAATCTGCCCCTCGTTTTAACCGCTGAGAATATGTATATTGATATAAGTCATAGAGCGAACCACTTGATAAATAAAAGTCGTTCTATGCGATAATTCACTACAGTCACGTGTCTTTTTCCACCGGAGTCTATGCCATCACTAGCATGTGATTAACTGCCATCGACAATACAAGAAATAATAACAGTAGCAGACGGTAGTAGACAAGATATAAATTACTGTTTGGAGACTAGGCCTTTATCCAGAGACACCGTATAATATGCTTTTAGAATACTGATTCTGATAAGAGTAATGTCTCAAACATTAGGGAGAAATATCTGCTGCTGTTGTGATCACAGGCTTAGCTGTCATTGCTTGAAATTCGGCCTGAACAAGTTACTCATCGATATATGCCTTCGGAAAGTGTTAGAAATATTTCATTCCAGTACGAGTTTGAATTCCATGCATGGTAATAGTGACTGGTATAAAATTGCAACGGTACAAAATATAAAACATTTATTTTCCATATAAAGTTAAAGATTAGTTTTATTTGAATTTATGACATTTCAAATATCTCATTTTGATTGTAACAAAATATCCCAAAAGAATATAGTTTTGGTGCCATCAAATCGACAAAGCCCTCTTCGGTCATTATCAAATGACTGGATGAAGAAACCCGACGAATTTGCAAAAGTTTACTGGATCTGAAAACTCATCTCTAGTGGAGATTCTATAGCATAAATTAAAAGATGATATTGCAGACTAAAACCAAATGTTCGCACTTGATTATGCTTTAATATTTTATAAATGGCCCATCGAAAACTAGACCTTGCAAAATGCTGTCACCCCACTGTTAAGACCGTATGCTCTGTTTGACTGTCAAGTAGAGGTTTTTGTGGAATTTTCTGGCAAAATTATATAAACAAAGCCTAGGACGATATTTGTACTTGTTTGAGATCCTTAAGAATATTTCAAATTATGTTAACCATCGAGAAAAATAAGCATTAATGACATTAAATTTCTTAAACTCTCATAACAAGTTTGATCAAGTTGACGTTGTTGTAAATGAATCATTAAACAAGGAGAAGAGATTGTTGTCGATTCCATTGAAATCAAAGCTTAGCATAACTTGAAATCAAAGAAAGATCCTTATCTGGTTTTGTCGAGACATGTATATCTACCTACTATACGTTTAAAATAAAGAAGAAATTGATTCGATTTCTTTAAAATGCTTTAATAGTTTACACAATGGGCCTAATCATAATAAATAATGGTTTCGTTTTCGATCAGCATGTTTCTAACCTCTCCTTTATTGCCATATTTCTCAAAACTATACAAATTGTCTCATATGCATAATGAGTTCACATCTGAGGAATGAATTATTGTTTTGATTCAAATTCAAGTAAAAACTTTGTTTCAAAACTGATTTTTCATCAAGTGGAATTTATTTAATGACCCCTTTATTTTCTCAATTTAATTTTCAACGCAGGCCATACTACATTTTTTCTTTAGATAAGGCACTAAGTTTAACAAAAGTCCAACCACATCCAGAAACCTTTTCTCCAAATGAGATATATTACTGGGATTTATCTACCCTTTTTTTTAGAGTACTAATTCTTCGACTGAAGTAATAGTCACTATACAGAAATATAATGTCCACCATTTATCCTAGGAACGAATCGAAAAAGTAAACGTATTTCTCAAAGATATTGTAATGGTGCAAAAGTGTATAGATAATTTCTTCAGTACATTCTGTCGTGGTCAGCGTGACACGTAACAATTAGGAACGACTTATGGGGTAGGCTCGCAATAATTTGGCAGCTAAGAATAGTTCAGCTCTCTTGTCTGGAGACATAAGTGAATGTAAATAGAGTCCGTTCGATAACGATCAGAAAGATGGAAGTGGCCAATGCTTACGTAAGGTCAAAACTCGAGACAAGCCATAGCAAAAAATTTGGGAAATCTTGGGCCATTTGAAGCAGATGTCATAAAATGATATTCTTCAGAAAGGTTATTAATTAAAGCAGTCTAGATAGAATTATTCTAACTTCGATGGGAGTTTTTAAACGTTTGGCGGTTAGGGAAAGCAATCCTGATTGGCTAAGCTAATTATTGGGGTGTTCCCAGAAGACATTTTATGGTTTACGTATCACACAACGAAGTTTCAGGCAGTCCGAGTTTTTCTGTCGAAGCAAGAACTTCTTGATTCCTGGGGCGTAGGAAGTGTTTTACCGTTATAAATTGTCCAAAGGACATGGGTCAGAAAATTAGGGTACCCGTCACCATGCAATACACAGCTGGAATTCTCTTATGATAAGCGACCGAGGACTCGGGAAGGCAAAATGCATTGTCTCCAATCGTTTACAATATACCTTGATGTAAGTTTGTAATTATTTGCTGACTTTTTAAATTCATACTTAAATTTTCCTTGAGTTCAGACAATAATCGTACATTCATCTGTTTTGATTGTAATATTAGTCATGGAGTGTAGTGTATTCTATGCATTATTCTAGCATTGTGAGAATTAATTTATTTTTCTTGAATTTTAAAGGAATCGTACATCTTAAAGATTTTATGCATTTCTTCTCATACGAATTGAGAGAATTAAATTATTTTGTCGTAAATGATTCGTATTATACATGCTGAGAATTGTTTTTTTCCATGTCCGAAAATGCATGTAAATGAAGCGATTATTAGCAACATAACGTAGTTAAGACAGGAGGTAAAGTCCATTAATTTGTTTGTGTAAACAATTGTGAATTCTTTTCAACCGCGACTCGACAGTGTTAGCATTAGGAACGTATGTCGACTGACACAGTTAAGCTAGTGATTTACAGCCCACTGCGGTGTGTAATGCTTTATCTAAGCGGTCTAATTATTTAGGAATGCGAGGAGCAGCTAGAACTAGTAATACTTTATGGTAATTTATGGTAATAGGGTTGTGAGTGTGTATTGGGTTACGAACTGGCCATGGCTTAGTTGTGTTGAATTACGATAAGACAATATCTGAAGTAAAAAGAGTGGGAACATTGCTTGATCCCAGGAAAATAAAAAGCCTGACACGTATTTAGCTTTTGTATTATATTTATTTGAAGGAAAAATAGCTCCAAGCTTGTATTGCACAGGCGAAAGATCACAATCTACAATCAAGACGACTGATGACCCGAAAAGGCTAGCGGGAAAGAGAAAGAAGAAAAAGAAATATAGCACCACCAACTTATCATCAACAATGACTTTTGAGGGACCGGAAGCAACAGGTGATGCTGACATATCGGTAATTTGAGTTAGATCATTCACTCGATTATATGATGAAATTTGTTTTATCGGTGTAACTGAACGGCTAATTGAATTTCACATAAAATGTTAGCTCTGTTCCTACGAAAAAGTGAATTATTCAAAAGTCATGTTCAATTTCTTTGTTTGTTTATTTTTTTGTTTGTTTATGTAATTAATTAAATTGTAATATTTTACAAACGGGGGCTTGTAATGTTCTGTTCTATATTTCTAATCACACCTATGTTATTCCATCCATTAATTTAATATTTGATTTTACTGTTTACTCAGTCCGGGCAATAACACCGTGGTCGATCATCTCCTAGATAACGATAAACAAACCCCATAAGAAGTGGAGATCTCACATCATCACCACCTCCGAGAGTTACATTTACATGGCTATACCATACAGGCATACAAACCATGAGATTGTAATAGTGTTGTAAATGTATAGGTGAAAATTATGCAAGAGACAAATGCACGAAAACACCTATATGTAGGTACAACCTTGGTAATTTTTATTATTTTATTATGTTAATTGCAGAAGTTTTGTCTAAAACATGCAGCGGTTGTGTGTTTCAAAATGAATATTAAACTGATTTATAGCTTCGAATCACCTGGAAAGATTGTATAATAATAAACCAGTTCAATGTCTTGTTTGAACTCAATTATTTGAGACGAGTTTAACTAATAAATACATGTCGTCTTTTAAATGTTAGAAGCAGGCGGGTTTCGTAGCCGCTTGAGAAGTGTACAAGCTTACAAAAAGTACAATTCTGTTATTGTTTGAAATTGATTACTTCAGCTTCAATCCATTTAAGCCTGTAGATTCCGCTCTTGGATTGTTCGAGGCAGACACGGATTTCAGACTGGCTTTCGAAAGTTAAACCGTAATGCTATATTTATAATAAAGCAGTCAAACAAATGAATCATAACAAAATACTCCAGATGGGGAAAAAACTACGGTTTAACACAATTTTGAAAGAAAGAATTGAATTGCCTCAACTGTACTTTTATACTAACACAGTTTATATGCAACATACCTAAAATCTGTAAATTTAAAAGAAAACCTCGTGATATTATTTGTTTCATTGAATCACCTCAGCCTGTCGGGCTGTCTCTTTCTTATATGAAAGAAAATTGTTTGCTGCATGCATTTTTATTGCAACGTTATTGGTGAATACTTTTGCGATCGTAAAAGCGTCAGAATAGTGTATGCACTGCCAATTCACTATTATGTATGCACTGCCAATTCACTATTATGTATGCACTGCCAATTCACTATTATGAATGCAATGGCGATTCACCATTGTGTATGCACTGCCAATTCACTAATTGTGTATGCACTGCCAATTAACTATTGTGTATATACTGTCAATTCACCATTGTGTATGCACTGCCAATTCACTATTGTGTATGCACTGCCAATTAAATATTGTGTATGCACTGCCAATTCACTATTGTGTATGCACTGCTAATTAACTATTGTGTATGCACTGCCAATTCACTAATTGTGTATGCACTGCTAATTAACTATTGTGTATGCACTGCCAATTCACTATTGTATATGCACTGCTAATTAACTATTGATGTGGCACTGCCATTTCACTATTGTGTATGCACTGCTAATTAACTATTGTGTATGCACTGCCAATTCACTATAGTATGTTGCAGCATATGATACAAATATTTTACTTCCAAAACAATATTTGTATCGTTTTATAGCTCCTTCATGTTTGTTGCAGGAAATATACGGGGATAACAAGACGTGTCTTGAAAAAATGTTTCAAAACATTCCTTTCATCTTGCGTCAGGGTTTTGCATATGAATACATAAAATCCATATTTGTAACCGTATTAATCATTTATGAA
Source organism: Sinohyriopsis cumingii (assembly GCA_028554795.2). NCBI lineage: Eukaryota > Metazoa > Mollusca > Bivalvia > Unionida > Unionidae > Sinohyriopsis > Sinohyriopsis cumingii. The sequence goes on from CM068826.1 coordinate 100,289,830, forward strand.
TATACAGCAACCTTGCCGACTTTTACTGAAGGAAGCATTCGTGATGCACAGGTAAGCTGCATGACACTTATACTTAAAAGCAAATATCCGCAGAAAGCGGATTTATTCAAATATGATGAATATTATGGGTAAATTAACTCTTTTTTTAAGGATCTTTCCTCTTTTTGCTCAAAATAGCAACCTTCCATATTATTAACGTATATAAATGCCCAGTATTAATTTAACGTTCCAGGGTGTTTATTTACCGTTGCTGGTCGATTTGTTAATTTTAATCCGAAAGTTCATTTCTCTGAGGGAAATATGCATGGTATTCAAATTGATTCGATGAAGTTAACGAACTTCCTGGAGCTTTCACGTTGCCTAATTATTGTCTGCACATAAACTCGACAGTAACGGTTCAGTCGTAATCTTTAACTATTTAGCTTTTGTATTATATTTATTTGAAGGAAAAATAGCTCCAAGCTTGTATTGCACAGGCGAAAGATCACAATCTACAATCAAGACGACTGATGACCCGAAAAGGCTAGCGGGAAAGAGAAAGAAGAAAAAGAAATATAGCACCACCAACTTATCATCAACAATGACTTTTGAGGGACCGGAAGCAACAGGTGATGCTGACATATCGGTAATTTGAGTTAGATCATTCACTCGATTATATGATGAAATTTGTTTTATCGGTGTAACTGAACGGCTAATTGAATTTCACATAAAATGTTAGCTCTGTTCCTACGAAAAAGTGAATTATTCAAAAGTCATGTTCAATTTCTTTGTTTGTTTATTTTTTTGTTTGTTTATGTAATTAATTAAATTGTAATATTTTACAAACGGGGGCTTGTAATGTTCTGTTCTATATTTCTAATCACACCTATGTTATTCCATCCATTAATTTAATATTTGATTTTACTGTTTACTCAGTCCGGGCAATAACACCGTGGTCGATCATCTCCTAGATAACGATAAACAAACCCCATAAGAAGTGGAGATCTCACATCATCACCACCTCCGAGAGTTACATTTACATGGCTATACCATACAGGCATACAAACCATGAGATTGTAATAGTGTTGTAAATGTATAGGTGAAAATTATGCAAGAGACAAATGCACGAAAACACCTATATGTAGGTACAACCTTGGTAATTTTTATTATTTTATTATGTTAATTGCAGAAGTTTTGTCTAAAACATGCAGCGGTTGTGTGTTTCAAAATAAATATTAAACTGATTTATAGCTTCGAATCACCTGGAAAGATTGTATAATAATAAACCAGTTCAATGTCTTGTTTGAACTCAATTATTTGAGACGAGTTTAACTAATAAATACATGTCGTCTTTTAAATGTTAGAAGCAGGCGGGTTTCGTAGCCGCTTGAGAAGTGTACAAGCTTACAAAAAGTACAATTCTGTTATTGTTTGAAATTGATTACTTCAGCTTCAATCCATTTAAGCCTGTAGATTCCGCTCTTGGATTGTTCGAGGCAGACACGGATTTCAGACTGGCTTTCGAAAGTTAAACCGTAATGCTATATTTATAATAAAGCAGTCAAACAAATGAATCATAACAAAATACTCCAGATGGGGAAAAAACTACGGTTTAACACAATTTTGAAAGAAAGAATTGAATTGCCTCAACTGTACTTTTATACTAACACAGTTTATATGCAACATACCTAAAATCTGTAAATTTAAAAGAAAACCTCGTGATATTATTTGTTTCATTGAATCACCTCAGCCTGTCGGGCTGTCTCTTTCTTATATGAAAGAAAATTGTTTGCTGCATGCATTTTTATTGCAACGTTATTGGTGAATACTTTTGCGATCGTAAAAGCGTCAGAATAGTGTATGCACTGCCAATTCACTATTATGTATGCACTGCCAATTCACTATTATGTATGCACTGCCAATTCACTATTATGAATGCAATGGCGATTCACCATTGTGTATGCACTGCCAATTCACTAATTGTGTATGCACTGCCAATTAACTATTGTGTATATACTGTCAATTCACCATTGTGTATGCACTGCCAATTCACTATTGTGTATGCACTGCCAATTAAATATTGTGTATGCACTGCCAATTCACTATTGTGTATGCACTGCTAATTAACTATTGTGTATGCACTGCCAATTCACTAATTGTGTATGCACTGCTAATTAACTATTGTGTATGCACTGCCAATTCACTATTGTATATGCACTGCTAATTAACTATTGATGTGGCACTGCCATTTCACTATTGTGTATGCACTGCTAATTAACTATTGTGTATGCACTGCCAATTCACTATAGTATGTTGCAGCATATGATACAAATATTTTACTTCCAAAACAATATTTGTATCGTTTTATAGCTCCTTCATGTTTGTTGCAGGAAATATACGGGGATAACAAGACGTGTCTTGAAAAAATGTTTCAAAACATTCCTTTCATCTTGCGTCAGGGTTTTGCATATGAATACATAAAATCCATATTTGTAACCGTATTAATCATTTATGAATATACAGCAACCTTGCCGACTTTTACTGAAGGAAGCATTCGTGATGCACAGGTAAGCTGCATGACACTTATACTTAAAAGCAAATATCCGCAGAAAGCGGATTTATTCAAATATGATGAATATTATGGGTAAATTAACTCTTTTTTTAAGGATCTTTCCTCTTTTTGCTCAAAATAGCAACCTTCCATATTATTAACGTATATAAATGCCCAGTATTAATTTAACGTTCCAGGGTGTTTATTTACCGTTGCTGGTCGATTTGTTAATTTTAATCCGAAAGTTCATTTCTCTGAGGGAAATATGCATGGTATTCAAATTGATTCGATGAAGTTAACGAACTTCCTGGAGCTTTCACGTTGCCTAATTATTGTCTGCACATAAACTCGACAGTAACGGTTCAGTCGTAATCTTTAGCGAAAAGGTGGCCCTGACTGAATACCAGTCAGTTCAGACAGCGGGTAGGCGCTGCACGTAAGCGACCATTTTGTTAACAGGCTTATAAACCAATACGCCGATAAAACTTTTGCTGGTCTGTGATAATGAATAAAAACGACATATAAAGAAGATTTATGATCGTGGAATAAAACAAACGGTCAAGAACGAAGCAATACGAAAAAGGCAGAAAGATAGAATCGTACACATATAATTACAATAGCAATATTATTCTGTGTCAGAAAAGGAAGAAATAAACTAATTTTCATTTGCTCCTCATGTTCTGAATCTTTTGTATATAATCTGAAGACATCATTTTCATGGTACCGTCTTGTATAATTCACTGAATATCCAGATTCTTCCCCAACAGTGATTATTTCGATTCTTCCAATCCATGCTAACGTTAAAATACCAAATCGATTTGTTAGTTTTAACTATACTATTATCATCTTTGTCAAAGTAACGTTGCCTGACATTCATTTTCTCTTAACTATCTTGTTTATCTCAACGAACATCCCAGAACATCCTTTATTCCTGATTACTGCCTGTAAACAAACTAGACAGCAACAATTCAGGCAGTATCTTTCATTAAATGGCGGCGCTTATTGGATGCAAGTCACTTCGAACTGTGAATTATTGCTGCACGCAAGCAACAATTGTGACAAAGCACGGTTTGTAATGCAATAGACATATAAGGCAGCCTTCAGCCAGAAGCCATACAATCAACAAAAAAAGGAACAAATTGGATTTGTGTCAAGTGAATCAGAAACATCAGTAACTACGGCAACAGTTCATCATTAAGCAAGATGTAAAAGTCTTATTGGATGAGGATGCGCGCTGGATACGGCTAAAGTCAAAAGCACATGGCGCTCAGGTGGCGAAATCAATTATAAATAGATTGTGTTTTGATTATATTGCAATTAATATATCTTGATGATTATACGGTTATGCATTTGTTTGAAACATTAAACAATCCTTCATCCAACGTCCATTTTGCCACCTACCCGGATATGTTTCTGCCTCTAAGACGACGCTTCTGACGTCACGCCTAATTTTAGTCTCACAAATTCAACATTAGCGTAGGCTACCTCAGCATGTAAGACCTTTATACTGATGATGAAAACTTTAGCACGAACATTTTAACCAAACTTTCTCCAAGACATTTGTATTTAGTATATATCTTTGAAGATGTCATGAAGAGGCATATACATCAAACAAGAATTTGTCTTCATAGCGCTAACGCGCATAAGGTAACCGATTAAACTGTAAAGTCCCCTGAACATGTCGAGCAGTGCTTGGTTAATACATAAGCCCACTGTGTTCGGTTTAACCCGGAGCATAAATACATCAAATCAACAAGTAGTGTCTTATCACGGGGCTCGGACATCTCTGCCGAAAATTATTATGTGTTTGACCCTAGCTCTGAAATCCCCAAGGTCATTAAGATAGCAAGAGATTTGTTGAACTATGTATCCAATTCGTATGTACAAGTACCCATATCGATTGTCCAGAGCTATAGTGAGATCTTTCATTCAAATAGGCAGAAAATTTTGTTTCCTATAAAGCAAGGCGCTAGAAATAAGAAAATAACCTAATCTCTGAACATGTCGAAATGTGATGCCTTTCTTAACGAATTTATATCATAGTGACCCACATCAATCCATTATCTTGTAATTAACACACTGAAATTAGTGACAATATTTAAAATCTGAATCTAGCTACAAATTACGTCAAGAGTGTAATCTTCTCTATCAAAAATATAGTTCACTTTTTTACAGTCAAGATAGAGAAGCCCCTAGGTGTAATGGCCACTACTCGCCTTATCTTTTTTAGCTTTTGATCTATATATGTAACCATAAATGATGACCTAACATGGAAGATATAATTGGCAGTTATTCGAGGTAAATATGTCCAGCAAAGAGATACAACGAATAGGAACCATACAGATGAAACGCATGCAAAAAAATAATTTTCTAATACCTAGTGGTGTTGTCAAGAAACGAAGTTGTTGTTGTTGTTGTAGGGTTAAACGCTATTTTTCAGCACACGATAGGCTATACATGGCGGCCAGTATTAATGGTGGAGGAAATCCCCTGAAAGAACCACCGACCCTCGAGAAGCTACTGGCAAGCTTTCTCAACTACCCACATTGGCCGAATGCGAGACTCGAACCTACGCAGACAGCTGTGAGATGGCAGTGATCCGTAACGGAGAGCGCTTTAGACCACTCACACTGTTACCGTTTGTATAATTGACTGATTACGAAATTTGAAAAGCACACACTATAAATTGTGAAATAGTTGTGGAACTAGAAAAAAAATAAAATTATATATATATATATATATATATATATATATATATATATATATATATATATATATATATATATATATATATATATATATCAAAGAGGATATAGAGGATGAGTAGATGTTCGCATTTCTAAGCTTGTTACACAATGAAGTGTTTCTTTTTCAGCGAAATCGGCATAGTGCAATCTTCTATCTAGTTTTTAGCAATTCAATAAATTGCTACCACCAAACAAATATAAAATGTAAACGCAAAAGGCCCGTACTGATATAAGAACGTTTTGCTTCAGGTCAGTGTATCTTGTTTTATAATGACATTTTTAGTCTCGTGAGTTACATACGAGTGGAACTATTGAACAGTACTGGAATAAATAGTGATGCTAAACTCGACCCTTGTCACAAAGTACTCAGCCATTCAGAAAATTCTCTGATGGAAAAGAGATATCATTTATAGATAGCACCCTTTAAGTACGCTCTTGATGGCATTTGCTGGTAATATGATTTTTGTTTTCTTCTTTTAGACATATAATGCACTTTTTGATGGAATACAAACCTTTAAAAATAGTATTAATGTAAGACAGTGAAAGTACTAACAAAATTATTCTCATATAAATCACATTTCTTTATTCATAATAACTGTTTACCCCCCGAAATGATTGGGACATACCTCAAATAAGGTGATTCTGTAAGTTTGAAAAACATTGATGTTTTATTATATTTGGGTTAACATATTCTCTCGAAAACGTAATTTTGTAAGTACCTCATCAATTGATTTTTGGGTGGAAAGTTGAATTTACTAAAGTATATAACTTTCTTTTCTATAGTTTACATAAAGTGCATAAGTTTACCTTTAATCGTACGGGATGCCAAGCGATTCCGCCAATTTTATTCGTTTAGGCAGCCTACAGCTTTGTGCTAAAACATTCTCAAGCCTAGCGTAGACAATTGCCGTGCTTTATGCTTTTTTTTATATCTGATTACACTGGTGTGTTATCCAATAACAGGGAGTCTCTTAATGTGTTATACCTGACGCTCCCAGATAGCATTACGACACACCAAGGGTCTAAATTAAGCTAGTGTTAATTCCCCTCAAGACCAGATGAAAACATTAATGTTGAACGCACTGGGTAGTATCACAACGAATGTTTTAGATTACGGTAGCTGAGATCGGTCCAAGACCTCCTATACACAATGACTTTACAAAGTTTTACCGGTTCGTCACACGCGAGAGTCTGCAGTACGGTTAAAATTTAGGCAGTAAAAATAATTCTGACACTTGCGTAAAACGATATAGTCATTAACATTTTTTAAATACAGTTACTAATTCTTTGGAAATACAATTATACAATTACTAAATCTTTCGAGAAAAAAAAACAGCGATACCGATCACAACCCCGCTACCATAGGTGTAAACAATTTAGTCGTTATTGTCAGTGAACTATTAAACAGTGTCTAACTGATTCGTGATTGCAAACGTGGTAAATGGGAAGCCGATTGAGATTCTGGACTGAGGCTTAAGCCAGGACGATATTAGACGAAACTGATAATGTATAACAATGGCAAAATTTGAAGAAAGTATTCGATCCAGCGTTTGACACGGACGCACCTTTCAGGATAGAAGCAAAATGGATATACAGCATTACTCGTACCAGGCTTTAGTCCTAATAAAAAGATGACCGAGTGGAAATACAAGTGCACGAGGAGTCTGTGTATTTGTTTCCGGTTGAGTCCATTCTTTGAATACGATGTAACACTTGTACAAAAATAACGACGCCGGTACCAACATATGTCAACAAAGGAATCATGGCGTCGTTTATCAGCGCTCAGTATCTCATCGACGGAAAGGAAATCGAAGCATGATTGAGCAATTTATGGTAAATTCATTCTATTATTTCCGATTTATCTTATGCGGGATGACCTAGGAGACATGGGAACTCTAGCGATGATCTCGGCAAATAACATCCCTCAACATACAAACAACACCGTTTCCAATTCAAGTTGAACGTTATACAACGTAACGTTCTATTCAGTCATTGCGTATAATCATTTCACTTAAATAAACAATATTGTTGCTTTGAACACAAAATCGGCTAAAACAAACAAGGAATAAACAATAAAGCATTCGGCCAGGCCCTCAAGAGAAGACAACAGTAAACCCGCGTAAAGAACATGCTTAAATATGCACACAGATCACGATTTAATTAGGTTGAACCAGTTCTGATAAATGAGTAATGGACTTATACATTTTAATACTGACGAGTTGTAGACTTTATTTAGTGTCTTGCGGTTCGGTTTACTGCATTTATGAATAAAAGAATTATACAAATATTTGAAGAGAAAATATATTATACACTGAAGTAAAGTATTATGTGATGAAAAACCATTGACCATTTTTGTTAATTACACTTTAAAATTATTTGACAATGATGACTCAGTGCTACACATACAAAGACGATGAAAACTGGAAACATGTGTTGGTATAAAACACTTAAAAAGTTACTAGATAAATTGGATCTGAGAATAAATACAGCTATAAATACCGACGTGGTAAACAATATGCAATCTGTTATAATTTTAGAAAAGAAAGACGTCTAAATAAAAGAAGACGATGTGGCAAGAATTATGAAGATAGGAATTACAAAAATGGTAAGGTATTATAATCAGGACTGCACGGCATACAATAGACTCTATGAATGATTTAAAGGGATAGATGATGAACTTGTTCTCTTGTCTCAAGGAAAAAATAAACAAAACGTTCATAATATGACTATGGTTACAGGAACTGGTGTGACTGACCTTGAAACATATGTTATTACTCTTCTGATTTGCTTTTTTCATTTCTTTTTATATATTTTGTCACTAAATATAAATCTTACAGGAATACCGAAAAGAACAAGTTGCTCAATAATTACCAATATGGCATTAGCGACCAATTTAAATAAATAGAAACAATTTCCATCTAACGAAAAAGCCAGATTATTATAATGTCGATATACGAAATAATGCTCCTGCCTTTAAGCTAACTAAGATAGCTGGTAATGAAAGAATCTATATAATCACATCCGCGCCACTTAGTGATAAAAAGTTTCCAAAATTGTATGTTTGGACAATGAGTTGCTATTTAGATACATACAGTCGTAAAAGTCAATGTAATTTTTGAATCTTACCTTTTGTACAGGGGACCCCGAGTGGCCGAGTGGTCTAAAGCGCTCTCCGTTACGGATCACTGCCATCTCACCTCTGTCTGCGCAGGTTCGAGTCTCAGATTCAGCCAATGTGGATATGTGAGAAAGCTTGCCAGTAGCTTCTCGTGGGTCGGAGGTTCTTTCCGAGGTTTTCCAGGGTTCTTCCTCCACCATTAATACTGATAACCATGTATGGCCTATCGTGTGCTGAAAAATGGCCTTAAACCCCACAACAACAACAACAACATTTTGAACATTTGTTTTACTCTTTCACCCATGATATCTTTTCTTTAAATCTTGAATTAATAATATTAATATTTTCTCCAAATTACGTTAATCGAAAAGTTATTTGTGGGTTTTTTAACTTTCACAAGTTGATAAGATCTTGTTCAGTTTAATCCTATTCTTTCCATTCGTCTCTAAAATTGTACATTTCAATGTCGTGTTTACATTTTTTCTTATTCTTGTTCACTCAATCTTTTCATGACTTTACATAACCTTTCAAAATGATCTCTCTTGTTCAACCAATTTTTTTTAGTTTTTCTATTTATTTTCATTTCATCTTTAAAAGTATATTGTAATTAACTACATAATTTACAATTTATTCAAACTATACATCAGCATAAAGTTTCATAGCCCTGCCGAATGTTAACTATTGAACTCAATAGTTCATTGTTTTATATTGTTTACACCTTTACGTTTCCAGTAACTTTGTTTTCAGTTAGTTGTTTCCAAATGCTTCTTTTGAATTGGCAACCTAAAAGCCTTAAAAGCTCACTTCTACCTGTTAGCATAGTTGTATAGTTAGGCCATAACATTTATATCGAGTATCCATTTTACGAACTTGTTTTATTTTACCGATATCTTGGTAATTCAATTTTTTTCTCAATTTTTAAATGAGTTGTCTTCTGAAGCTTCCATTTCAATAAATATATGTTCCACATTGTAAGATTGGGATCGTCTGCATGTCTATAACTTTTACACGTTTCAAAACGTAACTTAGACTAGTACAGTCGTGATATACTCTCAGATTTTAATAGTCTTTCACCATACTTTATTGTTGAAACTTTAAAATTTATTATCATTTCCATGTTTCAGTTTTCCAGGTTACGATGCCATCTATAGCGATATTTGATCTTTGGCATTATCATATCAGGTCTATTGCATCGGCTATGACATTACCATATCAATGTCGATATCAGACCCATGACAATATCATATCAGGTCCATTGCATCAGCTATGACAGTACCAAATTAATGTCCATATCAGACCCATGGCAATATCATCTCAGATCCATTGCATCGGCTATGACATTACCATATCAATGTCGATATCAGACCTATGACAATATCATATCAGGTCCATTGCATCAGCTATGACAGTACCAAATTAATGTCGATATCAGACCCATGACAATATCATCTCAGATCCATTGCATCGGCTATGACATTACCATATCAATGTCGATATCAGACCTATGACAATATCATATCAGGTCCATTGCATCAGCTATGACAGTACCAAATTAATGTCCATATCAGACCCATGGCAATATCATCTCAGATCCATTGCATCGGCTATGACATTACCAGATTAATGTCAATATCAGACCTATTGTAATATCATATCAGATCCATTACATACGCTATAGCATTACCAGATTTATGTCGATATCAGACCGATTGCAATATCATATCAGATCTATTGCATCAGCTATGATATTACCAGATCAATGTCGATATCATACCTATTGCAATATCATATCAGATCCACTGCATCAGCTATGGCATTACCAGATCAATGTCGCTATCAGATCTATGGCGTTAGTTATGGCATTACCATATCAATGTCGCTATTAAACCTATGGCAATACTAGCACAGATTAATATCATATTATTATATCAGCTATGGAGATACCAGATCACATTTTTCTGAAGAAGATTCTTCCTAATGCTATTAAAAATCAAAAAGAAAACAAGTAGTAAAACAAAACAAGTATAAAAACAGCAAAAAATTAAACGAAACAAAACGAACGCGCAAATAAACAAACAAAAAGCTTCCACAGTATTTAGTTATGCCGAAATCATGTACAATTACATCTGTTTTATTTCTATTTCGGCACCAAAGTGATTCTTTCATCAATAATATTGATATTTAAAACGTATTTCATATAACTGCGGCCACCACTGGAAATATTATGCAGTGAGGATAATTTAGTCTATCACATTTTAAATCCCTCTAGGTAATATACTACTAAAAGTGTTCTAATGCGGCTGTGTTGTCTTTTTATATTTTAAAATTTCATGGATTTTGTATTAAATGTCAAAACCAGCACACAAAACGAATTTTAAAGGTGTTACATCTGTCCTATGCTTCACAGCAAAGTCATCAATAACTAAGAATCTATCTTTGAGGACAGAATGCAAGGCATCCTGAATTAAAGTCAGACCTGAAATAGGACGCTTTGTTCGGCGCTAGAACATGTCATTTTAAATTTAAATGTCTTTTCAAAGAGACTTTAACTAGCACGCACCGTGGAGAGACGCTAAAATTGCTGTAATGAATAACGTAATTCAAATTCTAGATGTGATAGATAGAAAGATAGAGAGAGAGAGAAGGGGGAGGGGGCAAGATAAGTATAATTCACCCCTACTCAGAATCGAACCCGATTGTGCGAGTAACAGCACACATTGCCTTGCCTGCACACACATATCTTCATGCCTTCAGAATTAATGGCACATCCCGCAAAAAGAGCGGGCATAAGAGTTATTGAAGGCATTCATGCGTAGCAAACACTTTGCTTGTCGAACCAGTAATGAACTCTCCTCTGAATGCAGTCACCCCGGATTCCTTAGACAGAATGTAACATAGACACCAGAGAGAGAGAGAGAGACAGACAGACAGACAGAGAGACAGAGAGAGAAAATTACAATCCTTGGATCCCACGATGCATGATAATATGGAATAAAATAACAGAGAACAGTTGTACAGATGCTGATAAAAGTAGATTCGGATAGAAAACGTTCTGATAACACTGGACAACAAATTTTTACAAAAGTCATGTTACTGAAATAAAATTAGTCAATTCTTATCAATTTTTATGTGCTGAACACGAATATGACAGTCAAATTGCAAAATTGGCTCTAGTTTGTTTGTAATCTGCAAGAAATTAATGTTTACATAACGAAATGCATTCCAATAGTAAAAGGTCAACTGTAATAGCCTACCTATAAAAAATCAAGTCATTGACTACATCTTAGATTTCTTCGCCTGTCTCTTGTACAGCTGTTCGGGAGCATCTCTGAGGAGTGTCCAGCAGTAGTCAGCCAGCATTGTAGTGGACCATTTTCCCTGGTATCTTTGTTCCATTGTTGCGATATCTTGATGAAAACGTTCGCCGTGTTCATCACTAACAATACGACAGTTGCTAGGAAAGAAATCCAAATGGGAATGAAGAAAGTGAATCTTTAGAGACATATTGCAGCCAAGTTTCTTATACTTCATCAACATGTCTTCTACTAGTTTCTTATAGTTTTCTGCCCTAACATTTCCGAGGAAGTTTGTAGAAACTAGGCGAAAAGCATTCCATGCTTGTTTCGCGTCACCTTCCAGCAAGTTGTTGAACCGGTCATCTTTGAAAAGCTCTCGAATCTGAGGACCCACAAAAACTCCCTCTTTAATCTTTGCTTCGCTGAGTCGAGGGAATTTTTCATGCAGGTATCGGAATGCTGGCAAAGTCCGGTCAATGGCTTTCACGAAGTTCTTCATCAAACCTAGTTTGATGTGAAGGGGTGGTAGCAAGATTTTCTGAGCCTCAACCAGAGCTGGGTGTTGGATATTCTTCTCTCCAATGGCTACATTCTGCCTGTGAATCCATTCCTTCCTCATGTAGTGCATTTCCCTTGCTCGGCTATCCCACTTGCATAAGAAACACATGTATTTTGTATATCCTTGCTGCAGTCCCATTAAAAGGGCAACTACCTTCAAATCACCACAGAGGTGCCAGCTGTACTTGTTATACTCAATGGAATTCAGTAGCTGCCTTAAGTTATCGTATGTCTCTTTCATGTGGACAGCATACGCTACTGGAATAGATGGAAGAATGTTTCCATTGTGCAAAAGCACAGCCTTGAGACTCAGTTTCGAAGAGTCCACAAATAGTCTCCATTCTTGTGGGTCATGAGTGATTTTTAAAGCGTTCATGAGGCCCTCAATATCGGAACAGAATATCAGATTACTTTCCTTTCTGAAGAAAGGCTCCAATTGCTGGTGGCGCTTTCGATATGCAGTAATTGTGACATCTTCTTCTAGAAGATTCCATTGTTGGAGTCTTGATCCTAGCAATTCTGCCTTGTTCTTTGATAAGTCCAAATCACGAATCAGGTCATTTAGTTCTTCCTGTGTTATTCTGTGTGGGGTTGATGATGCACCACAGTGAAAATCTGGATCACTGCATGCTGATGGACCAGGAGAAGAACAGGTCGACTCACCTTTGTCTTCGTCAGATGAATCAAGAGAATATTCTGCTGGAGGTTCTGGAATAGGAAGTCCCTCACCATGTGGAACTGGTCTCAATGCAGACGGAATGTTTGGGTAGACTATTCTCGACTTCTTTCGCTTCGTTATTCCGCCGGAAAGAGGAGGAACCAAGCAGAAGTAACAGTCATTTAGGTGGTTGCTTGGCTCTCTCCACACCACTGGGACTGCAAACGGCATTGATGACCTTTTGCAATTCAACCACTGTGAAAGCTGTGTTGTACATGTAGCACAGCATATATGCGGAGCCCAAGGCTTGTCTTGGTCACCAACCTTGCATCCGAAGTAAAGATGATATGCCTTCTTCACTTGAGAATTGATACTTTTCTTCTGGTTGGCAAATGTCACTTCCCCACAAATATAGCAAAAATTGTTTGCGGTATTAACACACTTTCGAGGCATTACTGTTCTTTATTGTACGTAAATGGATAAAATAATAAGTTTTATGTAACAGTAGCTTGAACTGTCTCGCACAACGTCTAAAATATTTTAAATGCTGAACCTATCTGATTGGGCTTTATATAGTACACTGCTTACGTCAGCTTCAGCAGCCGCCTGGCATTAGTATAATAGGCCTACACATGTATAGTACACTGCTGACGTCAACTTACTTCAGCAGCCGCATGGCATTAGTATTGCATTGCATCAGAAAATGATGCAATCAACTGTGGATGATGTGAGCATGATGGTATTATGCAATGTTACATCATTATTCCGGATGTTGCTGCAGTCCTACTGGAGAAATTTACACAGTGAAACATAGAAAATGAGGTATATGAATATCTTCAAAACGAGAGCCAATACAATTTTTTCACGGTTATATTCGTGTTCGGCACACCAAAATACTACAGATTAGGGCCTTTTCAAGTCAGTAATGATTTCACTGTTGACCAGTGTAACCGCTCGGTGAAGTAAACGTTTTGGTCCACTACTGAAGTTTACCGATAATACGAATTGTTTGTTTAGGCTTTATAAATCAAACCTTCCATCTATGCTCCATCTATCCAGCAAAATCGTTACAAATATCAACAAAGACAACATACATTATTCCACACCATTCAAGGGAAATATACATTTTTGTGGAAAAAGTGAACAAGTTGGTAGTTAGTTGTTCGAACAGACATTAATCAGTATTTCTTCTTTGATCTCAAGTCATTTTGATACAAAAATGTTTAAGCAATATAACAGTGAAATAATACTAAATATCAAATGGTTCACGTCCTCTCATTTTAAAAGGCAAATAGTGCGCACGATTTACACAGATGACAATATATATATATATATATATATATATATATATATATATATATATATATATATATATATATATATATATATATATATATATATATATATATATATATATATATATATATATATATATATATATATATATATATATATATATATATATATATATATATATATATATATATATATCTATATATATATATATATATATATGCATATACATATATATATAATGCTATTAAGATACATCATATAAAATCCGCATTGGTACATTCGGTCGTTGATAAATATTTTGACTGTATTCAATTCAACACCGTACTCAAGATGATTCCGTTGATAAAATTATGATTACAAGAAATTTCATGCAGTAATGACAGCGGTATCAATTTTATACACAGAACACGAGTCACTATTGCAAGGCATTTCAGACTCCTCCGGGAAATCAACTAAAATTTTATTCATGGTCACAACAGCACATACGTTTTTAATTTTTATTCATTATTTTGTGCCATGTTTCACACCAAAGTCATTAACCCTAAGTTAATCTATATGCAAAGAATGCCAGTTACCATATATTCATATGAGTAAATCGTGTTGAAATCATGCGTTCGATGGATGCTGATAAGTACAGAAAGGATAAATATGTATTCAGGGGGCAGGGTCCAGTTTTTATGTAAACATTTAACGCCGCAATCAGCGACCTAGTATAAAAAATCATAACAAATCAAATACACAAGTGAGGTCAAAAAGGTCCATATTTTTATATACCTATATTAAAACAAAGCATAAGAATAGTATTCACTTGACCAGAGAAGTCAACGGCAGTTCACAGCAGAAGAGGTTTATGCACCCCAACCCCTATTTTATACCTGCATTTTTCACATCCAAATGCCATTTTGACAGCATGTGGTGCTCACAGTGCAAACGCAAGCCATTTTCCTGGATGAAAATTTTAAAAAACATTGTCTACTAAATAGTTTGATGCAATTCAGAATAGTTGTCATCCAAGCCGTTTTTGAGATACTCTAGTTGCCTTGAACCCACGTGTCTACTGCTATGGGAGGCTAGCTCTTCTTCCTAGCCAACTATTGGTATTTCAGTATCAACATACTGCAGAGCAACTATGGAAGGTGTACATGCCTGACATCATTTTCAAGAACAACACAAGCCCAAAACACCTAGTTCACAAATATATCCATATCTATAAATACTAAACAATAATAGCTGAAAAAGTCACACCATAGCCTTAAGTTAAGAAATTTGCCAGGGGCCAATTTACGAAACTGGACCCTGCCACCTTAAGAATTTGGCTGAAAATGGTTTATGTCAAAAGTTGTGTACATATCACATATTTAGACATGATCTAGTACAATGGTATAAAGGAAAACTTTTTGTGCACAAAACTAAAAATGGTATTTTGCTTTTTGAAAAAGTTACCTCTTGCGGCAAAAAGCATTGCATTATTTGCATTGTGAATTATGACTGACTGCATTTCTTGAAAGATTTCAAATTGTTTGCAACCTACAATGCTTTTGGTCTTTGTTTACCACCATAGCATCAGTACAAAATCAAAATTCCTTTACAATGTTTCACGAATGTCAAGAAGAGATCTGGAAGTTATAAATTTTAGGAGGGAATGACAGAAATGCTATGTTAGGTGTCAGTGACAGAAGTGAAAAGTTTCTATAAACTCTTCTAGCAAACTTAAAGAAATCACACATTTAAGTAAATCATGTGCTTTAGAAGTACTCTTAGACTGATATAAAAGAAGTGGTTCCTAACTTTTCATTATCATTCTGGAGATGCTAATAGCAGCATTACTGTTGTGTCAATGTGTGTTGTGGGGGGGGGGGAGGGATAATCGCAACACAAGTCTAGCTAGTCTGGAGAAGTCAAAGTTTAATCATTTAACATTAGACAATGCTGGAATATTGATATACTGATGTGTGGGACCCTAAAACTTACAAAGTGACATATCAAATAAATTCATTGATACATTGCCAATGAAATTGACCATACATATACAAATTACTCAATACAATTTAACAGAGAAATTTCTTCTCAGACACCAATTTACTTACAACTGACTTCAATGTTTTCTGGAGTTTACACAATCATAGTAAATAATAATAAAAGGTATAGACCAAATATTTAGAGTGGAAAATCCAGTTCAAGGTAAAAATCATTTCACCGGCTTGGCTTTTGATAAGCACGTACCATAAAACAACTCCTGCAGAAGCTAAATCTGTCCGTCAAAGTCACTCTCTTGTGCACTTAGATCATAATGAGTATCTGGATGAGATTGAAGCTATTGTTTCTTTCAGCATGACTAACCGATTAATCCTGATCTCCTACCATGCAAACTGAGACCTGCAAAAAGAAAGGAAACCAGTGATATTGATGTACATTTAACATTCAGTGAAAACATAAGACTTTCAGAGGAGAAACTGTATGTGTATTGTCAAATGCATGAAGCTGCCACTTAATTTTAAGCTTTTCACCCTTTGTTAACTGAACCTAGAAATTTCAAGATATATACATAACACTGAAACATTTTCTATTATCACCCAAGTGTGAGATATGAATCTCTTATGTCAACTTCAGAGTGGGGTCATGAAGGTAGAAACTGTGTCGATGTGCTAAAACTTTCATTCTTTTCACCAAAATATAGCAAGTAATATGCCATACGCATCATTATTTCTAAGACCGTTCCACTGGTGACATTCAATATTCACAACAGTATGTTTATGTATGATTCCTCTGAATTCTATCTGCTCCTGTGGAGTTAAATTACTTTAAAGAATACATGTTGACATGCTATGCAATTGTTTAGGTGTGTCTGTATTGAAATGTGAATATTATTCATAAAAATAGGGGTGCAAAACCTTGACAGCTACAGAAAATGCAAGACAATACATTATGGTTACCATTTTGTTCCCATATTTAGTAAGTTAAGTCCAAAATATGCTACTTTGTCATGATGTAAACAGTTCTCACATGGAGGTACAAAACACAGTTACCTCCCTCTCCAAAGAGCATTACATACAACACTAAGTGATATATGGAAAAAGGAAGGAGATATAATAAAGTTAATGCATACAAATTATTTAAATAAACACAAAGAAACAAAAAAGTATAATAGATGTGGCTGACTGCACCATCAAAAAATTATCAATTTTCCTTAAGGGGACAGGGTCCAGTTTTTATGTACAAATTTAATGCCGCAATCAGCGACCTAGTATAAAAAATCATAACAAATCAAATACACAAGTGAGGTCAAAAAGGTCCATATTTTTATATACCTATATTAAAACAAAGCATAAGAATAGTATTCACTTGACCAGAGAAGTCAATGGCAGTTCACAGCAGAAGAGGTTTATGCACCCCAACCCCTATTTTATACCTGCATTTTTCACAGCCAAATGCCATTTTTGACAGCATGTGGTACTCACAGTGCAAACGCAAGCCATTTTCCTGGATGAAAATTTTAAAAAACATTGTCTACTAAATAGTTTGATGCAATTCAGAATAGTTGTCATCCAAGCCGTTTTTGAGATACTCTAGTTGCCTTGAACCCACGTGTCTACTGCTATGGGAGGCTAGCTCTTCTTCCTAGCCAACTATTGGTATTTCAGTATCAACATACTGCAGAGCAACTATGGAAGGTGTACATGCCTGACATCAATTTTAAGAACAACACAAGCCCAAAACACCTAGTTCACAAATATATCCATATCTATAAATACTAAACAATAATAGCTGAAAACGTCACACCATAGCCTTAAGTTAAGAAATTTGCCAGGGGCCAATTTACGAAACTGGACCCTGCCACCTCATGTTATACAAGCCGAAACTAGGTTATTGTATCGACACTGTATCTGCACCAGAGATAAGCCTAAACCTGGCGCCCGCTAGTTATTCATCTCTTAGGGTTAGCAGAACACAAACGTGAACTACATCCCAGTGATACTGTGTAACTATTTGCTTCAGTATTGTTCCTAAACTCAAACCTTTTGTTTGTTTTGTTGAGCCATATTTTATTGTCATTATGAAATCAATATGGGAATGGACACATGTTCTCTGAATCATCTAAGTAGTACAAGAATATAATTCATCCCACTAGAAACATTTATTATAGTTCCTCACTAACTTGAGAGCTTTCGACTCTAAATGATTCGTTAGCATAAACAAACACAAAACCGAGACAAGAAAAACAATGAACACAAAAAGAACTGCAATTACAAAAGATTACATAACTATTTCTACTGGAACCAAAGCTTAAAAAATGTTTTATATTTCAACTAATTGGCTTCAGCTTGACTGATGATGTGTATCTATTTATATCAACCTACCAATCGATAAGTCATATCACATCTGTTTTGTTTACGTACCTTGGTCTAACTGTAAATTATTCATCGTATATTTCATTGTTTTAATATTAATTATAGATGAGTAAGTGGCAAATGAGCAGAAGAAAAAATATTTAAATGTAAATGTACTGACTGTAAAAAGACGATGATTTTATTTGCTCTAGGGTGTAATTTTCTAGTGTTCTTGATTATGGCTGATTTAACGCATTTTTTTCCCGTGTTCTTGATTATGGCTGATTTAACGCAGTGTTCTAAAGTGTCGTATCCAGTAAGATTCTTTTACTTTCCTGGTTTCGGAACACCAGCTGCGGTTGTGAGCAGTTGCAATTAGTGTTACCTCAATGAATGTGTGGCCTGGGAAGACACAGTTCTGACATACTCAAGGCCACTGATCGTTCATGTGATGAGATAAATTACAGTCAATGTTTTGCAAGTTCTGTTTGTACCATATCAATTTAGTTTGTTTTACTCATGTTGGTATGCAAGAGAATGTGCTGGTCTCCATCATATGTTGACAGGTTTTGCACATTTTATCATCACAAGGACCATATTTGATTTGGTTGTATATGCGTATGTGATTGGCGTTATATTCGCTCTGATTAGGATGTCTTTCAAGTTTTGCTGGTCTGCTATTACTGGTTTGTTCGAGAGGATTAACTTCAGTGCATCACAAGATACCACGACAGCGGTACAAACTTTCCATCATGAGGGGAATGTAAACGATAAAAGGAGAGTATGTACTATCTCAATGCATAGTGATAGATACAGATGCACTTTAGTAGAATAATGGGTAGTCAGGTATTTTCAGTGTGTCTTTAGGCGGGGACAGAAACTCAGACCCTTAGATAATAGTTTTACATATAACTGCAAGCAAGACCACATATTCAGGCACGTACCATTGCAAAGACAAGCGTTACATAATTTTAACACGTATGGCAGGGCCCAAATCTGTCAGACGTTAGACAACAGAGGTTAACTACACGATCAGTAAGAAGTTAGGATGTCAAGACAACAGTAGAATCTATCGTGGGATATGCAACATCTGTGCCATTCAACTTGTTGTAGAAACCATTGATGTCAGAAGCGAAGGAATAATCACAAAAGCCAAATTCAATACAAAAGTCAGCAACAACTACAACTACAAATGGACATTCAGTCGAGTCGCTCGAGATGTTACCGATTGAATCTAACTTATGGGTGGACAGACACAGAGCACACACGTAACGAACGATAGTGGATACTACAATGTACAACTCATGGTGAATTCGGCCTTGTCAGAATTACAGCTGGTCATTAATTGTGCACACGGCGCAAATTTTACACTAACATCTACCCAAGTAGTTATATTTTGTATGATTTTCTTTTAATATTATTATTATTATTATTATTATTCCAACAGACCATTATTTTCACATCTTTTCTTCAAAACATTGTTGAATAACTCTACCGCTATATTATTTCTGGCGTCGATCTGTCACCACTCTTTGCTCCGTCCTTAGTTCTTAACTTAGAACTAGGTCCAAAAATACTGCCTTGGTTTGTTATGTCATAGACACAAGAACCCGCTCGACTATTATTCATTCACAACATTGTATTGTTATATCTCTTGTAATTTGCCATAGTGATTCTAACATGTAGAGGTCCAGGAAATTTCGTAGATTTTGTGTGAAGTATTTGTTTTGTAAGTTTGTTTTCTCCCCTGACGAAAAGAGCTTGCTGAGCCCAAAAAGTTGGGTAACCGTTTTGAATTAGCGCCGTTATGCCTTTTCATAGTTACATTCGGGATTTCCTCCTGCAATAGAGCTACTATTGAATTATTCCTGAACGTTAGAAACTCAGTTTAAGTTAATTGAGTAATGACCGCATAATCAGAAAACAATGTGCTTTTCTATTCTATAAAGTGTGCAAACAGCGCGCTCCTTAACAATGATCGGTGAACACAAACACTTCAAGAGATATATAAATTATGCAAATATACAGGACGTCAATGTGTAAAATTATTCAGGTCCTTATGTTAACATGATTCGATCTTTACAAGGCATTTTATGCATTGGTGAAGCCGGTAACAATTTTATACAATTAATTTTATTTAGTCTGACGCATTTCAAATCTGGCTAGGAAATACACAATGATTAGTTTTCTATTCTGGCCATGTTCTTCGTCATGAATTTCGATTCGTATTAGATTAAATGTCAAAACCAGCACATAAAAACGAGTTTTAATTCCTTCATTTTCTGTACATAATGACATAAAATCAATGATACGTTTAGGGAAACGGGTAATTATGAAAATGTTCACCAAATCCTCGTTGCTGAACTTGTGAGGAAACATTGTAGTCATTATTACAGCAATATGCTTTTGCAAACTAAATCTTTTAACTTAGCATACAAATGAATTACAAGATGACACTATCTGTATACAAATTATTCATTTGTATGATAATGTTAGGTACTTTTATCAACGCAAAGTGTGTGTATGCATGTGGGTGTATGATTTTGATTGTTAACGTAGCTTTAATTGCTTTTCAGTCATATGGTTACGATGTCTGCACTGTGGCAGTTTATAGTTATGTCTGGCACTGGGGCATCATACCGCAGACGTGTAGCATCATGTTAAACCCAGTCACATTCTGACACCAGGCCGATAATTTCTAACACTAACCTCTTAATGCTGAGATGTTTTTATGTATTTGGTATGACTCGGCCCGGGCTCTAACCCGCGACCTCTCGCATTCAACGCAAAGTAAATAGATTTAAATAAACAATGTCCATACAAATAGCAAAATTATTGTTACAGTAATATTTAGAGCAGGTAGATAATTTCGATAATTTCAGTTGGCGTTTGAAGATTTCACCTATATTTTTTGGGTATTTTTTTCTGTTGTTTTTTTGTGTATTTTTTATATACCTAAACACAATATTTCAATCGTCCAGCATAAAAAATAAATTTCTGCGATTACTCGTAGACTGGAGAAAAATTAGAAAAATGTGTAGTTTAGTTAGGGTTGGTCTTATGTTTTAGTTGTTTCTTACACGGGCCTGGCTTGGTCTCAGAAAGATTCAAAACATAATAACTACGAAATCACCGCAGTCTTTCTTCGCACGACTAGCCCAAGCTTTAGATGCATACGCTAAGACAGAAGGCCTGCATAGTGTAAATGCCTCACGCTAGTTCATTGTGCTTGTAACGCTTTGAACTGTGCGGAGCAAAAATGTGTACTCTAGGTGTTTCGTCTAATGTGAATACTATAACATATGAGAAAAATATTAGATTTAGTTGACCATTGACAGAAAATGATGTTATATTGTTAATGTAAATAGCAAGATGTTGCTTTTGGAGATTAAAATATAACACGTTAATCTTTTGCAAATAAATCGGCTTTTGTAAAATGGTCGTCGACAATATCTTAATAAAGTCAAAAGAGAATGTTCTTGATGAGGTATCTTCAACAACACGTCGGAACAGAGAGTTTAAAATTTCCTCAATGTCACTTGTATAAACCAGAATAAAGACGAGGACCGAAGACAAAATCTTCACGGCAACATTTGAAACTTGTGTTCCACGAAAAAAAACTTTAGCAGTGATCGCATATTTCTCAGATTTATGTACCAAACCTTTTATTCATACCCTATTAAAAGCTTTACTAACGTCAATATGACCATGCACATTTATTCATTTCAATCATGGAAATACGTATATTTATGTACAAATGCAGGGAGGTATTAACCAGGGAGAAGACGATGTGTACTTGCATATTGACTCATTGTGATGTGTAAAAAAGAGCTGTTTGAATGTTACAAGACTAGATTATTTCAAAATCCTCATATTTATAACTCAGTAATTAAATAGGTTTATAATCGTATACCACTGTTTGTTTCTATTCCTTAGGCATAATTTGATCATCTTGTAACTGATTCAAAATACATATTGTTAAATATTGTTATTTCGCCAGAAAAAGAGAACAAAATTTGATTTCTAAAACTGATATTTGCATGTACCTGCATATCATAGTGAAATTAGGCAGCACTTTTATGCAGTGTTTGTAATACATTTTTGTCACTTTCATCATACTATGACGCAAACGTAGGCGTTCACAAACATACCATGGAATCACACATTATAAAGGGGTAATGGGTTCTAAGTTCAAGTTGTAAACATGGACATACATAAATTGGCAACGATTCAAGGTTGATAACATCCTAAGGTAAGAATAGAGCTCCAATCATTCAGTAGGGTATCATCTGAACTTACTGCGATAAAATGCACAGAAAGAAGAGTCAGTCGTCCACAGTAATAAAGATCAACAACAATTTCAAAACTTGTATGTACTAGAGCGAGCAGAGCTTAGGTTTACTGCGCCGTAAATTAGCCGTTTCTTACCGATTGGCCTAGGCACATGAATATCATCTGTAGCTACTGTTATCATAAGTATTATTTTGATTACATTGCTTGGGCCAAACCATGAGTTTTGGAAATTTATTTTACTATCAACAAACATCTGTACTTCATTGTGTGCACCAAGTTCACATTATCTATGCATGCTATTCATATGACAAGGCCAATCAATACAAAATGACGAGTTTGCCGGGCTGTATATTTCAAACCCAGCTCGCTTGGTATGTATATGTATTGTAATTAATCTTTATCTTCATTATTGTGAAAATGATGTTTAAGTTATGCTGCTTTCTGTACACTTAGCTCTTGGTGGAATGTTAAAATATACCAAAGATTTAAAATAAAACTCAATACAGAAGTGCTTTTGTGAGCGCTATGATTATATATTGTTTACTTCAGAAACGTAATGAGCTTTGATGGCAAAATGATACTATACTAAACGATCTGAGCTCTAGTCTTCCACGCGTATTAGTTAATAAGAAAATAACGAGAAAGTGCAGTCAGTCTCATTTTGTAATGACTTAAACATGTTACACATTTTGACTGAAATTCCATATGCTTTTCTTTCTTACTTTATTTCACGTAAACAAAAGCGGAAATGTATGGGGTGTGAGATTAGAAAAAAGTTTGAGCTGGATGAAAGCAATGAACTTGGATTTACGTCTAGATACCAAGTGGAACTCGAGCCTTTTATATAACTATAAGTTTACCCGTTCCAATGGATTATTCTAGTGTTACGCTATACCAGTGATTAAAAAAATATTAGGTGGATGCGTGTAGAGCGAACAGCAAATTCTTTGGTATAATGTAGGGCTTAGTCCATTTACTATTTAATTTTCTTTATGTTTTTAAACAGTAATAAGGTTATAAAATGTCTGACGGTTTCCCTCCCTCCTCTTTCTTTCTCAGTCAGCATACACAGCATGTCATTTTAACACCCACCCACCCTCCGTTTGTCTCTCTCTCTCTCTCTCTCTCTCTCTCTCTCTCTCTCTCTCTCTGGACCGTCGTTGCAAGTCGCGGGTGATATCGCACTTGTTTAATAAATTTGTATTTAAACTTAAACTCGGCAAACTGTGCTTTATTTTATAATATAGCTATTCCAGTATAACAAGCTGGAGCAACGCTACTATGCATGCAAAGTTACTGTTAAGTGGTTAATTCAATTAGTATTATTAATGTACTCTTGGAATGTTTTCTCGTTCTTAAAAGCGCTGTAGACCGCGCCGGTGTCCCAGTTGTTAGAGCGTTCGCCCCGGATGCGGGAGGTCGTGGGTTCGAACACGGGCAGAGTCATACCAAAGACTTCTAAAAATGGTACTAACAGCTGCCTCACTAGGCGCTCAGCATTAATAGGTTAGTGTTAGGACTGGTCGGCCTAGTGCCAGGATAATGTGACTGAGTGGGACATCATGTGCTACATGTCTGCGACATGATGACCCAGTGCTAGACATAATTTACATCTGCTACATTGCAGACATGGTAGCGATATAACTGAAAAATTGTTAAAGCTAAGTTAAAAATCTAAACCACAAACCACAAAATGTTGTACAACTGTTAACGCATATTTTGCAGGTATCCCTAATTAGTTTCGTCTCACAAAATATATGTCCGTTCGTCAAAGTCAAAACCTAATAGTCTTATATTCAAGAAGAAGAAGAAAACATACAGCGAGAACAGTTTCATGTCCAGCCTACATAAATCATAGAAAAGTGGAGTGTGTCGCCGATTTTATTTTAATTGCAATCAATTATGGAACTTCTTGCCATATTATATAGAAGGTCTGTGAATAAAATATAGAGTAACTTTGAAATAAAATTCAAATCATCAACACGATTCTACAAGCACATGTACATTATTTCGCCCTGCAGCTATTTCCTTTCTAGACGATGTGTGTCTGATAAAGCAGTTTGTGATGTTGAGGAGGCGTACCATTTTATGGCAATATGTAACAGAAGCAGTTAAATGGACGCCCTTGACTTGCCTTCAAGATTGATCCTTTGACTTTGATCTTGCCGTGTTCCTTTCCTTGATGGACCTTGCGTGCATGCAGTGTGTTTGCCTTATTGATAACGGGTAATAGCTAATGATATATGTGTTTTACTTAAACAGATTTACTTTATTTTATTTCTGGATTGAATTCTAAATGTGAAGGCCAAAAATGGAAGAGGATCTTATTTTTCAATAACCATTACAGATACCGTTTATAAACTCTCCGCTCAATCTGACATTAAATGACTGACACATGGGTCAGAGCATAACACTAAATTAGTAGATGCAAAGGATGACGACAAATAAGATAAAATGTAACTGGAATGGGTAGTATGGGTACTAATCATTGTGAGTATTAGGCAGACAATGGAAATATCGCGTCGCAAATAGTTATATTTACCAGTATAATTAGCCAGACATCTTTGTTATCAGACGATAAAGAAAAAGAATATAAAATATTTTCGACATTTTTCGCAAAGTTATAAAAGAATACAATGACATACAGAAGTATATTTTGATATACATGTATAAAAGGCTGGATTATATATGCACTTTGAATATGACATTAAAATATTTATCACAAAAATGTAAATGAGTTAATCATGCTTTTAAACTTATCTTTAGTAAATATTTGTGAAGCTGAAATGTCTGTAAATTATGATTTAACATTTGCAGCAGAATGTTATACAAACAACCATCCTTATGTAATTTAGTCTTAAACAATGGCCTGTCGGACGTAGACATTCAATATTCAGCATCATTTTAAGTCGAGAGAGCATTTGCTTGTTAGATTCTGACATAGTGTTTAACACCATATTAAAAGTCTTGACTTGCAAGGATTGGGCAGTCTTAATTTGGGATAAATTTAAGAAAAGAAATAAAATTTCTTTTAGAACTAAAAGTCAATGATTTGTAACAATTTGTGAACATTCGATGGGGGGGGGGGAGGTGATGGTGGTGGAAAGAGATTCTTCTAAAAACACAGCAACCAGTAGATACCTTCATAAACTATAGCAAAGCTTTCCAATAGGACTTTTTGGAAAATGCTCCGAAATGTTTTAACTTTGGAAAATCCATTTGTCAGTGGTTCATAGTATTTTGCAAATAAACAAAAAGTAGTGTAATTAGTAATGGACATTTATCTCCATTTCTTAATTTGGAAATAAGTGGTCGCTAGGGAGACCCTTTAGCACCACAATTATTTAGAACGGATTTGAAACTCTTCCAATAGGAAATAAATTTTGCAGGTATTTTCTGTATTGAAATAGAGTTTAAATTAGCGTAGTACGCTGATGACCGTTTTCTATTATTATATGGTTGTAAGTAGTGAATGGGGCCACCATAGGGACAATGGGAATTAGCATTACAGACCCCCCCCCCCCCGGGCCACTATAGGGACTATGTAAATTTAACATGGAGAAAAACCCTGGGCCACTATAGGGACAATGGAATTTAACATGGGAATAGAGTTTGGGCTTGTTTAGGGACAAGGGGAATTTAACATGGGAATAGATTTTGGGCTTGTTTAGGGACAAGGGGAATTTAACATGGGAGAAAAAAAAAACTACTTTAGGGACAAGAGGAATTGAACATGGGATTTTTTTTTTGTTTTTTTCAAAAATAAAAAAATAAACAAAAGGGGTAGGCAATGGAAAGTCATTCTCTTTTCGAGACCTATGAGTGGCCCTGAAAAGGGCCTTTGGGTTTCTTCTGCTTCTAATTTCTTCTATTTCTCCACCAACTTCTTATTTTCTCTCCTACACTCTTTCTCTTCTTTTCTTCCTTTTTTTCTCTTCTTTCTTCTTCTCCTCCTCTTCTTTCTTCCTCTTCTCATTTTCTTCTTCTTTTTAAATTTTTTCATTCCATGCTCTTATCCTTATCCTTTCCTCTTCATCCTCATTCTCCTCCTTTATTTCTTTCATCACAGCACTTATCATTTCCTTTACTTTTCTTAAGTTGTTAATCTCCATCTTCACTCGATGGGGGCTATAAGAATAGTGATCCTCGTTTAACCTCACTAACATTTGCTCCATCATACCCAAATTGTCCAGGACGTCTTGCAATGTTTTCATTTTATTAAGCTGGTTCGAAGCCATCTTCTTTTTTATTCTTTGTAGAATGGTTTGAACGACGAATACTGTGGGTTCTTATAGTGAAAGCGCGGACGTGATGGAAAACATCCCCCTAAGACATAAAATTGATATTACCTAGATCATGACCAAACAACGCGCGGACGTGAAGGAAAACATCCCCTACTTTTCTCATTTCATATGATCTACTATCCACATACCTGAAGCAGCAATAAACTAACCAAAATCTACCATTCACACAAACCAAGCATCAAAATCAAATCCTATTCAAACCCCGAATCTACCATCCACACACGCAAAGCATTAAAATGAAACCCTAATCTACTATTCACACTAACCTATGCTAGCCCTTATTAACACACAACCATATACATTAACTTATACACTCACACTATGAAAAAGAGTCAGTGTTTATATTCACACTACTCTACCTACACACATTGGCAAATCGATTGTTATTTCTTTTCTAGAGTATTGGGTAGCCCTGAAAAGGGCTGTTTGTTTTTGAACTCCAGTGACACCTGGTTAATGATAGCACCTTCCAGGCCTGGCACCACACACACATCTTCTTCCCCAGTCTCCTTTTACTTTTTTTCTTGAAAGCGCAGAGGGAGGATGATTGGCTTCAGCACCCCAATCCTCTGTCTCTGGTATCTTGTAAACCATCCTCTCTCCTATTTTCTTTTCCTCCTCTTCCCTCTGTCTTCTCTCCTCCTCTTCCTTCTTTATTCTTTCCTCTTCTACTATGGCCTCCGCGGCCAGTTCATTTAACAGGCGCCTGACATATTCCAGATATATCTGGAGTTCAAGAAGTTTGTTTATTCTGGTATTCATTGTCTTGTTAACGAATGAACAGGGTAGCTAGACTGCCCAGCGAGTTTCAATTTATACTGAAAGCGCGGACGTGATGGAAAACATCCCCTAAAACAAAATTGATCTTACCTAGATCATGACCAAACAACGCGCGGACCTAAAAGAAACACTCACTCACTTTTTTATACTGCCCATTACTAATTTAAAAATTTTCATTAATCACTTCAATATACTATCCACATACGCAAAGCAATCAAACCCCAAATCTACTCTCCCCACACGTCAAACAGCAAAAAAAACCATGATCTTAATCTACTATCCACACAAACGTACGTGAGCACTTACGAACACACAATCATATACACAAACACATACCCTCACACTATAAAAAAAGAGTTAGTGTTTATATTCACACTACTCTACCTACACACATTGGCAAATCGATTGTTATTTCTTTTCTAGAGTATTGGGTAGCCCTGAAAAGGGCTGTTTTTTGGTTTGCTATGGCAATCTTTTAGTTTCTAAGAATGCGACGTCCTTTGAGGATAGACTTTCTGACGATAGGTCTGCTTCTTCGGAAAGAGAAGAAGAACTCTTTGGTGTCGATACGACAATCGACAAAGCCTCTGTCAGGTTCAGGTTGCTGCTGCTGCTGCTGCTGCTGCTGTTGTTGTTGTTGCTGTTGCTGCTGCCTCTGAAGTCTGTACTTCTCTGTCCATTCTTCTTTCTCCCTGTTCACTTCTTCTCTGAAGAGCTCTTCTATCAGGTCTTCAGTGACTTTTAACATTCTCACATTCTCTATCTCTTCTGGCTTCGGTATCAGACTGTGTCTGACCCTATGCAAATTTACGTAGGCTTCGTTTAGCTTAGCTACTTTGGAGCACATCTTCGTAGGAGGATGAGTCGACAATGGATGGTTAGACTGGAATCTACCCCGGTTCTTAAAGTCAAAGCGCGGACGTGAAGGAAAACATCCCTCCACGGTTTTCGAGCCGGAACGATCAATGAGTGTCATGAGAGAGATAGAGAGAAGTCAAAGAGCATGAATCAACATTCTTATAGCCAAACAAAAGACAAAGGCATTTTTTTTTCAAAACACAACATTTTTTATTCAAAATCACTTAACACTAACCAACGACTCCAACATTTTTTAACAATAATCCAACAATATAACATCAAACATTTTTTCAAATCACAAACATTTTTTCAATTAACACTCTACTTTAAACAGGGTTGGCAACGTTGTGAATGAAATTGTGATTTCCACTGTTGGAAGTCATTAGGCCATTGATGGACACTACGTTTCCTAGCTTGAGACAAAAGATAAGCATAATGGTCACAAAACCATTGATCTACTTTCATATCATTTCTAGAAGAAGAACGAGGATCAAAATGAGTCACTAAATGTTCTAAGGAATAGCCCAGGCTGCGATGATGCAGAAAATACACACAATATTGTCTACACACCAAGGAATCTGTGCCTTGTAATTTCACATTATTGAATCGGCTGGTCTGAGCATTTCTTCTCATAAAGTCAATGATATCGTCTTCCAAAGGGGGCAATCCGTACGAATCGAAATATTCCACACATCCTTCTTGAGGAAAGTAGACGGCTACCCAGTGGGTTCCTGGGAGATGACTGTCGTCCGTGTTGATGACATAAGCTTGATGGTCTTGAGGTTTGCGATAAGGGAGTTCATCTTTAGCACAGACGACAGGATTCCAAGAAACCGTATACGAACTGTGGTTCAAAAGGTAATAAAGTTCCCAGGTATCCATGTTTTTTTTTTTTTTTCTTCTTCACAGGTAATAATAAGTCATCAATTCGATCCTGACTTTTTGCTTGAAAATGTCTGACAAATAACCGTTTCTTCGTTTCGTCTCCTCACTCTGATAATTGAGAGATTCGATACGATGGATCTCTTGAGTGGTTAATGGTGGACAAGAATGTTCACGCAAGTCTTTATACCACTGATGCAACACGACTTCGTCCGAGATGAGACTCCAAGCTTCGTCCAGATACTCGTCCAATTTTTCTTCTTGACTCAGCATCAGGCATTTATCGTGTTGAATTTGACTGGGATGATCGTTTTGACATCCATAGCAATTTTTCTTGATCAATTCTTTCATTATATCTGCCAGGAATATAGCAAAACAGGAGACTAAATGGGCTTCTTGTTCTGGCCATCTCGACTTCATCATGTCCACTTCTTCTTTCACAGTCTCCTCACATTCCATGTCTAAAGTTTCTCCACTAGGTAAAGAGGGATAACAGTCTTCCATGGTTTTTAGCAATCTAGAATGACTTCTCTCAAACTGTTGATTTCTATAGTATTATCGAATTCTGCATACAGGATGACGTTCACCGTTACATCAGGGTCTCGGTTTGCAAACTGAATTTCCACACGAATCTGACCGGATTTTATAGGGTGGAAATGTCCCTCGTCGCTGCCTTGGTCTGGAGTGAAATCAAAAGCCCACAAAGCATAGCCTCCTGCATAATCCTCGTACGTAATGCCGTGACTGGTGTCGGTTCCTAACTGACCGGTGGCTTTGTACAGGGACAAGTACGACCTCAAGTAATTGTTCTGGGTAAAGTTAGGCTCGAAAGGTCGGGTACACAAGGTCTTGCCATCGCGACTGACTTCGATCTTGGACACGCCAAAGTGTCGAAAGTTGAAAGGATTTTTATCGACAGCTCCGTTGAAGGCTGTATTCTCGACGATACCAAGGATCAAACGTTTGGGTAGCTGTCCTTGGAACAGATGATCTACGGTCATGGATCGCTGTCCCCTAGGAATGGTGAAGGTTTTCACTTTCACTCGTCGGATCGGATACTTGGCGGTCGTTCTGCTCAACGTCTGACTGATGTCGTTACCTACTTTAGGTAACACTTCCACACGTCGCACGTAGAGTCTGGCTTCTTGGATGACAGTTTTGTAATCGTTAGTATTAGACAACAGACGGAAAGCGGCACTGCTGCGATTCAGTCTCAAGCGGACATCCACTTCGTTCAGCAAATATTTCTCTTGCAACCACATGTCCAAATGTAAACGATCCATCAGTTCTAAACTACGACTTAGTACAATTTTCTTTCTTCGTTCTATAAATCCCGATAAATATTGAGCCTCCCCATCAATTGTAGTGCTGTCGAACTTTGCACCTAATGCGTCAGGCTTCCATACCACGCAAGCATCCAGATGAGTGTTTTTGGCTTCTTTTCCATACGTCAAGAGATTTTCCAGGTACGCTCGGTAAGGGTAAGTATCCATGCTGCTGCTGACCAGTTTGTTATTTAAATACAAGTCCACTCCACTGAACAAGGAATGCATGAAATTGTTGACGGGAGCTACTCTGGACGTATCAATGAGAGCGTCACCGTGCACTTCGGTTACTTTGACTTTCAAGTACAAGTAACTGCTATACAGATCGATGTAATCTTCGGGCTGTCCTTTGATTTCAAACTCGATGGGAGCGGAATCCGTCAAAGAGGAGACGGGGTGAAATTCCACCCACTGGGATTCTTGCATGGTCATCATGGTAGGTGACATGGCAAACAGATCCAGTTCCGACTTGGAACAAGCGCAAGACTCTCGGTGTATCATTTTTTTTTTCTCTTTCTCAATAATCGAAAACGTCTAAGTCTCGAACGTTTCTTCTTTTCTTTGTCTTTCTAGCTTTAGAAGTGTGAAGTCTGGTGAAAGGGTGTTTTCTTCGTCGTCTCTTTCTGCCTTGTCCTTGCTGAATGCCTGACTCGGTAGCGTGCAGGGCATTTATAGGTGTGTCTCGTCGGCCTAAAATGTCTTTGCCCGTTTGCAGCAAGACATTTTTGCCAGCCCTCATGAAGGCTTCTTTAGGGTTTTGTTTGTCGATGATGACATCTTGGAGAAATTCTTTGCCTTGGGTCAATGCCGCATCTTTCAAGGCGTGCAATCCTCGTGTTACCATCGGTTTCAACACTGGGGCCACCGAACGAAAGGCTGATTTTAACATATCTCCTAAACCGTGTCCTCGCTGTCGAGCAACCCCTCGGTACACTGGATACATGACTTACGAGTCGTGAGAGAACCTTTTTCGAAAATGGAGTTTCACCGTGACTTTTCCTTTGGTGAATGGAATATTTTGTCCCAGATCTCCTTTTATAGCAATGTTGACCGTGTCCAAATACGACTTGCTGACAGGCAAATAGTGAGGATGTACAAATTCGCGGTGAACGTGATCAGTGTTTCCACCTTCCTCGTCAGCGTTCGTGGCAGAATCCACTTTGAAAGGAATGACACGCAGTAACGGCACAGAGGTGTGTCCCACTACGTTGTACTCCACCACATCGGAATACACGAACATCAAATTCAGTCCTTGGTTCAGTTCTACCGGGGCACGAAATAACTTGCTAAAAGACTCGTTGTCGTAAATGATTGGTAATTCCTTTTCCTTGATCATGACCATTCTCATGTCCATGTCTCCGCCCAACATGTCAAACAATTCAGGACAAAATAAAATGGACAGGATTTTACTCCCTTCAAATTTCATCAAGAAGCGACGAGCTGCTTTGTGGTATTCCATGGTGACACTTTTTTTGACACTTTCCAAAGCTTTAAGAAACACGACAATATACCTGGAGGCTATGGTGCTGACCAAATGTTGACCACTAAAATAATAGCCTGGAGGAATGAACAAGTGATAGGTGGTGTACTTTTGATTTTTTGTGCCAGGGGTTTTCTTGTCATATTTGCCATAGGTATCCAAGTACTGTTGCAATGGTTCGTCATGAACTTCCACATCAAAACAATTTTGATTGGGAAGGACATTGGGGACTTGAGGCGGGTGAATGATTTCTACTAAAGCCACTTCCCAATGGGCTTCGTGATCTAATGGGATGGCCTGAGGTAATTTGGCCGTGTAACAGCACAACGTGTTGTTGGGAAACACCTCCATGGAACTGTCACTGGGTAAGGTTAAGTAAAATTGGTTTTGGTGACTCATAATTCCAGAGTTCTGTGGCTGTCCGAGGGGTTACTGGACGTCAGAGGAGTGTCTCCGCCTAAAATGGGGCCGTTGTGGTTGTTGTTGGATTGGTGACTGGCACTGGCACTGGACACAAGGTTTCCGTGGTTCCCGTTCGAAGAGAATTTCAGGCAGGGATTGGGAAGCAGGTAACCGATGCGACTGCTCAATAAAATGGTCCACAATTTTTTGTCTCCTTGTTGCAAACTCAAATTGGCAATGGCTGCCCCGATGACACAATACACCACGAAGATTTGGCAGAAAAAGACGATTTGCGTTTTAGGCACACGTTCTCCACACCACACCCACAAGGGTTGTTTTTGTAAATCTTGCACAGAAGAACTGGGTGAAGGAGTGGTCGACGTAGCTACGTCTGTGTGAAAGGGCATGATGGTCACTTCTTTTTATAGTCGATGACTTGCGAAGCGTCGATCCAAGAATCAAAACTGGGTGGATATCCTTTCCAACGTACTTTGACTTCTTTGACACGTCGTTTGCCCACTTTACGGGTTCTGCGTTCGACAATGCTTTCCATGTCGTACACGTCGTCTTCTTTTTTGGTGACACGTTGTAACTCGGGCAAGTAAAACGTTCCTTTGAGCACTTGTCCGTTCATGTCTTCCAATTTATAGACGGCAGGATGACGGCCATGCACTCGTCCAGTGACACGAAACAATTCGGTCGTCCAGTTAGGTAAGTAACCTTTGTCGAAAGTGCGTTTGGTTTTGCCAATGCGCACCCAATCTCCTACGACCAACACTCCACTTTTCTTGGGGACAGCCCTCGTCGGGGACGTACCAAACACGCGCTCAAACACCAACACTTCGTTCTCGGGAGTCACTTCTTGCGGGGCACGTCCGATGCTTCGATGGTAAGATTGGTTGTACGCTTGCACCAGGTGCGGTAAGATGTCGATGTACTTCAGAGTGTGGTGATGCGTAAAATATTTCCACATGCGTTCTTTCAAAGTGCGTTGAAAACGTTCCACGATGCTGGCTTTGGTTTCGGGATTCTCGGTGGTAAAAAAATGAATGTCACGTTTCTTTAATTCTTTTTGGAAAGCTTGGTTCAGAAATTCGGTACCTTTGTCCGTTTGCCATCGAAGAGGGTGACGACCGCTTTGTTTCAACACTCGTTGCAGGGCTCGCACTAACTCGCTGCTCGATTTGGAAGTCAAGGGCACGACCCAGGCAAATTTGGAAAAGACGTCGATGACACAAAACAAATATTTGTAGCCACGATTGTAGCTGCCCAAATGAGAGACATCGGCTAAATCGGCTTGCCATTGATGATCGATGCCTTCCACTCGGGTGCGACTTCTGGCAAACTTGCGTCGAATGGGATTGTGTAAAGTGTAGGTAGCTTGTTCTTGTAACCATCGTTGCACTTGAGGCAAACGGAGACTTTTCAGTCGCATTTTGGCAGCACGATACAATTTTTGAACTCCTGCGTAACCTGCAGGATGCGAGGGATCGTAGTAAATGCTGGCTAAGACTTTTTCCATTTTTGTGTTTGTTTGTGTGTTAATAAGTCACCCACTCTTCGGTGATGCTACTTTGGGTGGGACGAAAGGGTGGTTTAGAAACGGATTTACGTGTCCGATGGGCTACTGGAGTAGAAGTCGAAGGTAATGGTGGTGGAGGTGGCAATGGAATGGCTTTGGTCTTCTTTTCTTTTTTCACTTCTGGTTTCCCTTCTTTCTTTTTCACTTCTGTCGAAGGAGGAGTGGACATCATCTTTTTAACCCAAGCTTTCATTTCTTCTCGTTGGGGTGTGGGGGACGGGGTCAACAAGGATGCTGCAATCTTACTTGAAATGGGTGCTGCTGACGGTGTTTGAAACACTTCTCGCATCTCTTCTTCCTCAGGTCTTCGTGGGGTAGCATCTCTGGTGACCCGTGGGGATGGCAGTAGTGGTGGTGGTGGTGGTGGTAGTGATGATGGTGCTGGACTTTTCATCAAGGTCTTAAAATCTTTCAGAGTGGGTAGAGCTGTTTCGTCTAAAGCTTTCTGGTGAAAGAGTTGCAGTCGTTGCAAGAGTTGACCGTACTTTTGCGATTTTTCTGTTTCGGACAAATCTTGGCGATCCATCAAGGACTGCAATTCGTGTTGTAACTGGGACATCTCGCTCAAATGGGGATTGAGAGGTAAATGCGGGGTGCGTTGTTCTTGCCAACGATGGTATTCCATCCATCGTTTGTAAGGCACTAAAGCTAGTTTTCGTCCTTCCATGGGGTTGTCAGGGGTCGATTCTGAGATCTTGGGACTTCAGAGGGCCTTTTTATCTTGCTCCCACCAGTCCTCCCAACATGGTTCCCAAGACTCCTTTCAGTAATGGGCCTAAGAAGAGAGGGTAAAATGCCTCCACGTTGGACCAACATCTTCTTCTTTTGACGAATGGGAATTTTCTTTTGAACCATTTGGCGACGAACGTGACGATGTATGCCTAAGCATTGTTTCTGGTGTTTGGACAAAGGGATCGTGCCTTTCAAGACGTTCAAACAACATTCGCACACGGTATCGATGACCTCTTTGGAGGCTGATTGAATGAGTTTTTTTCGTAGAGGTGGAGAAGCTTTGGACAGGACAGATAACATGTCCCCATGTTTGACTAAACGAGGAGGCAGTCCTTTTCTTTTCTTTCCTTGGGGTTGTTTAGAAGAGGGATGTTTTCTGGAGGGTGACATCTTCAGAAGCACCAAAACACTGATGCCCCCGACTTGGTCACAGGCCTTTTTTATACTGGAACGCGTCGCCACTGATTGTCTTTACGTCGTATCAACTTCAGGACAGGCATGACACGTCGTGCAGGGGTACGCAACGGACTAAATCGAGCCAGTTCTTGCTTGGACAAATCCAGTAAACTTTGTAACATGCCCGATCTTTCTTGGACTTTGATTTTGGGAGAAGGTACTTTGTGAGCAGCAGCCACTGCCACTAAATTGGAGGGTCCTGCCACTAGGGAAGTTCTTGGGGTCATCAACGGAGAAGTTCTTGGTGTGATCAACGTCTCCAAGTACTCTTCAGTTCTTGGTGTCATCAACGGAGAAGTGGATGAACATGAGGCTGCCGGAGACGCAGTCACCGCCGTGGCAGGTCGTGGTTTGCGAGTGTAAGGTTGCGTCCTGGCCGAAGTGCCTCTCTTGCGACTAGTTTTCTTCTGTGGGTTTTTCTTTTTCTGGGGACTTTTTCTCTGTTTCTTTTTCTGGGGGCTTCTTTTCTTTTTCCGGGGTGGTGTCTGGTAAAAGGAGGGTCCCGCCACTGGAGAAGTTCTCCTTGGGGACGTGGTCTTTTTCTTCTTCTTCTTGGGGCTTCGTTTGACTTTTTTCTTGGGGAGATCTTTGGGGGCATTAGGATCCCATCTTAAGAGAGAGCGAATGATGACCCCTCCTAGAGTACCGCTTCCTCCAGGTTTCAAAATGATTTGTTTTTTGGTTTGAGTGTCGATGCGGGGATCGGCCAGTTGGGTCAAAGCGACTTTGTTTCGATCAAAAAAGCGTTTGGTTTGATGAGGAATCTGAATGATTCCTTGGAGTAATTGACGTGCCGTCACCGTGAACCATCGTAAGACTTCTTTGAGACTAGCTTCTAAGACACGAGCTCGTATTTGTGGATTTTTTTCTCGACTGATGCCATACAAGGCACGAATCAATTTGACGGGAAGATGCGACTGAAGGGACGTCATGTTCAAAATGTGTGTGAGACAGACGAAAAGGGTCTGAGGTTTTTATAGAATTTTTTGTGGAATGAAATTAAGTCGAGGACGGAGACGTGCACAGGACAGGCCCTCCGTCTTGGCACCAGTGGTGAAACAAGTGGGTACGAAATCGCAAATCATCGGGGTTCGTAGGTTTCAAATCGACGAGTAAATAGGCGTGTGGAGTTTGAGTGGCATCGTCGTACGCCTGAGTCAGCCAAGGCGTTCCTAACTGTTTGGCTAAGACTTGCACTTGCGATTTATCTCGAGGGCTTTTAAACAAGACCACGTAATGCGCATTGAGACTGATGGTGCGATGGGCTTTACTTTGTTGAAACAAATTTTGGGTGATGTAAACGACACTGGCATTACGGTGATGCCCTTTGCGCGTAAACCACAGTTTAATTTCTTCTTCGTCTTCTCCTAACATGTCGTCAAAAATGACCAAATGGGTTTGACGGGAGTCAGAGACGATGCCGTCGTCTTCTTTAGGAATGCCTTCCACAAACACAATGGAATCGCCTTGACTTTCTCGCAAGAGGCTGTACGCCGATTGCCACTCTTTGTAACACCACACGATCCGCTGAGGTGGTCGATCGATCAAATGATGTTTATGTTCGATCAAACGTTTGACGAATTCGGTTTTGCCTGAACCGCTAGGTCCAGCAATGAGCATGTTAAAGGGATGGCGAAGATACAAAGCCTCCCAACTGGCACGATCTAAGTGTTCGTCGATGACTTTGACAGTAGAGGAAGAGGGAGCAGAGACAGCAGAGGTAGCCATAGTGTTAGGAATGTCACTTGTGACACGAAAACAAACAAGACGAGAGATTATATACTTTTTTTCAGAACACGTTTATTGAATGTTTTAAACATGAATACGAAAGACAAAAATACATAAAAGCCAAAGGCTTAAGTACAAGGATAAAAGGCACATGATAACCATTAACGTGGAATAAAAACAAGTGTCTGTACAACATGTTTTGGGTAAAGTTCTGACCAGTTCTATAGGGGGTAAGGTCACACAAGTGTCCTCCCGAAAGGGTCTTTCAGGCATGTCCACGACAGTCCTGTCCTGGGTGACGGGTTCTTCTGGCACCGTCACTAACACAGGTTGAAAAGTAACTTTTTTCTTTGGATGTTGAAGTGAAGGATCACAACTCTCGTGCATACTGGGCCACTTCTTGGGTGCAAGCCTCAAAACCCCTCTTTTTCCAGTCACGGACATCTGTCCAACGGGGGTGTAAGTCACAAGCTACACACACATCGTCATACACGTCTTGGGTAGCTAAAAGTTGACGAATCTTTTTTTCCCGGAGAGGTCGAGAAGTATCCAGATGAAAACGTAAGGCTTTGAGCAAAAGGAGTCTCTCGTGAACATTTAAAGGCACCACTTTCATGTTGAATGGGGTGGTAAATACTGTTCGTAAAAAGTCCACAAGGAATCGGCTGGTAAACGAAATCCCAGAAAACAAGTCACTAAGACACACACCACTTGTCGACCCAAATTGAACAGATACAGTTCTTGTAATAATCGATGGTAATGATCCACGGTTTGAATATGGTCACTGAGTTCCTTCCACGGAATCTGTTCAATCACATACGACATAAGTCGTGGCATGGGAGCCTGTTTTTATAGTCTCTTTGTTTCGGAAACAATACACGTACTTTCTAGCCAGAGATCTTCGTTCTCCAGTGGGGAATCTAAATGTTGCATACTGTAACCGAAACGTCAGAGTTTGTTTAGAAGTTTCCTCTTCCGCTAAGTAGATTCCACGTAAAATATGTCGGTAATCCTTTACCTTGTCTTCCTCAATGCGTTGCACTAGGTGAATCTCGAAGTAACCAAAATGATCAACATGTGGATCATCGGGGCCCTGGAAGTATTGAACAAGGTCTGACCACTGAAACAATTTCTGACGAATCAGTTCTCTTATACCATTCAGGTACCAGTGGTTAAAGATCTGGTGACGTAACGGATGCAATTTTTCCTTACGTTTCACTTGTATTTTGACCAGCTCTCGGTAAATCCTTTCTCTCAATTCCACAGGCATAGCACGAATGTTCTCTTGTAAAGTATCCATGAATAAGTCAGTCCGTACAATTCACAATCTTCTCCTAGAGCAAAAGTAATCCACATAGTAAGTAATTTCTGACCACTGCCATTCAGGGTAACGTCCAAGAATGTCACTGAACTCTTTTGATGTAAACGGTCTAGAGTAATACAATTGGACGAATGCACACTTCACCCAAAGAAATCTAACACACTGGTTGACTTTTTTCACTTTCCTCTTGTGAATTTCTCGGCACAAAAGTTCTACAGTCACCCCTTGAGATTTCACTCTGGCAAGTCCCTGCCAAACTTCCTTATAAATCTTCTCTTGCAGTTCTTTAGGTAATGATTCAATATCGTTTTTGAAATGCAGTTTAAATACTGGTCTCGGTGATGTCCAACATTTGACTCCTAGCCAAACTGGTTTCTTCTTCGTCAACGACATGGTAAGTTCCTTTAATGTCTCGGTCCCACTAAAGGTAAGTAATGACAATTCGGTGACCATCGAGCATGTTCTACGTAGGCCGAATCTTGCGGTTCCCAGTGGTGAAGTGACACACCGCAACTGAAGCACTTGACTTTATCTCCTTCGCCCAAGTAGAACAATCCGGCTCTGGCTAATTCTTCGGGGGTCGGGCCTCCCAGATACTTAGGCCATTTTCCTTTGAACGATTGAAGACGATTTTCAAAGTCGCAGTATTCCGACAAACGCACAGGAAACGAATATTCGTCTTTCACAGGTTCGTTTCGATGAGGGTTGGGTGACATGGACAGGAGTTTGCTCAGAGCTGGATGACATCCGTCGGGGGGGGGGGGAGTAAACGTGAAGGTGAACATCCCCCTTTAAAACGAAACCCAGTAAAATGTCCAAGAGGACGAGCGGCATCGCTTTCGCATCCCTCAGGTTTGAAACGCACAGCATCACTTTCCATGATAGGGGTAGTGACACTAAAGTTCCCATGATGCTTTACGGCATCGCTAAGGTCACAACGTACAGCATCGTACCCATCGCAAGGCTCACAATCGCATTCCACTTCAGAAGCCCCATACTTGAATTGTGCCTTTCTAAACTTGTTTTGTGTTTCTCTGAAAGTATTCATCTTGTTCGCTTGGTCTTGGTAGTCACAATGAACTATCGATCTTGCCTAGAGTTCCTTTTTATATACAGACCAATACCGACGTGTCCATACGGTAAAGTGAAATGATTGGGAAGTCGCACTCGCTTCTGGTACACGATTTGATAGACTTTTTCCAAGGGTCGACTGACGATGTGGTGAGTGGGTAAAAGTACAATCTTGTTCGGTTGATAGGTGGTCACTTTAAAGTTTCCATCCTCTCCCGATTGCAAGGCTTCTTTCAATACCCCAAAGTTGACCACTCGACTGGTACGATAATTCAGAGTCGGTCCGTTCACTTTGTACGTCGTGTGCACTTCTCCTTGTGGGTCCCGGTATTCGTAGCCGTAATTTTTGGGACCGCCACTGACGAAACTTAGAATCTTGTCCTCGGGATGCTCGTCTGTCCAGGCTCCTAAACGGTCTCCTTCGATGTCAGGGTGCTGTTGACTCGGGTGATGGATGTAAATGCAACTGTCCGTGTCAAAGTACAGGACGCGTTCCCCTAACAGTTCTAAAGCTTCGTACAATTTTAAGCGAGCATGAGCTGTCACGTAAGCCGCAATGATGACATTTCCAAAAGGGTCGTCTTGTACAAAGTCCAGATCTTCTTCGTAATTGACCAAGATCAAATCCTCGCGAACGACGTCCACGTGTTTCATGTATTTGGTTTTGTCGTGAATCATCTGGAAGTAGCGGGAAGTTTCTGTCAAATATTCCGTTTTGGGTAAACACGGTCGTTGTGCCATTTTACCCCACAAGCAATTTAACATCACTTTGGCAAACGATCGCCTGCCTTCGTTTTTCTCGATGTGATCTAAAGTGATGCCTTCTTGTTCATAGTATTTCTCTTTGAATTTTATTTGGTCTTCGGGAGTGTGACACCAGGAAGGATAGCCACTGGCTTCTTGTTTCAGTTTCAAAAAGGCATCCACGTAGTCGGCGAAAATGCCTTTCTGACTGGGGTCACCCTTGTGGTAATGATGTGTCTTGGGTAAGTGGCAAATTTCGTACACTTCTAACAGTTGGTATCCCATGTCCAGAGCTTTGAACAATTCCACGCTGACCCAGGTTCCCGTCAAAGCCCGTTCTTCCTGGTTATGCTGACAAGGCTGATCTTGGTTGCACGTTTCGGCACAAGTACGACACAAAGGAAACATTAGTTTGCCTTGGCAATGGTGAGGTAACACGGGATGGTACAAGTCCGTGGGAGGAAAAACTTTGCGCTTGATCAGACCTTCGTATTGTCGAATGTTTTTCAGGTCGATGTGCTCCGTGAACAATTGTGGGTGTCCTGCTTGAAAGCTACAATATTTGCACACGTAGGGATACAGTGAACACACGTCCAAGTATTTGATTTCTTCTCCTTTCTCTTCGTCGGCTCGGTACAGCAAACAGGTGGCATTGGTCCTTCCTCCGTCCAAATCTCCCTCGGGTTCAGCGGGTCCATGAACTGGTAACTTTCCACGAGACATTTAAACTCGGGATCGGTTTTCATACGGTGATCGTACTCGTGTTCCCACATTTCCACCACTTGGTATCCTTCCTGTTCTAACTTTAGGCGTCGCTGACAAGTGTCCTGGTACAAGTCTTCCATGGTTCGTTGTAAAAACTGATTTTTAGTGCTACGATCAGGGTAACAGACGGGACATCCGTGAAATAAGCAATCGTTAAACTCGTACACGATCTTGGGGTTTTCTAAGTCTCAGCCATCGACCGAATACGTTCCGATGGTCTTTTCACCTCCGTTGCGGGCATGCTAAATCCATTTGTCTTCCTTGTCGCACAAGTAATGTAACCAACGTAGGGCTTTGACCGAGTATTGACGTTTGACATAGTGGGTCGATTGAGGGCTGATGACAGCCACGGTGTTTTCAGGCATGAATCGTTGACGATACACTAAGGAACACGCTTTCGCAATGGTGCAAGCTTCTTTCAAAGGATCGACCCCTCCGTGTTCCATGAACAGTTCTCGAAATTTTCCACAGCAACGCCGTAAAATGTCCACGTCGGAACGACAATACTTTAGCATTTCTTCCTCAAAGTCGAAAGGGTCCGAGGCGTGAGCCTGGTACCAAGCGTAGAAAGCTTCTCGTTGTTCGGTACTCATGTTGTCGGGGTCGTAATAGTGAGCCTCAGGTAAATGGGGTAAAACGGCGTGTTGATTGGCTTCCGTATTGAAAAAGTGTGGAAAGTACCCTTTAGCCATTTCTGTCATTCCAAATGTTTTAGGCATTCGACTCAAAGGCATGGCCAAGTAACTCATCGAATCTTTAAACTGTACTTGTCCTACTTGCATGAAAATGATTTTGGCTCCGTTCAAAGTCACTTTAGGACGCTCGGTGCCTTGTTCCGTATAGTATCTCAAAAGAAACTGTCCATCGTATCCGGAGAAATTGTGAGCCATCACCGTGGCATGACGATGACAATCTCCGTAACGTTCGATGTCCTCTTGGTTCCACGTCTTGTCGATGGGGTCTAAGACCCATTTGGCAAAATCGGCTAACGTGTTCGGTCCTCGAAAGATTTTTTCACGCCCTCCGGGAACCTTACTGCAGTGAGGGCAATGACTGAAGATAGGTTCCTGAATGCACTTCTCGCACGCTTGATGAGCCACGCAGAAATTAGGAATGTGAATGCCGGTCTCTTGCATGCATTCGAAATAAAAAAAGATGAAATTGCCTTTCTTCTTGTGACCGTCCTCTTTCTCTGGTGGGGGTTGGTATTTTTGCACGTAGCATTGATGTTCCAAGTCCACGATGTGGTGACAAATGTGAC
The DNA here is from genome assembly GCA_028554795.2 of Sinohyriopsis cumingii. NCBI lineage: Eukaryota > Metazoa > Mollusca > Bivalvia > Unionida > Unionidae > Sinohyriopsis > Sinohyriopsis cumingii. The sequence continues at coordinate 100,332,345 of CM068826.1, forward strand.
ATTTTTTCTTTCCTGAACATACGTGTGCCTTGGCACTGTTGGTACGTATGCCTTGTCCACACGTAGGGCACAATCTCAGCAGTTGACAAGCGCATTTCTGCTGTGAACCTTGCGTCTTCAAATGTTGTTGGTAACAGGTAGGACTGACAAACGTGCGCAGACAAGCAGGACAATGCACTGGTCCTTCGCTCAGACAGGGTGGAGAAGATAAACATCCTGATCATTTCGTTCCGCAATGCGTGTGTTGCTCTCGATTATTATAAGCACGGTCACATTTCTCACAGTAATATCTGTATCCCAGGAATCCGGTGATACTGGCAATGGTATCGAAATGGTCATCGTGATAATAGACATGAATGTATTTTCCGTCCTTAAAGTCTTTCCCTCGAAACAACAGAGGCCCGCGCATTTCTTGAGGGTACACTTTCAAGGTGTATCGTGGAGCTAGGACATCTTGCAATTTTTGCATCTCAGGAATGCCACAGGGTGTGTCTTTGGACAGTTCGGCTTGTTGCAACAGGAGTTCTGCTTCACTTCGTTGTTTGGCTCGGTCCGATTTTCGAATATTCTCCCAGGATCTTTTTCATTCTACCGTGTCGTTTTTGTTGGCATAGGTTCGTCCCACCACGATAGCCCTGGCTAAACACATCTGGTCTTGAGGGTTGTAAAGTTGGACGAGGCTACGCTTAATGCTGCGAAGCTCGTTCACCAATAACATCTTTTTGCGTCCAGTCCCTTGAGGAGGAGAGACGTGGGTCATGTCCAGTGTGGCTTTTCCATCGGTGATGTCAAACTGGTCATTGGATTGTTGTACGTGTTGAATTTTGTCCATGACTTTGCAAACGGTGAATTCTGCAGGGGTGCTAAACTCGATCCAAACAGGGGATTTCAAACCGTCGTGTTGTATGGAAAGTCTCAAGCGATCGTCTTCTTTGGGTTGGCATTGTCGCTTGAGTGTGGTGAGCAAAGAATCCCACACCCCGGTGATGAACCCTTCTGCTTTCTCTAACGGTACTTCGGACTTGAAATCTTTAAACTTCACTGTGTATTGGTAAGCCGTGGTTCTAAAGTTTCTAGAGGAGCGCTTTTCCGTCTCTCGAATGGAAGAGTACTTTTCAGGGTTGACTAAAGGTGGTAAACTTTGTTTAGAGGGTTCGGATTCTGGTTCACTCATGTCCTCTTCAAAATCACTGGCATGAATTTGTGCCAAGACTTCAGCCCTGGTACGAGGCGATAGATCACGTTTCTACCTCTTACTTTCTTCTTCTTTCTTCTCAAATGAATAGGATCGTTTCATCTTGAGTGAAAAACGTCAAATGACTCAAGTTTAAACACCATGGGCTAATTTATAGTCATGGCAGACCAGCGTATATAAAAGGGTGTGTCTTGTCCTTTCACTATTCATTTCACTCTCTAACCGAGCACAACGATGGAAGAGACTAGCCAAATCGAACGTTTCATCAGAGCTTTGCGAGGGGTCATTAGAAAATTCTCTTCAGACCAGCCGACGGACTACTCTCCTTCCTTTCGAGATAAAAGTCAAGATACTTGCTATATCTGTCAGAATAAAGGGCATTGGTCTTCAGAGTGTCCAGACCATCAAAAAAGAAAAAAGGGGCTAGAAAAGACAAAAGTCAAGATACCTGTTATTATTGTCAAGAAAAAGGACATTGGTCTCCAGAATGCCCAAAAAAGAAACAAAAGGAGTCAGAAGAAGAGAGGGATTCTTCAGAGGTAGAAGAGAGGGATTCTTCAGAGGAAGAAGAGGAAGAAAAAAGACAATTCTATTTACAAGAGGCAAAGAAAAAGAAACAGGAGAAGAAAAGAAGAAGGGAAGAAAGTGAGGAGGAAGAAGAGGAAAAGCCTGTGACGGTGAAGAAATTGAAAAAACAGAGAGACTAAACAATGCGACAGAAGAAGTGTATGAACTTTTTAAAGTGCTCTGTTGTGAATTGTGAATTGTATTGTTAATATTTATAAAGAATAAATTAAGTATTAAAAGGTAAGTGTCTTTGGGTTTTGATTTTAAAATAAGAACGTACACTCACACACTCATACACAGACACGTACTATAGGGGTAAAATATATTTTTTTTTTTTTGAGTTATTGGCAAGTGAAAGTCTATCTCTTTTCGAGAGACGTGGGTGGCCCTGAAAAGGGCCTTTTTTGGTGTAGGGGTGCGTTTAAGCAATCAACTTTAACTGTCTTAAGCCTTTGCCACGGCCGAGGCCTACTTCTGGACTGCGTACTGTTGATGATGATCATTTGGTTGAAATCACTAAGGGTGGTACGGTAGGCTTAGTCACAGGGTTGACGTGTTTAGCTCGGGAAGGTCGTATCCTCTTTGGTCGTAATAAAGAAGTCTGATACATTTGTTTCAGACTTCTTAACTCCGCTAAAATGTCCAACAGTACCGTGACCGTTTGATTTTCACCCTCTTGTTTCTTTGCTGCTACTTCTTCTTCTTCTTGTTTTTTTCTTACCTCTTCTTCTTGCTGCTGTAGGAGAAAAGCTTGTTCCGCTTCCTTTTGTCGTTGTATAAATTTCTCCAATTCTTCTTTCTGTCTCTGTCTAAAATTCTCCAATTGCGGTAATGAAGGTGACGAAGGTTCCGGAACAAATTTTTGCGAGGTAAGAAAATCTACAAAATCCCAATTCACCTCTTCTGAAAGTAAGTCCGGGTTCCCTTGGGCGGTCTCCACTGCTGGTGCACCCCAATGGATCGTTTTCTGAGTTTCCGTCATGTTGAATCACTGTCGCATAGATTGACTGCACACAGGCGCTAGCGAATCTATATAGACCACGTGACGTCACAGACTGCTCTCTTCGGATTGGATGCGGGCTGACTGAATTTTGTAACGCATGTTTGGATTGGTCAACAAACTCAATCCGTTTCAATCCTACCTCTACCTATAAATAAGTGCAGTTCACTGCATTGATTCACCTGTTCTCGGTGCCTCAAGATGTGGACCGATGTACAATCTTCTACGCTTGTGTCTTCAGTGATGTTCCAGACGGACATACCCATGTATGTCCGATCCAAGTGGACCGTTGTCCACAGGACAGACACCAGTCTGTGGATACGTAGGATCTACGTAGAAAGACAAGGATGCCTCAAAAGAGTCCTGATTTACGGTCCTATAGTGAGACGCAGCCTAAGGACAAGAAGAAGACCAATGCGGTGCCCTTTATGTTAATGGATACATTAACATAAACACAAAGGCCCTTTTCAGGGCCACTCATAGGTCTCGAAAAGAGAATGGCTTTCCATTGCCTACCCCTTTTTTATTTTTTTATTTTTGAAAAAAACAAAAAAAATCCCATGTTCAATTTCCCTTGTCCCTAAAGTAGTTTTTTTTTCTCCCATGTTAAATTCCCCTTGTCCCTAAACAAGCTTAAAATCTATTCCCATGTTAAATTCCCCTTGTCCCTAAACAAGCCCAAACTCTATTCCCATATTAAATTCCCCTTGTCCCTAAACAAGCCCAAACTCTATTCCCATGTTAAATTCCATTGTCCCTATAGTGGCCCAGGGTTTTTCTCCATGTTAAATTTACATAGTCCCTATATTGGCCCAGGGGGGGTCTGTAATGCTAATTCCCATTGTCCCTATGGTGGCCCCATTCACTACTGTTGTATGTTGTCCTTAAAGACAACCGCGGAGATTTTAAATGACTTTGCCTTTGTATCAGGTCTGTCCTGCAATGTGTTTAAATCAAAGGCTATTCGGATTAATAATTAAAACATTTTTTAAATTAAAAATATGTCCAGAGATTGATATTAACTTATCATTGACCAAGTTTAGATTACTGGGAGCAGATTTCTCTTTGAATTTGGAGGATATGGTATAACTTAATTATTCGACGAAGTTGAAGGAAGTAGAAAACTCCGTGACTGGTAGAGCTGAAGAACTTAATTCCATATTGCAAAATCTAGTTTCATAAAATTCGTAATTTTGCCAACATTGGTTCAATATTTTCCAGCTCTACATAGTTTACCACCCCATTCAGAAAAATAACTGAATATATATATATATATATATATATATATATATATATATATATATATATATATATATATATATATATATATATATATATATATATATATATATATATATATATATATATATATAAGTTCATTTAGATTTTGAAAAACTAAGAAACTCTCTTAAAGCTTCCTTTAAGGAGTTGTAATTAAGTATGATTTATTAGCAATCATTCGTGTGTTATATAAAACTGTTCTCGATTATGCTCATTTGTTTCTGGCTAAAGCTTGCGTCTGAACAAATATTTGGAAAATTTGGATGAACAATGAGGAAAAACCAAATTGAAATAAATTTAGAAATCAATCAAGATACATTATGGCTATTTTATGCCTTATCATAATGAAATAACGAGACATCAACAGATCAGGAATACTTGCCTCAAGATCATCTTAATTTAATTACATTAGCTAATTCTTATTTACACACAAGATGGACAACAATCAGTGCTGTACTTATTAAACAGCTTTTTTATGCGCAGTGACCTCTGTTAAGTTTTTATGAAATAAAATAAACAACACATACTAATCTTTTCATACAGCACTTTGTTCTTATTTCAAAAATATCAGTGAAGTGAAAAAAAGAAAATTAAAAGCTTTTTAATGAGACAACAGCGTTCGTGTAGTTTTCTTAAGAAACTTCACTCCTTTGAGTAAGAGTGAATATTGAATTTATTTATGTAGATCTGATAACAACCAAGCTACAAAATGCAAATATTTGGCCCATGTATCCAAGAGCGCAATTTACGCAAATTAATGAACTGTCAATTTTGTTTTACTAAAACTTAATTCAAAAGACACAAAATTGATTAGCTTTAATTGACCACAAGCAAGTTTTTGAAGAAAAATAGTTTAACTGGTCATGATATATGTACCTTCTGCGAAGATGGATAGAACAAGCTGAGCACTTATTCCTTGATTGAGCACTTTTCGGAAAAAATTGGGAATGGATCCAAACATATGGTCCAAATTCTGACATTACACGAAAAGAGTTACTGATAAGAAATAACAACTTTGATGATCTTATTAACTTCGTAATTATGCTTGCAAAATCTCACCTATTATAAAAGTTGTGTTTTATCATATAAATGGCTGGCAAAATAATAATACGTGGATAACAGAAGTGAAGAGTATAAGAAAAAGTGGACCTATTGTTTTTGTGCATGATATCTTACATTATCTTCCCTTTCAAATAAACAATAGGTAATTAAAACACATTGGAATGTGTATGCGAGTGGATCTCTGTGTACAATATTTTTGAATGTCTGTGTACATGCATGTGTGTGTGTGTGTGTGTGTGTGTGTGTGTGTCTAAGTAAATGGAACATATGTAAAGATAAGAATCCAAAAGAATTTACGATAATGCCCTATACGCTAGGTCAGATGGTAATGTTGGGAAATACGTAAAATCCTGACAACTTATTTTCAATAAAATGAATTCACTAACACCAAAATAGAAAATCCTGACAACTTATTTTCAATAAAATGAATTCACTAACACCAAAATAGAAAATTGTGACAACCTATTTTCAATAAAATGAATTCACTAACACCAAAATAGAAAACTGTGACAACTTATTTTCAATAAAATGAATTCACTAACACCAAAATAGAAAACTGTGACAACTTATTTTCAATAAAATGAATTCACTAACACCAAAATAGAAAACTGTGACAACTTATTTTCAATAAAATGAATTCACTAACACCAAAATAGAAAACTGTGACAACTTATTTTCAATAAAATGAATTCACTAACACCAAAATAGAAAACTGTGACAACTTATTTTCAATAAAATGAATTCACTAACACCAAAATAGAAAATTGTGACAACTTATTTTCAATAAAATGAATTCACTAACACCAAAATAGAAAATCGTGACAAATTATTTTCAAAAAAATGAATTCACTAACACCAAAATAGAAAATCGTGACAATTTATTTTCAAAAAAATGAATTCACTAACACCAAAATAGAAAATTGTGACAACTTATTTTCAATAAAATGAATTCACTAACACCAAAATAGAAAATTGTGACAGTTTTATTATGCTACTCCTATATTTGCGAAGTATAGAATACAGGTGGCCTGCTGGTTTAAAAAGAATGGAGACAAAATATTTTTATGTCGACTAATTTCTACAACATGAAGTCAACAAATTACGGTATAACATTTTTAATTAATTCGAATATCTCTTTGATCTGTTTAATATGTAGGTAATTTATCTGAATATCAAACATTATATTCCGAACTTCTGTTAATATTCTATAATACATCAAACAAGTGTGCAGTGCAAAGAAAAAACACGACAAACAATAAAATATACAATTTTGATATTACATTTCCTTTAATTCTTTTTGCTACGAGTCAACGTGACAAAATTGTAGACTGTTGAAAGGCTTTTTACACTTTACAGATTAAAAAAATATGAGTTCTTATTAAATTAGTTCAATAACAAATAAATCGTTTTTGTGCCAAATAAAAAATGCAAAAACCTGTACTTTTTAACAGCAGATCGTAAATCCGACAAAACGTTCTACTGCACTAATACCAAATAAAACACTTCATACATACATCAAGCTACTTCATACATTATCGCATTCGATTTAGTTTATTAATGTTTATGTTTGTAAAATCGTTAGGTGAAAATTAAATTTGCTTTTTTTAAACCTTATTTGTAACTCGCAATTTTACCCCATCTATTCAGAGACATTTTAAACTGAAGCATGTATTTTCAGCTTCACAATTACAAGTGTGAATTTGATATATGAATTTTTTTGTCTACAGAATAAAACATGTCAGTATCTTTCGTTATATATAATGAAAATAATATATTAAAAATGTTTGTCTCAGTTTTCAAGGAAGATAACTTTAAGATGAAACATCATCATCACCATCTTTATTTCCTTCCATGGAAGATTACATGATATAAGAATAAATCATCTGAATACAATCAATAAATAAGTATTTTAAGAAAAATAAAAAAATATATATAAAATAATAATACTAAAATAAAAAAATTAATATTAGAATACAAACTCATTATCTGGATAAAATAAGCTCTATTCCTCGAAAAGGAAACGTGTTATTGTGATTAAATCTACTCCGCTTATGTTATTTGCCAAACATGTTGAATCTTTAAAGTTCGCATTTAATCGACTATTTAAATATATCTTGTTTCAGACAGACTAATGAAGAAACAAATGATTTCGCTTAGTCCACCCTGTATGTTTATCATCTGAGCATTATATCGAAAAGATTACTTTCATGTTATCCATTTCACCACTTTGCCGCAAGTAGGTTTTGCTGTAATTCCAAAACACATCTAGTTTGCACTGCTTGAGGATCATGAAAACACACTAGTTTCATTGTATCTGTTTCAAATGCCATAAGAAATGTCCATAGTAATGATCGGAACATTCTTATAAACATATATTAAATGTATAAAGAAAGACGAAATTATTTTAAAAGTATTTGAACAAAACTCTAGTTGTTTCTTTATAAATTGTCACAAATCGATTCCTTTCGATCAACCCGAGGATCTAGTTCATTTACTTTACATTTAACGCTGTTTACCTACAGGATTTTCCCATTATGTTGAGCTGGTTATATTTGACATTTTTTCAATTGTTTAACAAGCGCAGTAATATTCTAGGGTCGTCTAGACATCAGTAAACAATAGTCTTTATTATCAACACTCATTGATGAATAATTCTCGCATTTGAATAAATCTTGTTCAGTCTACAGCTGTTCGAAATTGCAAGCTGAACGCGTAATGTTACTGAATAAACAATTCTTGCGTCCAAGTTTCGAAAGATCTCCAATATCCGGCGTCATTAGTTATAAGCTGTAACCTAGCGCATTTAAATTTGGACGCGATTAGAAACAACTGATGGAGGCATGTGATAATTCCTCAAGGCAGGTATTACTTCTTTGGACTATTTAGTCATTGTTAACGCAAGACATATCTGAAAAACAATCAACACCCTAATGACTACACTGCCGAATTTCTCATTGCTTGCCACGTGTCTATTGTGAAGAGGACAAGCATTTTGGACTTAGTTTGAATAAACCCGACTATAAAACTTTCTCGTATTACATAAGAGACTCAAAATTATTTGTAAAGAGTAAAAAGCACAACAATCTTGGAACAAAGACAAAGGTTCCTAATGAATATATATATATATATATATATATATATATATATATATATATATATATATATATATATATATATATATATATATATATATATATATATATATATATATATATATATATATATATATATATATCAGGGTTTATATGACTGACATATTCCTTGTAAGGAACTCAGACATGATGCTTTCAGTTCATTGCATGATGGATAATACACTTGCAATACATCTGCTCTGCTGTATATTGTCAGGTAGAAAACTAATCCTGTATAAATATATTGTTATCTTTGAAGTTCCTCATCATTAACCTTTGATTTTACCATATGTCATTATCCTTCCCCTAAAATAACAATTGTTTCAATGTATATTCCATTTGAATCATTCATCATAGGCTTTACATTTTCTTTTGGACAGAAATAGAGGAACTACCAAATACATCGATGGAACAGATTGCCATTCCGAAGTAAACAATACGCAAAACTGAACATGTGTACTGATTGAAGAACAGGAAAAAAGAACACATGTGGCTAATCTTAAACACCAAAAACAACAAACAAAGACTTTTAAAGTTTTTAGAATTGAACCACTTTGGCCGCCCTGGTAGAGATATTGACGAATCGTATGGATGAAATCTTTCCTCTTTTATGGCTTTTACAGACGTTACATTTCCAGCAATTAACACTCTGAATATTTCTGTCTAACTTCCAAACTGTTAAAAAAAAATGACGAACATAAACGTGACCCTTAATTCTTTTCACATAATTCCTTTCTATTGTTATTTACTAAAAAGTATCATCCCATCTCATTTTGTTATATATACATTCCGATATTTCATATTTATTTGAGTCAATATAATGTCAAAATGATCTAAACAAATAGAAGATTAATAGTCTGTCAAGCATACTGCTTTTCTAATTTATTAAAATGGGCATGTCATGCTTTACATTGTAGGATAAAAAGCTTGTCCTCTTTCCGACGACATCGTTCTAAAATTTAACATTCAGATTTTACATGTTAAGTCAAATTATGATCAAAATTTATGGCACGTTAAATTTTATTTCTTAGCCTTTTCTTTAGCAACCTCCAAAATTATATAATCCAAGTAAAGTAAACAAAGATGTGCTTAGGACTTAACAGTCACCTCCATCCCCCCCCCCCATATATATATATATATATATATATATATATATATATATATATATATATATATATATATATATATATATATATATATATATATATATATAACAGCAGCAAATATGTGAGAGCAAAAAATGTCATACTTAAATGCAGAATAAAACGGCTAAAATTTCATGTATCTAATTATTGATAACGCAATAATTCAGCAATGCTCGCACTAGTCTCATTGTAAATCACGTTGTGTTTTTTTCTTGCGATCACAAACACTCGAAGCGAATAGAAAATACATGAAAAATATAGCTGCAGGCAGCACCTCGAGTTTTCTAATTCAATCAATCAGTATATCTAGTAATCTATCGATTGTAATTACAACATACAAAATAACACAATTTGTTCTTATGACTAAATTGTAAAAACCAAAATAGTTTTTAAAAAATAGATTTTGCAAAATAGATCCCGAAAAAAACATTTTCCTGTATGTTCTTAATTCGTTAACGTGGAGAAATGTCGATCAGTAATGACCCTTTGGCATAAATAATCGATTTTATGCAGCGAAGTAATTTAAATCACAAATGTCTGGAATTATACAAAGGGACCATGTTAGTTTTTAATCGAAACGAATATAATGTGACATTTAAATGCATATCCATAAATTGACGCACAAAACAGTACTTAAATGTCTAAATAAAGTGATAGCTATCTGAATTTGATTATGTAATATAAATTAGATAACAAAATGACGAACTGTATAACACATAAGGTCTTTCAGATATCATTGCTTGAGTGTAATGGTATAAAGACAAGAAAGTGTCTTAAGGTAATCAATTATAAATATTAAATTACAGAGTAATTAAAAGGAGAATATCAGAGACTTTCCACAGAAGAAGAAATTAACGCTAAATTTACAAGAAAATAATAACGCACAGTATGACAAAAGATATAAAGAGCCAGATATCCGCACTTGGCACCGTATATACTTGCTTATACGGTGATCCAACTATAAACTGCACAGATCCAGAACTGCTGGCTTGTTATGCTCCGGCATATCTGAGCATATGCAGTTTTCTTACGAGTAATCAAAAGGCGAAAACATAGATCATTATCTGCAGGCACAAAATATGTATATAATGCTTACATTCTTATTCATAGGCGAAAATAAAGGGTTCGTATAGAACCATTAGGGTATACTATCAATCCATCTATATTTCTTCATTTAATAAAAATAAAATGATACAAACACGACATTGACAAACATCCGATCAATTGCAAAATTCATATTAGATTCTTGCAGAAAATATTGCAGATGAAATAAAAATTTCAAAGACATAGGGAGTCATTCAATTAACATTTGCAGAGGATATATATATATATATATATATATATATATATATATATATATATATATATATATATATATATATATATATATATATATATATATATGCAATAAACTGACAGCGAACAGTGCGAAACTAGTATCTAATTAGTCTGAGAGCTCTCGACTCTTTAATGAGTTTTTTTTAAAGGCAAATGCAAACATAGACAAGACAAACAAATCAAACAGAAAAAGGGTTATGTATGCGAAACGTAACATGGCTGTTTCTGCAGTAATTATTCCTTTTAACTTTAGTATTTTTCAACTAGTTTTTTTCAGCTTGTTGCTGATACTGGAAAATATTTGTATTGACCTAGAAATTGATGAGCCTGCAGATACGGGTTCCGCTGTGGTCGTTATGAACAGGGAAGACTACATCAGTGAAAAAAGTAGACAACTAAGTGACGGTAGGTTCTACCAAAAACTAGACCATGATCTAACAATAGAATATGCAAAAACCATCACTAATATTATTGACGAGACATACAAAATCTGGCATATTGACCAACAAATGAGAAACTACTTAAGCCCAGAAAACCCAAAGGCAGATAGATTTTATCTTCTACCTAAAATCCACAAACAAGAAAACCCGTGCAAACCTATTATTTCCGGTAACGAGCATCTCAAAGAAAGGATGTCATACTATTTGGATCATTTTATGAGACCACATGTCCTCAAATTACTATCATATGTTCAAGACACGACAGATTACCTCATAAAAAGCAAAGCAAGAGAACCATTACTGACAGATGCATTGCTTGTTTCCTTAACGTCGCATCTTTGTTTACTAACATACCGCTCAAGGAAGAAATACAGGCGTATAGAAAAGCACGTGAAACTAGAACTGTAGACAATCCACCAACACATTTCCTAGATCAACTGTTGGAGCTTGTCCTTGAACTCAATAACTTTGAATTTAATGAAGCAAACTACCTCGAAAATAATAGAACCGCAATGGGTACAAAAAGGCCCCTTCGTATGCTAATATTTTTATGGGAGAACTGGAGGGTCAACTTTTAGCATCGGTTGAACTTACACCATACCAGTGGGTACGCCTTATCGATGATATAGAACTGAAATGGCAACATGGTAGAGAAAGTCTGGATGATTTCATATCAAAGGCAAACAACTTCCATCCCTCAATAAAATTCACGGCAAAATTCGCCAACTGAAACCACGTCTCGCTGGACACAACAAACAGACTCGTAGAAAACAAACTCCATACAGACATCTACTCGAAGCCAACCGACAAATACCAGTATCTCCTCCCAAGCAGATGTCATCCAAAAACACTGCATTAGGAACATCCCATATAGCCAGGCACTGAGCTTACGCAAAATCTGTTCCGACGATGAAACATATAGCTATCTAAACATTTAAGTTAACGAGGCTACGACACTGTGTAGCTAAAGAATGACTTATTCTCTGAGGTTTATATTACATTCCCGTTTCGCTTTTGAACATGCCTTTTTAACTTTTGCTAGGCTCACAAGGATACTTATATTTTTAGTTCGAGATATCGGAATAATTTTTAGGTCGATTTTCTACTTGAAAATGTAGTCTCTATTCTGCCTATTCCGTTTTGAAATAACGATGCAACCCGTATTCGCATTTATTTTAAAATTCCAGGTTACCGAATACAAGTGAACGATTCCTAATTACAGTGGTGAGTTTGTCATTAATTACAAACACGGCATGCTTTATATCAATTCCCCAATTCCATGTGGTGTCAAACACTGTCCTTAGTTCCAAAAAAGCGGCATACTTCATACACTTTTGATTCTAATTCCAGGTTAGCAAGGATTACTCGATTTAACTTAAACGATGCCGTTTTGCAACTCAATCCCTTTTGAAACCCAGCTTTTAAATATTCTGCACATTTACCATGTATTGACTGAATTTTATTCACAATGTAATTCGAATAGATTGTACAAAACAGCAAAGAAACAGCTCTGTATGATAATTTTACACTTTTCTTTAAAGACTGATACAATTTGGCCGACTTCCCAGTCTATATGAATAACAGTTGTTCATTATTATACTGAACAGAACTGTAATAACGTCTAGAATTGTAATAATTTCTATCAGTTTCCTGTACACAATAGTTTATATGTTCTTACTGTACACTATCTATTCCCGTCGCTTCACGTAGCTTAAGTTGCTTAATGGATGCTGCTACTCAAAGGTAAAATTATCAATAAAAATCGGTTTATTTATTCAATGTGGAGCTAAAGAATGAATTATTCCCTGAGGGGTGTATAGGTGTTCAAAGTATTTGGCAAATAAGTTTGCTATCTCGTGTGGATTGCATGATGTTTCTCTATTAAAGTTTAGTTCGATAAAGCTTTTCTCTTGTCTGCCTCTATTACGTTGTTTTTCATATAATTTCTAGAAAAGTCCAGTATCCAACTCTGCTGCTTCATATAAATCATTAAGCACGCTTTCTTTGTATGTATTCAAAGATTGCTTTTCCTAACTTCTGTCTTTGAGTCCTTCAATCGTTTGTAGCCGACATACAAAGAGACCCTGGGCCTATCATTTTCAATCCACATGCTTCTAAACCGACTAGCTCGTTCGTGTACTTCATAGAAAACATGTGATCAGTAAAAGATGATCTGACTTCAAACATGTATCCTGAGTTTCGTATCATAACAAACGTTTGCCAAACGAACAGTCAAATAATGTTCTAAGAGTCTCAAATGTATGTAACTCGGTCATTGTTCAGGTTTTTTATTTTAGGGCCAATGACTTTTATGTTTGTCAGTAAAGTTTGCTATCAATTGTTTTTGTACGGTGAACGCCAATAATGGCAAAATTTATTATATCTTACATTGATATCTCCCATAAGAATTACTTCACCAACGAAACTATATAATTCCAACAGAAACTCTAAAAATATCGATGCATTCCTGGTGCAAACAAAAAAGACATTCATTGGCACGAAGATAAAAGCCAAATACAAGAATCGGAATTTATGAGGTCATGTTTAATTTAATCCTTACTATTCGATCGTTAACACAGCCTAGTTGTTTTACAGAATATCAAGATGTTTCTTACACAGTATTACCACTCCACTTTTCGACATTTAATTTCAAAGTCATACTCGTTATTATCCATTGTAATGTATCTTGTGTGTCTGTTGTGTAAAGAAGTCAGGAATTTATTTGAATGGCTTTTTAACATTTGTTCATATTTTACTACAATATCGACGTATACTAGACCAAATAAATTACATAAACAAAGTTCAGAGGACATTTTGTCCCTTACATTCCATGAAAATAATTTAAGACCGTTATATGGCATTATGCTCAGAGAAAAGCAAATATGGGCAAGATTACAATGGAATTGGAGTGAGCAGCACAGTCATGCGTGTTGTTAATATTAATCAAAATTACAAACAACGTAGACCCTGATCTGCTGCACATGATGTAAATACCGGTGGTACATAAAGAACGATTAGGGCACGCTAGAAGGAATGGAAAATTACATGTTACATATACAGGCACATACTAGCAGCAAAAATGGCAGATAACCTGGAAACATTTCTTTTCCAACTATAGATACATGAGGCACAATTGGGTCACATACGTACGAAGAAGGCAAATATATATTTACCATGTACGTAATATTGCAACTGACGAAAAAGCGGTATGTAAGTTTCTATTCCGATTACGATGAATAAAAAAAACTATGAACGAATCAAGCGTATGCATACGAACGTTAGAGATTCCGTGAAGTTTGCTGCATGTTAAGTTGGCAATGTAATAATACTCTGATTAAGTAGTGAAAGAAATAACTCACATGGATATGAATATTTACATGCTATACACGTGTGATAATGTGTAATTAAAGTGATTAAAGACACAACACATATTTCCTTTAGACGACTTTGCTTGAAGGTGGCCATTTATTAAAACGGCAGTTTAAAGTACTAATTTCAACGGGTGTCTGAAGCAATAACAGAACTTTGAATACAAAATTTACAGGTAAATAATACCATAAATAATGACAAATGAGACGAATTTCTAACACAGCTAGGCACATGGGCGGGAGGGGAACAGTAGAAGTATAAGATGGCGTGTCCGTGCATTGTGGACACATTATCTCCTTCAAGTAATTACAAAGTGTTCTGTGAAGACAATATACTCGTAAAGTAGTTCCCCAGTGTTTAGCCTCTTTATCAGTGTGCAGATCCAATTGTTCAGATAAAGTGACACTCTGCAAGCCACGCATGGAGCATTACACATACTATTTAGCTACAGACCCGAGGACAAACGTTGATTATTTAGGGGCAATTTCCATATATTAGTTATCGCAAAAGACTACCATCCTCTCACGAGACAATGATTGCTCACAACGTTCTGATGCGGATACTGTATATGCCTGTCTAAATCCAGTCATTGCTTGAATCGTTAAAGTTTGCTGATTGATTGATTGATCGATTCTTTCATTGATTGTTCTTTCGATTCTTTCATAGATTGATTGATTGCATAGTATAAGAGTGCAATCAATAGTAGAAAGAATAAGGAAAAAATTGAAAATCACAGTAACAGTAGGTGAGAAATAATGTAGATTTACAAATAATCATACATAAATAAATGCATAGCTGGTGAACATTTCCCATTAAAACCAAGAATCATTAACTTGGTATAATCAAGTAATAGTTCGTTTTTAACATTTTATCTGCAACTTATAACAGTGTGATTGCCGTTTAGGTGATCATGGCTGAAAAGAATTAACATATCACGCGTCAATATCCTTAGGTTATATGCACCAAATCAATATTGGACATTGAATCCAAGTGCATATAAATATGCATTCCAATTTATAAATGATATCAGAAAACATTTATCGTTGTCTTGTGTAAGAAAACTGCATATGGATAGACAATGATCAATGTCTGAAGTGCAGACTGTTTGACAATGAGTATATGCAACTTTATCTAGAGATGGAAAAGGTTTTGCCACAATATTGGAAAATTTCATTGATTTTTAACTACATCCAATAACAGAGAGGGAATGAAACTGCTGTTTTGTATGTATATATTGTGTACCCATAGTGTTGCCTACCTGACTGTTGTCATGTTTTAGAGAAGTAACAAGATGTTTGCTGGAGTTGTAGTTCAAAGGTTGACCATGTTTACAAGTTAATGGGTTTTTTGGGGGACATTTATTGCGTCGTAAGTCCAGTGTGTATTTTTATAAATAAGAGGCTCGGTAAACAATTATTCATTCCTGTTTTTATTCATTTGGGTACACCTATAATCTGAGCTTGCAGTTGTGTTCAGATATAATTTGAGTGGAATCATTTATTTAAATTAGTATTTGGAAGTACAAAATGCTCATTGCCTTTTGGGTTAAAACAATACTGTGAAATTACTGAGAACACATTCAACGACATTCTGGATTGTATCATTGTGGTACATCAGGTCAATTAATACTATTGGAATTCATTCAGAACATTCTATACTCTTGGTCTTATGACAGGACATTTAGGATTTTTTTTCTTCTTATATTATTAACGATACTGTGACTCTTAAATTTTCACTTGTATCTTAGAGGAATAAATTATATGTTGAATTTACTAAACTTGTTGGCTTCGTTACATAGTTTAAGGAATAGAGTTGTAACACCGTCATCAAGCAATAACTCCTGAAATCAACTAAAAGGAATGAAGTCTACATTTCAAATTATTTTCAGATAAGAAATTCACTGGGAATTAACTTTTCTATTCAGATTTATTAATCGGAAATCGACTTTGAAGATTGTACGATTCTATTACGTATTTTAAATTAAATTTATCCGATTTATATATTTCTGCAATAACGCCAGTTAGTTTAACTTGCAATCTTAGAATCTAATAGCTAAAACGACAGAGCATAAATAACTGTTTTGCAAAACAAACTGCAGACAGCCCGCAAAATTGCTCAAATAAAATTAGTTTTCTTTAATATCAATGTAAGCTTCAGTTGGTAAAATGCCTAATAGGCTTATTCGCAACGTCAGTTTCTGTGTATCTAATCTGTATATGGTTAGTGCAAGATCGATGGTGTCTCTCTCTAGTACAAGTATATTGGGTCTGAGTTAAAACAAGCTTCAGGAACATACAACTCTCCAGATATTGCAATAGTTTCATATAAAATCTAATCTTTGAGCGGATTATATCTATTCTCATTTACTCCAACATCAATACTACTGTATAATGCAATTACGGGTTGATTGTTGGCCTCTTTATGCCTGGTATCTATTCTGCTATACGTTGAATCATACATGAGTGCCTAAATATATACATTTTTCAGTTTCTTTAACACTTTCGAAACCCGAGAACCATTGTCTCTAGTTACTCAATATTAAAATGTTTTTTTCGTGAAATTATATCCAAATCCCCACGTTACGGATTCCTCGTCACATTTAACCGGTAACCAGACATCGAAAGACTTAAAAGAAGTATATACTCTGCTATGTTAGGACGCGGGGATATTAGACAATACAACAACTAAACACGGACAAGGGTTATCAGAAAATACAACAGTTAAACATGAACAAGGGTTATTAGAAAATGCAACAGAAGAACACAACCAAGGGTCATCAAAATTACAAAAGATGTATGAATCAAACATCCTGTAAGACTGAAATGTAGGAGATCCGAATATAGGTTTGTTAAATGAAGAATTGAAAGCATCCCCATCAATTTGCATTGCCTCTTTTGATCATTTATTTTTGAAGTGCGAAAAATGATATGGTCAATTCTAAACTCCCTTGCCCAAGAATAAAAAACACGATTAGCAAGGACCTTTGCAAAGATCGGAAGAGATCAAAGAAAATAAACTTTAGCAAACCAAAACGGAATTCAACATTGTATTTCTTGTATCGGTTGGGTACGATAATACAGACTGGAAATACCGTTTCTAGATAATCAGAGGAGATGGAAAATGCAAATAATATTATAAGCTAATCTTAGTCCTATGCCAATTATGCAATCATCATTTACCTCTAAGAGATTAATATTATTATTGTGGTGTTTAATATGCCACATAATGGTCACACTACTCTTTCCACTAATTATTCGCAATGACCACACCATATCCTGGACAAAAGTGGCAGCGGACTAATAGTTAGCTTTAACAAGGTCGAAGAACCTATGATGTTAGCTAAATAATCAATATTTTGAAATGCCACATATAACAATATGTTCTTCTGATAATACCTGGCTAAGATATGCTAAGATATAAAACAGTTGACATAAGGCATGTGAAATTCCATGAAGGTATATTCAGATTAAACCCAATTATATTTATGTTTGAAAGAGACAAGCAAAAGAGGAGATAACAAATTGGCATGCGTGCTAATTCAACAGATCCTTCATAGTAATTACCATTATTGTTCCATTGTTTATTACTTAACTATCATCTGCAATAATCTGCAATAAACCGCTCTAGGTCAAAATGTTTCTTCCTAAGATTGCTCTAAATCTAAAGAGCATTTTAAACTTATTCTAGAAGGTATGGAACCTAGTTGTTGCCTTTTCGTAATTCTTAGCTACGTAGTTCAAAACCACCTTGAGATAAAAATGTGACGCTTGCATTTTTATCTTGCCATGTATATTTAACTTGCGTTGTTTGCTAGTTTTCTACTTCGTTTTATCTTTACAATATGCTCTGGGCTATGAAGAAGTGACATTTTGAAGCTGACCTTTTCCAAAATCAGTGACAGTTTTGTAAACAACACTGTTTACCTTTTTCTGACTGAATGATACCTTTTAAGATTATTATCCTGCTCTGAGTCTAGAACATCGTGTTACCATGTTCTTTAAGATAATTTTAGCATCAGATGTACTAATTATAACTACGATTTTATCTTGTAAACATTTGGAAACTTCTAGAAATAAATTTTATATTAGCTAATATGTTTTTGTTTAACATCAAAGCTAATTGTAACCTAGGTCAGGTAGAGAAGAATAAGATCTTGCTTATTGGGAAAGTTATTTACTCCTGCAGCATCTGAAGAAAATATCAGTTGTATTGTTGTGTCCAGGTGTACATTTTGGCTGGAATTTATTTATTTAAATTATTTATTCACTCGAAATACATAATTCTCATACAAAATAATCTTCTTGGAAATAGAAACTTAGATTTATAGTAAAATTAAAAAAGGATATAATCTTGGATATTATTCTTGTTATTCAGCAAAAGACATTTGATACATCATCGCTATTAAGGCCATAACATGCACATTGATAATTCTAATTTAATTTAGAACACCAATAAACTTTATTCAGTCTTGTGTTAGAAATTCTATGATTATTATGGGGTTTCATTTTTTAGCATTTTCACTTTGTATTTTAGGGAAATATATTTCTTCATTGAATTTTACCATACTGTCATAACATAAAATTGAGGGCCGTTCCGGGATACGAATTTCTCTAAAATATTTCAGAAAAGATTGTTTTTCAATTTTAAGTTACCTTGTTTTGGAATTTTCTATGTCCCGGATATCTTTCACAAGTGTATATCTTCAAATACATATCTTTATCTGATATACTTGGGTACAAAGATCTGTATTTTTAGGTATGTTGAGCTCTTTCACATTGCCATATGCGAAATAAACGGGAAGCGACTTTTGAGAGATCTAAACTAACATGAAACGCGTTGTTTGGCGCAACAACAAACAAACTGATTCAAATTGTCCAACCTTTTCTGCTACTTCTAAGATGCACTGTTTCACTTAGTGAATTCTTATTGGAACAACACCATGTAAACAATGAATCACATTGATTAGTTTGTTTATTTTATAAGAGTCACGTTTTATGACTGAAACTGTGGATTTTTTTTTTGTGGCCAAAACATGGTCGTCTTTGTTAGCAAAACTAATTATAATTTCTATATAACAGTTGCATGCGCTTGTGGCATTAT
The DNA here is from genome assembly GCA_028554795.2 of Sinohyriopsis cumingii. Lineage (NCBI taxonomy): Eukaryota > Metazoa > Mollusca > Bivalvia > Unionida > Unionidae > Sinohyriopsis > Sinohyriopsis cumingii. Next base: position 100,351,973 of record CM068826.1, read on the forward strand.
TGATTTGACCTGAAAAAACGATTTAATGATATAACTATTTTCAAAGCCTTTTTGTTTTTTTATGTTTAAAAAGATAGATGGTCTCTTTTTCTGAACAGTCTATTATTATTTTTGTATCAATGTGCTACGGGATACAATCGTTTCACACAGCAGCATCCAACACAAAGTAGATTAATAACAATTTTAATCTTCATTCAAGCTATGACAACGAACTACTTCCACTTAAGTTAAACAGATCGGTTATCTTTGCTTCAGGAATGTATATTATCAAATATCTTATTTGAATTGGGTTGGGGTGGGGATGGACACGATTCAGGACAGAGATAATGTCAGGGTTGATTGAAATAAAACTGGTTGCCTTTGTTGTCATGACAGGTTACAGACGCTTAATTAGGATCGGCTTCATACTTCGGACTTGAGGAGAGATATATGTGAAACTCTTTTCTAAAATTACCTTTTGTGACTGCTTCAAGTAATATAAACAAATACTAGGCTGCCCTATACACACGGAGCTCATCCCATGTATTGATGATTTGTAGATGCTGAAACTCATGGTGTCTATTCCTTGGATGAAACTCACCTTCGCCGATTTTACATTACTTCATCCCAAACCATTGTGTTGATATCGAGAATATTTTTTTTTAACGTTAATTGTAGTAATTTCCTAATTTCATCGCCGATGGCATTTTCTAGTATATGTCACGTTCATCAGCACCGACCACTTCGTATTTTGGAGTTATAGACCCCACTTCCGGATACAAGTAATGATTTACGCCTTGGATTCCAGGGAAAAATCCATATTACCAACGGACTTAAATACGCTAATTTGCATAATCCGTTTTTCATCTACATGTTTATAAACGAATGTTTTGAATTCAGCAGTGCATTTCCAGACGTCATAACTTACTTCAACTTACTTCATAATTCTCTAATTTTCGCTTAGATACAAATCCCTGTTTGCATATTTGCAAATTAGTTATATGTGATTTATCTCTTCTTTTGTCTTTTCGGGTATGTATCTGTAAATCTCCTTATGAAAATATTGAATCAGCTTCGATGGAAGCATTACTTACTAATTTAATGGCTAAGGCCGGTGTGCATGCGTGCGTACAGTCTGAACTGGAACCATTCTGCCTTCCTAAATAAATGTGTAGTTCTTAGTGTCTACTTATTACTGACAACAGGCTATATTACGAGAATATAGATGAGGTAGACTGACACATTGTTAATACGAATGTAATTTGGGTGGGAAAGAGTTGAAGAATACTTTAACAACTAGATTACAGGTCAATACAACCCAAATTTGCAGTAAATAATAAACAGCAGATAAAAACAAATGCAATAATGAACATTTTATTCCATCTAAGTAGGTGATGGGACATTATGGGTCAAGATGGTGTTCCCATTTTTAATAGATACCAGATATTTATCACATAATTAAAAAAAGGTTTTATTGAAAACAATATACTTATAGTTAGATGCAAGCCTGAAACCTGGGTATTCTCGCCGACATTTTGGATACTTATTATCGTATTGGTTTAATTTGATTAGTATAATTCTTACCATACAAAATATCTAAGTAATACATAGTGCACTGTGCACTATGACCAACTACCAGTCTGGCAACGTCTGGGACAAAGACTGACCATCCATTGTTTAATCGCTCTTTTGCTAGCTAGCGCAAAGGCCGTCACAAGAATGTTTAAGCAAAGCTATTAGATGTATTTACCGTAACTGACCACCCGACAGCATGACCATAAATCAAAAAATGGTATTACATGACTTGTTTAAATTTGCTTAAATTTGCTTACTACAAAGAAATAAGTCATGAAATAAATAATGAAAACCACTAAACCAGCGACTGCATTACGTTTCTTGTTTTCCATAAGAATGATTTATAGGTTACGTTAATCACAAGTTATTAAGACCTCTCCGGTGGCCATGTGGTTAGAGCATTCGCCTCGGATGCGGGAGGCCATGGATTCGATCCCTGGCAAATGCATACCAAAGAGTTACACAAAATGATACTAAAAGCAGCATCGTTAGGCGCTCAGCATTAAGAGGTTAGTGTTAGGAATGGTAGGCCTAGTGTGAGGATAATGTGACCAGGTGACAAGTTCGGATATGTGCTAGACGTCACTATAAACTGCCACACTGCAGACATCGTAAGGATATGACCGATTGTTTTTTAAACCTACGTTTAAAATCCAAATCACACACACAATCACAGGTTATTACGCATTGTCGTGTTCATAATTTAATACAGAAAATCATTCGATTCCATACCTGCCAAACACACCTTCGAATATTATTTAATTCATTTACACACATTAACTACGTCATGAGCAGCGTTTGTTTTCTTTCTTCCCTTGTTCCGGTCTTACTTTAATTTCCACGTGTCGCCAGTACTCTTCAAGTGTATGACTGACAATTCAATACAGCGTTTAATCCTAGAGATCAAAAGCACTGAAAAATTCAAATATGTCTACGGAATAATTGTTCAATGTTTTTCCCATTAATGTTTAAGGCAACGGAAGTTGCTGTCGATATTTCATTGCAGAGGTATGCCATCTAAACGTTTCATCTAAAGGTAATTTGAACTTTCGTTGACTCTACTAAAACTCCCATATTACCAATCATTTAATATATTTATCTAAATGTTAAGTAATAATATCTGTAATGAGTATCCAAATGAAGAAGAATGAAATACCCATTGATGCTATGAAACGCAAAAACGAGTATTTGACATAAGAACATATACTGCGGATAGCACTAGATGTTTAAACGTTTTTCTTAACCTTTTTTGTTTAGGCTTCACCATCCTTCCTGAATGGACGCTTCCGTAGTCCTTTGAAGCTTCACTCTTGTCGCTGAGTTGACGCTTTTCTACCACCAAAACTTTGATGATATGTGTATTACTTATTTCCATTAGGAGTATATAAAAGGATTAATAATCTGAGGTGTGTTCCTATCAATCGCTATCATTATGAACAAATTACTTTAATGCAGATGTGGTCGTTCTTTCCAGAACCATGAACGAATGCAATTTATTTTTCAATAAATACAAAAGGCAATGGTCTGCAAATGAACCTGTCGAATATTTTATATATTTTATTTTGGAAATTCATTTGCAGGCCTCATTCCCAAGAGCAGTCCTACTGATGTCACGTGTTGCATTAACAACCGAGTTATCATGTGTCACTGCCTTAGCGACATGTGTGTTGGTTTGTAAAGTCAAATTTAAACTGGAAAACAAATATGATATTCAAATCTAAATCTAGTCATTGGAAAAGCAGTCTCTAGGAGCCACGAGAAAAAACTTCAAAAGAAAATATATTGTTCTTTATACATTTAAAAGATACGTTGATTGCTTGTTTTACACATTTAGTCATGCTGTTTACTACGAATAAAGAACGGTAACGAGAACACGGTGCTAATGGGTTTTTTTTATATCAAAAGCGCATTCCAATTCTTTAACAGAAATGTATTAGGTAGTGTTGCCTCAGAAATGCTAGTAGCTTTGAGATGGATTCCAAAAACTGTTTTCTTTCCCAAGAAATTACTAAAACAGCTGCTTAAGTATGGCAGGGCATTTAATACTAGTTTTAATAAAAGCATTTAAAAGGAATTTTGAACTTTTTAATATAGGTAACTTCTCAACTAGCAAGGGGTGTCTGAATTACAAAATCTATTTTCCTGACAACAAACCTTGATCAAATCCTTCAGTGTGACAATGTTAAGCCAAATGGAAAGATGTTTTGTCTGATCCTTAGATAAATCCCCGACATTGTAACCGGCACTATGGGAATTATTATCCTAGTCGTGAATAAGGCATTGCAGTTTTTAGACTGATATAAAATCCATACATGGTTACGAACGAATTCGTTGTTGATTTACATGTGTCGTTCTCTTAGTGACCTTATATAATATCGCCTGCATGATGACGTGTGTCCAATTTAACGCTTCTGTTTTAATTAATTGATTTTACCAATCTACAGAAAACAAAAGCATTATTAATCTCAAAAGTTGTTAGTTCCGACGTAAGAATTTAGTAACTGATCCTTTTCTTTATACACTCCTCATACAAATTTCAGCATTCTTTGGTACAGCTGACATGTCATAATCGATGGATAACGCATATGATATTTTCTTTTCAAAGAAACCGCTCAGGTTGCCTAGTGGTTAGAGCGTCCGCCCTGGATGCCGTGGCGGGGTCGTGGGTTAATGTGACTGGGTGGGACATTTTGCTACATGTCTGCGGCATGATGCCCCACTGCTCGACATCACTTTAAACTGCCACACTGCAGATATCGTAGCGATATGAATGGAAAATTGTTAAAGCTACGTTAAAAATCCCAGTCAAGCACACACACACACACAAACACACACACACTTTGCAAATATATGTCATTGTTTCTACAGGGTTAGGATTGCTCAATATAAATATTTCTTATCAATACAAGATGGAGTTCCTCTGCCGATTATCTTGTATATCTAAACAACCACGTTTGTCTGTGTCCCAGCTGCCAAACAAGAGGACTCGAGTTCAAACATTTTTAAGCTCACTCATCCCAGTTTTGTTTATATATTATTATACCTTTCTTTTATTTTTATGATGAAATTTTCTTTTTCACTTCAGTCCTAGGACGGGCGATTAAGCTAAATCTTAAAATAAGTATGGTAGGGAGAAACTTCTAAAGTTTTAAGTATTACTTTAAAACAGATGAACTCACGATGAAATCATGGAATTTAACAATTGTCGCTGGTAATGTGTATTTGGTGCAAAAGCGAATATGATTCAATCGATGAAATTTGTATTAGAATGTATGTAATAGTGACAATTGTGACTGGTTTCTTATTGTCACCGTGTCAGTCGGTATAACACTATGAATACTGACTCGTGTACTAATACGTAACATAAAATGACTTTTAATTTCTTCAGACACGATTAATTTTTCATGGCAAGCTTTTAAATTACTGAGAACTAATCCTATTATCGAAACTGCGCGTGATTGCTTATCCATATTAACGCTTGAAATTTATTTCAGGGATTTAGTTCGTTTATTTTTAATGGTTGGGTCGAATGCTAATGCTCCACTAACAAGTATAACCAGTGGAAAACACCGCGTTTTAGTATCTGTATTTTGTATCTGTATAAAGTATATCGTACCTCAATTGCCAGAGTAACTCGATTAATGGTATTATATGGCACCTGAAATTTGATTGGCAGATTAAACGAACCATAATCGCTGCATGCTAATAGCCGTAACGTGAGTTTACTGATGCTTTAAAAATCTTGTGAAAGTACAGTCAGGTGAGATTAAAATAATCGTAATGGAATCGGTTAGATAAATTGATGATAAATTTGAAAATTACACTCGAGGGTAACAATATTGTTGACAGGACTAAGAATATGCCGAGTCCTGCTAAGAAATCGTAATTCTGATGGTCGGATTTTCTTACCCTAGATCAGTGCAAATAAGGGATCATTTTTCTCTCATTTCTGATCAGGTCAAAAGTGCAGGAAAAATTATGGCGGTCCGTTGGTATAGAAATAGACATATAAGTATAGAATTTCTAATAATCTTTTTAAAGTCGTTAGAATAAGCATAACAAATCAGTTTACAACAAAATATTTGTTCCTTATAATAATAATAATAATAATAATAATAATAATAATTATTATTATTATTTTTATTATTATTATTATTATTATTATTATTATTATTATAAAAACGGTAGAAGATGTGATATAAACATTAAAAATGGAAGAAAAATGGCATTCGTTAATGATATCATAAGTATACTGACGTCGGTGACAGTGAGTGTAATCACGAGATTCTTTCAGGGACAAACTGTTTTATTCGTACAGAAATGAGGTAAATAATACTTCTTCTCTGAAAACAGAAAAACAAATATATTTTCATTGCTCTCTTACAACCATATCCTTAACATTTTTTGCAACTCATTTGTCCCTGAATTAAAGCGCATGAAAAGGGCATGAATACGGATTTGCGATGTTTGCAGTAACACACATAGCAATAAATAAACTAAGTCTTGTACGGAAGATGTTTTCTTTTTTAACCCCTCCCACCAAGCCCCTTTAATAGGAACCATGTGTATGAAGTGACATCATTGATAATGACCAGATAGCAGAAGTCCTGTATTACATGAATTAACTTTTTTTCAGAAAAAAAATATCTATATATAACAACCAAAATGGCAAGACATATACGGAAGCTAACCATTGATTTTCAGTTGATACTTCTCAAAGGTAAAACTTAATGATAAACGTAATGGAAACTCTCTGCCTATAATCACGGAAATTCTCCAAGTTTAGTCTTGGCGTTAAATTGGATTGTCGAGCAGATAATAATAGCTGCTTATGTACTTGCCAGACGACCTATGTCTGATGACATAGTCTGCACTTCTGATGAGGCTCAAGTTTCTAATGCGTCGAATAATTTATGGCTTTAACTGGACACTGTGTCGTAGACTCTTGATTTATTTCGTGTCTGAGAGACTGATCTTAGATACTTTAATTTTGTTTCCTTATAACCATGGCACATGCTGGGTGTGCTCCTTTGTTGAGCCAACATACTGACATCGGATTCAGCCTCGTAAATCCTTGGATGTACTCATTTTAAAGCTAAATTCCGAATATAGTAAGCAATGTAAGGTAGTCCCCCTCCCCCAATACTTTTAAAAATACAAAAATACTGATAATATGAGCCATCTCCCTGATTGATCGGACTCTTTGATTTGAGATGAAATAGACAAATGAGACTGCTGGATAAAATCGAGTAGACAAAATAAAAATCAATAATATTAGTCTGAATATATATATATATATATATATATATATATATATATATATATATATATATATATATATATATATATATATATATATATATATATATATATATATATATATATATATATATATATATATATCAGTCTTACAATATTACCCTATTTACATTTTTTATTATGAATATATACAATAGTGCATACATGTACCTTGTTTTAATTGATTACGTATTCTTGAGACGATCCCTCGTCGACAGCACACGATTGCTTTGGCTGAGATCGATTGACACTCATTTTGCTGATTATTTGAATTCGTCACTGTTTTGCGAGTAACTTTTAAGTAATTATTTGTTACCAAATGACACTATTTTATGTTGCCTTATTTGTTTCATGTGTATATTAGTCACTCACTGCCTCCCGAAACTTTCTTCGCTAAGTTTGAAATGGCGCCATTGTTCCCAGCATTCATTGTTACTGTTACCTGAATCTTGGAACCACTGGTTGTTCACATTGATTATGTCTGTGTAAACATCAAATGTTCTTCAAGGGTAAAGAGAGTATAAATACAGTCCAGTCGTTCCAGCTGTAAGACGGGCAGCATTGACATTCAAAGTTTTCTGTCTTCTTTCGAAATAAAAATGTGGACTTCAATATTCCAAAATTCGGAATTAAAACTTTACTGATTTGGAATAGTTAACAACCATGACTAATTATGTTCAGGTAAAACCATCTCTGAAATTGTTATTTTACTAGAACGCCAAATTTCGGATTTGTCCAGATTTTTTTATTTATCCAAATTTAGGACTTGCCTCAGATTTTGTTATCCGACTTTCCTTTTTGTCTAAATTTTGGATTTGCCCAGCTTTTGATGTATTCAAAATTCGGACTTGCCCAGATTCTTGTTTCAGGGTTGTTTTTTTAAATAGGGAGTTCATATAAGTAAAGGCAGTATAAGTCTCCATCAATAAAAGTATACCATGATGTTATAAAACAATATTCCTTTTACCAAATTTAAGTTATAAAATATTTATGATAAAACAATTGTTTCTAACGTACATACGTACATATGGAAAATTGTTGTGTATTGTGAAAACCCTGTTTACTGAGGCTTATAAAATAGATCCATGATCAAGAATAAAAATCATTTTCGTTGTATGTCAATATAATTGTGATAAAATAACTGTGAATAAGCGAACAATGAGAGAAAACATAAAAAGTAAAGCTCAATTTATTCTTTATTTATTTACATCACAGATAGCGCACATTTCTTCTTTCTTCTCTGTAATCTCGTTTGTCTTTCTAGCCTGTTATTGTACAGAATCAATATCAGCACCAACACCACACACATATTTCTGTCTCATTTCACCTCAAGCCAGTACCAGGCGAACCCAGAATGTATTATGGCTGAAGAAAAGAAACTAATAAACACTCGCAACAAATTTTGGGTTGAAATGGTTTCAATCTTGGGAAGAAATAATAAACTTTAGAAATGCTATGTAATACCCAAATACTTATATCAATTTCACTTTCGACAACAACACAATATACCTTGATACCTCTCTCTCTCTTTGGTCAAGACCAAACGCATTTCGAATATATATATATATATATATATATATATATATATATATATATATATATATATATATATATATATATATATATATATATCGGTATAAAGGCTATTTGATAAACCAATACGGCTGGTATACCAAACCGTGATCGCCATCACCATATGAATACCCATCTATTAACATGTTTCCAACCGTAAGCTATTACGTATGTGTTCTTTAGATCAAAAATGAATTTCAACTTCTTAAACATTATCAACATAATACAGTAACGGAAAAATTTATTAATAATCCACTTTTTATAACTGTATTGAACAAGTACACAAGTTGATCGATATCGCATTGCTTTCCTTATTATCTCGCTCGCGTGCATAATGGTCATAATGTACAGAAATACATGGAAATCATTGGAATGAGACAGGAAAAGAATTTGAGCTGCATGAAGCTCATGAACTTGAACTTCACACCGAGTAACCTGTACGAGCCAGACTCATCGTAGTGGTACGTGTACACTGTCAATGGGATTTATCTACACTGTTCACAATACAAATGATACAAAGTTACAAGAGCCAGTCTAGATTGACCGTTATACTGTTTGGTTACGTGAAACACACACTGCAATCTATTGCATGTCTTGTTTATTTGTGTCTTTGTTTGTCTATTTCTTTTTCTTTCTTTCTTTAAAAACTGTTATTAGATTCTAAAACATTAATTTTAAAGGACACTGTGTTCATTGGCTGTCCGAGCAGCAGACTAAACAACCAACATAGAAACAAGAATGGACAAAAAATCTTTGATAATTCTTCCCAATCTCTCTCGATCGATCGATCGATCGACCGATCGACCATGCATGTGTCGCAAGCTAGGGACGAAAATTCATGAAAAACTATCGTAGTGGATTTTCGCCTGTCATGCGACGATGTCCGCTCCTGTAGCTTAAGCGGTTAGAGCTTCAGCCTCGGATGAAGGACGTCGCGGGTTCAAACACCGGCCTACTTATAGCAAGGACTCACAAAAACGGTACAAATATCTGCCTCGTTAGATTGTGAAGAGTTCACTTGCCCCGTCAATACACAGTTTTCTGTAGTCATTGTTAAATTCGTTAGAAATTATGTGTATTTGTATGTGATATAAAAACAAATATATATTTAGGCTGTATCTTTAATATCTATGAAGCCGCTAAGAAAAATGTCACAAATATAGTCCATGCAGCGAAATCAGCCCACTACACTACTAAGATCATGGAAAGTTCCTGCTGCATAGAGCTCTTCGAGATTACTAACAAGCTAATGTCAAGGAACAAATCTACACCACTTCCAACTACTTTCTCTCCAGTCGACCTTCCGGACATGTTTGCAAATTTCTTCCGTGACAAAGTACAAATCATTAGAGATAAGCTTGACACCACAATTTCAATTGACTCGTAGTCATCATACAGTTGGGATACAGAATTTGAGCGGCAACCATTAGCAGCATTTGAACCTGTCTCTATGGATTTCATGCGTACAATCGTGATGAAGAGTGCACCAAAATCATGTGAACTTGATCCAATTCCAACATCACTGCTGCTTGAGTTCTTAGATCCAGTATTGCCTTCACTAACTGATGTTATTAATACCTCTCTCTCATCCGGGGAATTCCCATCATTTTTCAAAACTGCCATCGTAAAGCCTCCGCTGAAGAAACCAACACTAGACCATAACGATTTAAAGAACTACAACCCAGTTTCTAATCTCCCATTCATATAAAAAATCTTAGAAGAAAAGGTTGCTCTATCCCAGCTTGTATCTCATCTGAATTCAAAGAGTCCTTTTAGCAATGTACAATCTGCATATCGCCCTTGCCATAGAACTGAAACTACTGACATTCTCTCTGCGTTTGGATAGCGGAAACGATTACAGTCCTCACCCAACTTGATTTGTCTGCAGTATTTGACACAATAGACCATGATATATTACTTCACCGTCTCCAGCATGTATTTGGCATTCATGATATAGCCTTACTGTGGTTCAAGTCCTACTTGGTCAACAGGACACAAATTGTATTTGCAAATGGAATACACTCCAGCCCAGTTGATCTATGTTGTGGTGTTCCACAGGGGTCTGTTCTTGGACCTGTTCTCTTCATTCTGTACACTCAGTCGCTCTCACGTGTCATAGATCATCATCCAGTGTCTCACCAATTGTACGCTCATGACACCCAAATATACAAATCTAGCCACCCAACTGAAGTTGATGCTACCATCCAAGGTGTAGAGAGGCGCATTTCTGATGTGAAATCATGGATGACATGTAACAAGCTGCAGATGAATGATGACAAAACTGAGGCCATTCTGATAACAACACAAAGACTTTCTCATTCACATCCTTTACCTCAAACAATAAATATCAGCAATACCAACATTAAATTCACACAATCAGTACGAAACCTAGGTGTTACTCTTGTCCTTACTCTCACATTGCACCAACATGTCATGAACTTATCCAAAGCTGCATATCTTGAGCTGAGACGCATCAGCTCAATTCGCAAATATCTTTCAGTTGATGTCACAAAAACACTTGTGTGTTCATTAGTACTTTCAAGACTGGACTATTGTAACTCAATTATGTCTAGTTCATCTCAGAATCTACTCCAGAAACTTCAAAAAGTTCAAAACACAGCTGTTCGGATCACACTTAGAGTATCACGATCAGAGCACACCTCCCCGCTGCTCTGTACCATATGCTGGCTATCCATTCGATCTAGAATCAAACACAAAATTTGTTCTCTGTGCTACGTTTCACTGTTGGACTTTAGTCCAACATACCTATCCAACCTCACCCATGTCTACACACCAGTAAGATACTTACGCTCATCTTCTGATAATCGTGTACTCATTATTCCCACTATGAAAACAAAGTCATATGGACAGCGTTCTTTTGCATACCAGGGCAAAGCAACGTGGAATGAATTGCCCACTGAACTTAGACACAAAGACACAGTGATCACAATCAAGAGGGCTCTCAAAACTCACTTATTTCGACTGCAAGAACAAACTTATAGACCTAATGATGTTTCCTACCTTAAATATTCTCAGCATGTTTTTTTTAATGTTTTCTAATTTCATGGTGTTTGTTTTTGTAATCATATCATTATATGTTTCTTATCTTATAGGTAATGATTAGGCACTATACAAAGTCCTCATTATTATTATTAATTTATTATATATATATATATATATATATATATATATATATATATATATATATATATATATATATATATATATATATATATATATATATATATATATATATATATATATATATATATATATATAGTTACGTATAATAATAATAATAATAATAATAATAATAATTTAGCCAGATTGATGAGTCATCCATCAACCTCGCGATCTCGTTTGTAATATCAGCAATCAACAGGAACGTCACTTACTCAGCGTTTCTGCCTATATTCATTGTAATTCTCCCCAAATTCCCATCCTACCTACCCCTACCCGCAGACTCTCTCTCTCTCTCTCTCTCATTTTTTTCATACATATAATTTTCCCCAAAACGGCGATTCTTGCGAAAGTTTATATTATTTTTAATATTAATTAACTCCCCATGGCAATGAAGTCTTATTTTCTAAAAATATGACCCTAAGTATTAGAATTAATAGTTTATAGCCGCTTAATAGTATCTTTTAAAAATATGTAAAACTTTATCGGAAGTAATCGTATAGACTTTCAGCTTAGGATGGCAGCAAGATGACATTGTTTAGATATGCTCATGAAATATTTAATAACGCTTTTATTTATTTCCAATAACAATAATAATAATAAATTTATGCCTTGTCTGTGAATTTAATCTCACGCGTTTCGATCCCCACAACGAAATGAACAATAATTATTACTGTGCTACCGCCGTTTTAATCTTCATAAAATTCTATTTATATTTGATTAAATGGCACTTGTGACACACAAATGTACTTGTAACATTTAAATAATCACGCTGAAGTAATAAATAATAGAAATTTAATCTGAAAGAATAGAATGCTAGAGGTTACATACAAACAATTTTTATTGAAGCTTGAAAAGGGTTATATGTTTTTGTTACTGGAATTTAGATACTTGTTATTCAAAACGAAAATATGTTAATGCCTGTGTGTGTATTTTTTAATGCCAGACTTTGTTTAATAGACAACCTTTATCGTTGTTTGTCCGTTTTTACATATTTAAAGTTTGCCTTATCTCCAGAATCCAATATGAAAGATAAACGTGCACAATATAACCGGAGACCAGAAATAATCTACTCTTTTTTGCATTATATTTGCCGAATTATTCTGTACATATATGCTCTTATTTTCTGTTATGTATATTTAATTTGCATTGTTTGTTAGTTTTGTATTTCATTATATGCCATTGATAATTGTATTTTAGACTTCACCTTGTTCAAGTTCATTTTCTACCTACCTTAATCAGTAATTTTGGTTTTTTAAACATGCTCTTCTCAATCTGAGTCCAGCACTTGAAAAATCCCCATGAAATGCCGCATATACCTGTAGTTTGCTACATTTTATATGATAATTTTAGAAACAGACCTTCTGATTATAACTATGATTTTATATTGTATACATCTGGAACATTCTAGAAATAAATTTCCCATTAGAAAATAGTTTTTGTTTGTTTAGTTTTTTTTATAGAGAAGGATAATTGTGACCTTTGTCAGGTAGAGGAGTATAAAATCGTGTTTATTGGAAAAATTATTTATTCGTGCTGTAGAATCAGCTGTATAATTGTTGTGTCCAATTTCTCAATTGGGCTGGAATTTATTTATTCAAATTATTTATTTCAAGTTATTCTTCTCTGGAAAAACAAAGCTTTTAAAAAATAACATTCTTGGAAGCAGAGACTTGGATTTATAGTGAAATTTCAAATAAGGATATATTCTTGGATTGTATTATTGTGAGTCAACAAAAGACATGGCACATCACTACAACACAGGCCACAACAGGGACAGAAAGACTTCCAGTGTTGGATTTATTTTAGAATGCCACTAAAGTTTGTTCAGAACGTTAAAAATTAGGACGAAAAATTAGGACGAATATTCGAAACTCTAGGATTATCTTGGATTTATTTCGCGATACCGTAAGTTTTTTAAATAGATTTTTTAGTTTTGTATTTTAGGGAAATAAACTATTTGAACATTTTTTTTACAAAACTTGTTGGTTTAAGTTCCTTTATATTACTTGGTTTAAGACCAGAGAGTCGCAATACTTCCTAAATTTTCAGTCATTTCATTTTAGTTTAAAATTATGAAAATTGAACACTTGTGTATGCCTTGATGATATGCATGCTGTAATTGTGGCGCTCTAATCAGAATAATGTCACGATGAGCAATCTTCAACTGTAACACAGAGCGCTAGCAATATCAATTTTAGTTTTGAGATAGGACCATAAAATTGCCTTGTAATATTGACTTGTAGCATTGCCATGTTACAATGAAATCTTTTTAACTTTTCGATCTACAAGTCGGATGTCTTAGTATCTCCTCGCGATAATCAGCTTCAATGATACATCGTATGCAAATACAGGATGCTTTAATAAATTTCAAATACATAATACTATCTTGTTATAGCGCTCACTGTATTAAATTTATCAAGCAAAATCTGTGTGGCACGTAGGTGAAAAAATAATACTAGTTTAAATTAAACTTGATGTGAAGAGAGAGAGAGAGAGAGAGAGAGAGAGAGAGAGAGAGAGAATAAAACTTACTGATGGTGCAGTGAGACCCAATACGTTTTTATGTAGTTGCTGCTAAATTTGCAATATTTCTCACAATAAAATAACATGTTCTGCAAAGTAAATTGTTTACAGTAATGTACAGTATGATAAGTTCCAACGCAGTGTTTGGACAAAAGAGAGGGAAAATGTGAATTTGTTGGCTGGTCATGATACTATTACGATCCTGTGTCACAGTGCGTCTGTAACAGCAATGCACTAGATGATTAAAATCAGTAAATTACGGACTAATAACGTTTGTCTGACTTTATTATACTATATTTCTTAAAGGTATACCATATTTAGTATACCATATTTCTGAAAGGTGATACAGTCTTGTTCTTAAATTATATGTGAGAAATTCCGGCATCAAGCACACGCGGTCCTGCTTGAAAACGAATAGGGCACGGTTAGCATCAAGCGTGATTTCTTTACACAACATGCTGACCTGTCAGGCCCTGTACAACTGACGGCATTGAATGAATTCCTCGACACGTAGGCCTACCACAACATAATGCAATACGTAAGTACCGAAACAAGTTATAATACTCATAGAACAAAGAATATACATAGATGTGTTAAATTTTGCATGCAGTTTATATATTATCTTAACTTGTATTATGAAACCTGATGAGATGATGCGTCTTAATGGTCACCTAATACCCATTTCAGTAGTATATCATTATGGGCTGTAGTTTAGAGCGTGATCCTCAGATGCGGGAGGTTTCTTGGCGCTCAGCATTACCAGCTAGTATTAGGACTGGTCAGCATTGTGTCAGAATAATTCGACTGGGTGGGACATGATGCTACATGTCTGCAGCATGATGCCCCAGTGCTAGGCATCACTATAAACTGCCACACTGCATACATAGTAGCGATTTGACTGAAATATGGTTAAACCTACGTTAACAATCCAAATCACACACGCACACATAACCACGCACACGTCCTTAGTTTATGCTTCACTGATTTGTATTACAGTTTTGTATTTTGATGTTCATTTGCCATTCACAATTCGCATAAAAATCATAAAATTGAAGATGATATTCATGCCTTTTACAAACATTTCATTACAATTAATGATGTTCATCGTGACATTGGTGATCTCTTTGAACTGGGTTTTTCCAAAACAAAATACATTTCGATCAAGAACATGTGACTTTGGCATGTCATGTGCATGCATATCATCATTTAGAATTATGAACTTGCTGAGTGGATGAACCTTGATAGGTTTATATTCTTATTCCTAAAAATATCTACAAGCTTTAGTGATGTTTTAATTTGTGTTACAATCGTTAAAATTGATAATTGGATGCGTCTCTGTTACAATTAACTCCGTATAACCAAAGAATGGCGATGCAACCTACACTGTATGCTTTACTAAGATAGGTTACGAATGTGTGTTTATAATCACATAGAACAGATTCTACCATGCTAGACCTATATAACACCTAATCTACTATGACCAGTACGGTTGGAAGAAGGAATAAATAGTATACTTTCCATATTGTTAACTGTATCTTGTATATTATGATAGGTTCCTCTCAACAGGATATAACTGTATTGTGCAAATGAACAAGCAGAGAAATTAGATGAGTGAACTGCATGATATCTGTTTCGAGTGAGGTTTAAGCTGAGGTGGCTAATCAAGGTAATTATGGAAGCGTGGACAATATTTGCACTGTCGGTTGTTACTACAAGAATAATTAAAGCCTGTGACCTTTACACAGGAAAATCTGCCGTTAAAGGGAGGACATTGACAATATATTCTCAAAAACAATGCTTTAAAATAGATTAATATTAAAACAATGTTAATTTCTACTTTTGATACACTCTTCATAGTTCCTGCTTTAATATCATGGAGAAATAATGTTCTGCATTGTAGTTGTATATTGTTTCATTTTTAGCAACAGTAAGTAGGTTAATAGTATGGGTCTGGGGATGGGTATGTAGATAGGTTGTTTGTTTGGACACATAATACTGGTTATATTGTCCCAACTGGCAATTAAAATTTAAAAATATCAATAGGTGAAATGTAAAAAGCTGCACCTCCAAATAAAATCAACCAAACCCTATAAATTCCTGAAAGAACCAACAGTTCGTGTTCAATGTTCCTTTAGTCTAAAGTTATCCTGTCTGTGATAATGTTTAGAAAGAGTGCTAGAAACTTGTAACTGCTGCGTAGAAGCGAGCTATGTAATGGACGATTCCACTCTTTATTTGAAATATCTAACTCTAATACAATAACCTAAAACAAGTCTGGTATTGAAAAGTTTAGTCGTTTCTCTGGTAAGCACAAGAATGAAATCACAAATGTTACAAAGGTTAACACATTCTGTTAAGTTTTATTATACATGATTTAATATTTTTAGCAGAAGTATATCTTGTTATTGTTTGTTTGACTATATTCAAAGAAAATGAGGCCACAAGAGTGACGTTAAAGGAAGCAATTCTCAATTTAATTACAGAAGATGTCTGAACAAGAGCTAGCCATTGCCAACACTTCTCTTGTACAATACGACTTGATGATGAGGTATATAAACTAAATATTTATCTAAAAAAGAAATATAATGAAATGTTATTAAATCAGTCTGACGGAAGAGCTTCATCTGGCCTGTTTAGCGCAAATATAATAAAAATTATGCAAAGTCAGCATGACATGGTAGCCATTAACTTGGTTTAATTTATTTTATGCCAATAAGCAACGAAATGATAAATCATTGTATTTTTCGCAATTAAGCGTCTTTCGAATCCCCAGTCTATTTGAAGCAACACTCATCTGTGACGCTATGTGTGCTTTGCTGCCAGTTCTAAAGCCATTTTGAATTTGTAATAGAGTGCTCATACGATTATATCTTTAGACGTCCAGGTACCGATATTTATTACTTATTTATCGTGCAAAGTGCATGCTCAGCCATTTGGCAGTGTCATCATCGGCATGGAGCAGTGTTTGCAGTCCACCAGGGAACTTTGTCAGGGGAAAATTGTTCACAGTGTGGTCTATAGAAATCAACAGCTGCAGGAAGAGTCAGTGACCTCTCCCCATCGGACAAGGTTTACTGCAAAACGATCCTTTTCTGTCCGTAAACGCTTCAACGTGGTTCACAGATGTCGTGAAAGGTTGAAGCCAGGAGTGTAGACATATGGCTAAGCTACGAGGCACTGGTTTACAACATCTGTTGAAGACCTCTTATCACCATATGCCGAAATATCTGTCATATCCTCCGACAACAGACCTAACAGATTGGTTGTATCCAAGGCCAAGAAGACTGCTCCATGTGAAGTGATTTCCTTGTACCATAGAAGTTTCTCCGTGGCATAAACCTTAGCCAGCAGTTTTGTGGTTGCTTCCTGGCGACGGAGATGTGGAGGAGGACTATTTCTGAGTACCGACAGACATAGTAATGGCGTAGGATCAGAGCTTTTACGCATGACATAATGATTTCAAATCTGAATTGTTACATCTAGTTCTTTCTGAACAAGGTTTCCCTCGAAGATACTGTCATGGAAATACTTTATCTTTGTTATTAATTGATGGTAATAGGCATAAATAAGTAATTATTATTTAGCTTCGAAATGGTTGTAATTAGCTTCTTCCAGACGAGAAGAGACAAGTAGTGATGCTGGTAATGCGATTAGTTTAGGAATCTGACTCCCTTCATGATATAGATTCCTATGATTTGTTGTACAGTTGAATTAGCATATGGCATTCAGTATATCATCATGTCTACGTTCAAAACAAATTCATCCAGGTTAAAACGAGATGGAACATGCATCTTCATTATCATTGATTTCCCTTGGTATCTATCTTGAAGTCCATTCAAAGTGTGCATAGCTCAGAATTGTTGCATCGGACCAATATCTCACATGGCCTTTGAAGAATTTAAGACGTTTTGCTGTTATTATGCCAAAGTTGAAGGGAAAACCATTTTTTCTAATGTTTAAAATAACACGTTTTATGGAAAGCACTGAAGCAGCTATAATCTGAACTTATAACTCTGGTTATATATGTTACCACTATATAATAGGCTACCAGTTTATAATATAGGTTACCAGTTTATAATATAGGTTAAAATTATATAATATTCAAGCTGACGTGCTTAATTATTTTAAATGTATGATTGTCTAAGAGCGATGATAATTTTCTATGCAGTATGTTCTGGGGTTTTACACTGTCTGCCACATTTATGAGACTGTCATTCTTCTTTAGTCTTGATTTTATATTTTCATTTTCAAAAACATACTATTTAACCAAACAAGATTACTCCGGTTGAGTTAATTATAGAATTTATGGAACGATGAGTGCAACCCATCGATTACTGTCCGTTCAGACAGATGCCAAAATACTAGAAGCCTTATCTCGTTAAAAAAAAATCATCGTCTACATACTGGTCATACTTGTGTTGTTTACATTAGCATAATGTAGGGTCCATATGAAGAATCGTCTAGACATCAGAATATATTTTAAGTCGACTGATATTCGCTCCAGTTCATGAAATATCAGAGAAGATGCGCCAACACCGCTGTTATACGATACCTTGCGCCACCACGACTTGGATAATTTAGAGACTGGTTACAACCTTTACAAGTGTCAAGTATGATGACGGAATTCAACATCGTATGACATTTTACATACTGTACTCTAATTTCAGCGCATCGATAGCCAGAAATTGTCAAAAATATTATTGTTTTAGTATATATAAAACACTTTTGATTTCAAAGGTTATACAATTTATAAAAGATCCTTAAAATTTCCTTTTAAAGGAAGAAGGAAAACATCTTCCAACGTTTTAGGAATACACTTTATATCACGGCTACAGATCTTATTAAATATGGTTATTTCGGCACAAACCAGAATATTTTTTGAGAGATGAAATAATATTTGCGTCATATTTTAAGTAATAGTGACACCTGGTGTTATCTCTATGCTAAATGCGCGATTTAGACTGACGCATTTCGATTCCCTCAAGGGAAGAAAAGATGAAGAGAGTTGTGTTGTTGGCGTGTTAATTTCCATGGTACTCTATGGATAATGAATTGAACGTCAACACCAGCACATCAAATAAATCCTACATTTCATGCATCAAAATAAGGTTGGACGTCACAATAGTTAAGTCACAAAAAATACCCAACCCGGAATGGGGTCTCAAATTGATACGATCGCGTAAGAGAAAAGTTTTCATCGGGGAGTGAAATTGTTTTCAAATAACGCTTTTAATGGATACGTTCGAACATGGTCATTGATGCAATTATTATTTATTGACTTGCATGGTAAAATGCACTCGTTACGGTAAGAGAATAAATATTCTCCTTGTTTATGAAACTTGCAATTTGTTTGTGGAATCAAGATATTATAACCAGTTCATTGAAATAGTTATTGTGTATATTTGATGTTGAATATTTAAAACTCGGAGATTTTTTTAAATAAAAATTGTTTGAAATTGCAATCAAGTCAATAATAAAATATTTTCCCCTAACAAAGTTAAAATACAAATTTTTTCCAATATTTCGCTTGTTATTGTATCGATTTAACTTTTGCAATCACTTTTAATGAATAGTTCTAAATACATATTTAAATTATATACGTTTACAAATTAATATTTTATGTTATACTTGAATCATTATTCATAAGTGTGTGACTCGTTTAAAAGCTTGCGTTAAATGAACAAAGTCATTGTATAAAAAGCCAGTGAGAGATAAACGTGTACAATCAAGAAATGACCAAAGAAAATTCTAAAACCGGTGAATTTCCAAAGAAGTGGTAATGTATTGTAACATGCTCACCCCGGTTTAATTTCCAGCACAACTTCACTTGCATTGGATGAGCTCAATGCTGTTTCTGGACTCCAGCAACCCTGAAATTGAAACCTCGAATTGGTTGCAATATTATGATGTACCGGTGGTATATAGAAATTCGTCTGTTAACAGACGAAATCCAGTAGAAATAACGGTTTGTTACATTAGTTACTTATATATGAAGAAACTATTAATCTATCTTAATTCTATTATTATCCTTTTCATTACAAGTGTATTACCAAACATTAAAACCGTTGTATTGGACGTATAACAGTAAACACTGGCATCCAGCTGTGTTTGTGGTGCGGGAAAATTAGAACATGCACTGTGTGTATGTATTATCTTTGCAGGAGATGGTAAGTGCATTGTTTTTATTGCTAAGAATGGTTTATTATACGTAAAACCTGTTATATAAACTGTTTATTAAAGCTCAAGTATGCTTGTACACACTGCGCAAAGAATATCTGAGGTGCCTCCAGTACATAAATTGCCTCCAAAACAAAGATGGCGGACATAGTAAAATACATCTAACGTAGCACATCATATCAATCATACACAACATTCTGTACCAAACATAGTATCAAAATACCCATTTTTACATGAAACTATTGTATGTGTAATTTACATTATTTAATCAATGTAAACAAACTGTAAAACTAAATGCTTACCATGCTTTACATATATACACGTTACAAGAGAATGGCACATATCTATAAATCACAATAAATCTCTCCCAAAAACGAAATGGTTTGTGTTTATATAGAATTTGTAACTGTATAATACGCCTGATATGTAAGAATGGTATTATGAAACAAAACGAGCAATTACAGGGAAATTTCTCTAACAAATGCACCCACATGCGATTTCGCTCATTCCAAATGGTTGTTTTCACCATATGACTTTAGCTCTATGGATTGGGCATATGTCTGTCACGTGATGAATATTACCTATTATCACAATTCTACGACCCGTCAGATTATTAAATGAACGGATTTATTACACACTGTAATCTAAACTTTACAAAACACTTTCATTATTTAATTTGCCTCGTTGTTCAAATTTCAAGGTCTTTAGAAAGGCAAGAATATTCTCGGGTTTTTTTGCATTGATCAGCAAAGGCGTTTATAAAAGCAAGATAAAATTTTCATATTAAATTTCTCGTGTTTCAAATGCATTAGGAAGAAAACAAATACACCCAGATATATATCGGTATATCATTTTAATCTGGTATATAAAAATTACTAAGCAAGAACTAATACATGCTTTGTTGTCAATTATGTAAAGCAAAAGTTACAACAGCCTTCTTCAATAAATTCCAAAACTGATGTGTTATATATTGTCAGTCAAGGATAGAATGCAGTTTCTTTCCTTGCTTATACATATGACTCTTTTCAATGCGGCAAGATATTTCACAAACTCGAGCAGTTTATTTGTCGGCGTTTTTCGTTGTTGTGCTATTCATGTAAACTGTGAGCACAGCAAATATGAATGCATCGAGGTACTGTCCAATGTCAGTTATTCAGACATCGTGGACCACGCGAATGTTGTCCAGATGAATTGTATTAAATAATAATAATAATAATAATAATAATAATAATAATAATAATAATAAGAACAACAACAACAATAATAATAATAAATAATAATAATATTATTATTATTAATAACAGCAACAACAGTAATAATAATAATAGTTTGTTTTAAACAAAGGCTTATATATATATATATATATATATATATATATATATATATATATATATATATATATATATATATATATATATATATATATATCAGTCATATTCAAAGTAAAAATATTCTTTAAAAAACAAATTCCCACTCAAGTGATGTTTATACACCTTATTAGATCAGAGAATGTGATAAAATATTGAGTCCTAATATAAACAGAAAAAAAGTTTCTTTCTTGAACTTAAAACCATATCCACAAAAGAAATCAACATTATTAATCTCCAGTATGCTTTAAACAGATATACTTTTATTACATATGAAGTACAAACCGAACAACCAATCACACAACTGCGTGGTTCATTTAGACGGCTGAAGAAGACATTTATATAAAATTATATCTTGATGCGTGGATCTATGTTGAAATGCATACTGCAGTCATTGGCGGTCTTTGAAATGTCATTTCACATTCAAGATATTGAATAGCGGTGTTGTACAGAATTTTATTTTTTCGATGCTCTCCTTTCTAAAGGACGTTTTATGATATTTTTGCGAACAGTTATATTTGTGGATTGCTTTGCATGTTAGCAGAGTGAAAATGACACGCGGCAAATAATCCACTGTACCGTATGCTGGACAAGTATGATTAGTTGTCTTGGTCAATGAAAGAGGTCTTAAGTAAGAAGAAGTTATAATTATGGTTTCTTTTTCCAAATACTGTATTATACAATTTCAAAAACTATAAGGACCTAGAAATCTAAGCAGACAACGTTTTAAAAGTTCTCTGCTAAAGAGCTATAAAGCAGAAGAATTACAATACCGAAACGGAAACTGTTCAATGATTCCTCTGAGATACCTATCAAGAATGGAGCTCAATGACATATTTAATATAAGTCTAGGGATATCAGATAGAAAAATCTCAACGTAAAACTTCTGTGATAAATGACATTGTCAACTATATCTGCATTGATATGCCATGTCGCTATTTTTTGGCCAGACGACGACCTAAATCTAATGAGTTAGTCAGCCATTTTAACGAATCTCAGATTTCTACTGCATTCAATAATTAGAGTTATGGCGTCTCTATCCCTGATTTTATTTCCAGCTTCAAAGACCGATCTTTCAACGGTTGATTTATTTGATGCAGACATCGTCTTCGCCCAAGTTTTATTCGCCGTTGACCAGCATAATGACGATTGACGAAGATTTATGATCAACTACCATGGTTTTATTTGGTAACTAACTTAAAATTGGAAAATAGTGACAATTGAAATAATTGTTTGAATCCTCTTAATACTACACATACTCATATAAAACAGATAGCCTTGTGTTTGTTCTCATCCTTTTATGGGGACGCAGGCTGAATAACAGACTGTGCCAGAAATTCAAATAAAAAGATTTTGGGGGAACAAAACGATCATCGAAATTGCATCATAAAACAAAGGAAAGAACAATAAAACATGCGATTATGAGCATGCTGTCATATCGGATTGGTCTGTAAAACAATTAGAATATTTTGAAAAGAATTATTAATAAATTACAGGACCGGACACAAACATCTAAACACCTTGTGATAGGTCGGTCTTATATGGATCAGTCTTTTAATGCAAGATACTAATAACTTCAATTTGGTTTGGTAATATTAGTATACCTAGAGTTGTACACGAATATATCGCAATATTCCTACATTGAGTATGCCATTTTAAATTAGGATTTTGTCATTCTCGGAGATCAGGATTAGTTCTCTGGTACGCAATTTTTGGCATTTGGGTAAAATGTTCGGAGTATTGTAACCGACTAAATATTTATGTATATGAATTAATCTAACAAAGTGCCAAGAATGAAGACTGGTATAGAAATGAAAGTATACCGT
Source organism: Sinohyriopsis cumingii (assembly GCA_028554795.2). NCBI lineage: Eukaryota > Metazoa > Mollusca > Bivalvia > Unionida > Unionidae > Sinohyriopsis > Sinohyriopsis cumingii. Next base: position 100,375,473 of record CM068826.1, read on the forward strand.
GTATTATACAGTTAGACTGGTTTGTGACTTTAAATTGAATCTATTGATACATTGTTTTGCAAAGTTTACGAAAAGATAGGAAAACTGATCGTGTCTAGAGAATGCATATCAATTTAGTTATAGATAGGATTACATCTTGCATGGATGAGTTTCCCGAGCAACTCCAATAAATCAAAAAAGATATCTAAATTGCATTACAATTTTGCATTGAACCAGTATTAATACATATCTATCATGAAACATTCTCATCTAAAGGGAAGCTTGTATGACTTGATGTACATTGAAAATTATTGACCTTGGTGGGAAAATGTGCAAATGTATGATTTTAGAGTTAGACAAACTGCATTTTACTGTCACCTTCGTATATCTTCATCTGCAGCGACTTAAAGACAAATTGATTAAGAGAACAAAAATGTACATATATTATATTGTTCACAAGACTAGTAAGACATTTCGGCATTCCTTCAAACAGCCTGTTATTATCTCAGTATGCTCTTTATTCCATTGTTGTAGTAGACTCCTCTGATGACAGCTGAGTCTCGACGAATGAGGCATTTAATTTGAGGCATGCTTGGAATGGCATTGTATTTTACCCTGATATCAGTGGTTACGGTTCAAGAACTGTATTGTTTGGAATGAAAACTTACTATATTTTATGGCAGAATTTACTAATGTTTTGTTTTTATAGGTTTATTCTTCTTCATCCCAATGTATCGGATCATCACTGAAAATGTAATAATTTACTGTGTATGCTTATCGACAGGATTCACTGATTATATTGATAATACACATCAATCAATCGACGCTAGATCATATTTTTCGTCAAGGAATATTCTATCATTCCTTACTTTGTTATTCACGCTCATCCATAAAAGAAATATCAATGTTGTTACAAGCATATCATCGGTTGTTGTCGTGGCCACAATTCATACTTTGTTTCATGAACTCGCAAGGAATCATTTTGTTTTAAAGACGTTAGTAGCAATGAATAACAGCTCCGGTGCCTTACGTTTTTAGAGAGTTTGCTTCGGATGCATGAGGTCGCGGGTTCTAACCCCTACCAAATCATACTAATGATTTATAAAAATGATACTAGCAGCTGCCTCAATTGGTGTACTGTATTAGGATGTTATTGTCAGGACTGGATGGCATTGATAATATGACTGAGTGGGACATGATGCAACCTGTATGCGGCATGATGTACCAGTGTTAGACACCAGTATAAACTAACACACTGCAGGCATAGTATCCGTATGACTAAATATTGTTGAACCACCTCTAAGAAAACCCAAAAAATCAAATCTAACTTCCAATGAATGCAGACGATGAGTTAAATGCAAGAGATGAATATTGCACAACAGGACGGTAAAAAATAAGCATTTCAACAACGCAGTAAATAATGATGATAACCAATGAACATAGATTTTACGTCGGCGTTGAAGTCATGTACATATGCATGGCTATCGTGTTTCACAAAAAATGCTTGTTGTCATTCAAATTTAGGTGAGATCCAGTTTTTCTTGTGGCGCAAATGTTGACAAATATTTACTAAATACATTTTCGATGTATCGCTCCTTTCCTAACATATGTTAGCTTACATTTAATTGAGTGAAAGTCATACATAAACAAAAATATATATAAGGCAAATTAGGTAAATATGCACAAATATTCACATTAATAATATCGAGACGAATTTATTCACAACTTCAGGCTAGATTTTATAAATATTTCTTCATTTAGCTTCTAATGAATATTTTCTTCATTTAATTTCTTTTATAATAGAAATACAGTTGAAGCTTAATATTGGTCAATCTCTTCAAAGGTCTTCCTGACATTGAAAGCCTTTACACATGTCGAAAGGCCTTTACACATGTCGAAATTGTAGAGCCAGCATATTCGTGGAAAGGTGTATATTGCCAACAAATCTATACAACCAAACAATTAAATATTTGTATTTTATGATAATGACGTACTGGCCAATCCAGTCAAAGGTCCACTTAAGGTCCATCGACCTTTTTCTGGGAAAACCCTGACCCATAAAATATATTGTTTCGATAATAAATGTTGTTAAGTTGAACCACAATTTGCTTTCAGACTCTTTCTCTCTTTCTCTGGTATTTAGTGTATGTATGTGAGTGTCTGCTCAGGAATTTAATACTTTAGACGGGCATATCAAATATCTGGAAGATTAAACAATAAACTCGAATTTCCAAGTTCGTTACTAACAATCTTACAGTGATCTGTTGAGAATAAAGCCATCATGTATGACGTGTGCTCTCTCTTTACAAAATAAAATGGCATCTGACAGAATAAATGATATCCCTAATTCGTTTGTGTTTAAAATCGGAGATGGGGAGGCACAAACTGTATGTGAGGGGAAAAGGCAGGTGGGTGAATACTATAGTCCAGAGAAGCTGGTAACCCAACATTCTGAGTGTTTTGTCGTTACAAGACAGAAAGTAAAAGACAAACCCAAAATAACATTCGTCAGGTTCTTAATATGTTTCGAACAGCAACAAGTCTGAATTTTGTATTGATCTTGTATGCCTTCTAATTGTAAATCAAGGCGAAATTTTAAAGGATAAATTTGCTTTCTTTGCATCACGTATGCTGCATCTTTTTTTCTTCTGAAATATTGCTTAAGGCTTGTACGACGCTTTGTGTGTAAAGCAACAGTAATATACTGTCAAACTTATTAAATATATGCTGTCTCAAAACGAAATGGGATTTTTGTTGAATTTAAATACTTTTTAATTTTATCTATGTTTCCAGAATTGATACTTCAGGTAAAGGCAGCCAAGTCTGATAATATATTTTTAAATTCGTTATCTTTAATATTTCCGCAATGTCAATAATGCACATGTTTACAGCGTTTGGTTTTAGCAAACAATATGCTCGTTGATTGACTTTATACACACATAAAAGAAAAATTCCTTTCAATATATGGTGGAATTCTTCAACTTTTTTCAGGAATAAAAAGTACATTTTTCAAGGTGAAGTATTTATGGAACGCTTATTTTGTTTTAAAATCCGTTTTGGAATGATTCAAAGCTCTATTTCTACAAAATCTCAAGCAAGGACAAATAATTTCCAAGCGTGTCTACTTCGTCGACATATCTGATTGATGAGTGTGTTTAAATCTGTTTCCTATAAATAAATACTTCAAAGAAGTCCTTTGTTGTAAACTTTTTTCAGTTCTTTTGTAATTATATACTTTGTTTAAAGTACAGTTTTAAGTTTCCCAGGAAGCAATCCAGCAAACTAGTTTCCATCGGTTAAAAATAATATTTCGATTCTCTTCTGTTCTGTTTCCATACATTTTCATAATCCTCGAGCAAATTATCATCATCGTCGTCGTCGTTGTCATCATCATCATCATCGTTATTATTATTATTATTATTATTATTATTATTATTAATATTATTATTGACTTTTACCAACAAATACATTTTCGAAGAAACTTGGAAAGTCCATACAAGCATGCAATTCCATTGAGACTTTCTCTCATCTTTTTGGACCTGTTCCAAAACTGAGTCATTACTTGTTTTATTGGGTTGATAAGGAGTAAATGTAATCATCAGCATAATTTTCAAGTTTCTAAAAGAGAATTTATTCTTGGTATAATAGACCAAGAGAAAAGAGATACAATGATAAATCTTCTTTTGTTGCTACTAAAATCATGTACATATTCATGTAGATTTAACAATGAAATATCATGCATGGCTCATTTAATAAAAGTAATGAAGTTCTATAATACATGTAACATTTGTACATGGAAAATGTTTGATGACAAATAGCAACTATGCAAGCATCACTTCAAATGATTCATAACACTGTTTCAAATCAAAACTACAATTATACATGGGGTTGAGTGGGTACATTTGTATGTATAATTACATATGTGTATGAATGTGTTCTATCAAAACATATACTTTATTGCTCTCTCTCTCTGCCTCTGTGTCTGTCTTTGTATCTATGTCTCTGTCTCTCTGGAGAAGCTAATATTAAATTCTTCAATACATTTGGAATTAGAATATGTATGTACGAGTGTTAATCATTTTCCCCTGTATAACAGCATGCACTTACAGTGTATTGTGAGACGGTCAGTGAGATGGATCCCCGACCCACTGATACCTATGAACTCGGAATACACACAATTTAGGCATGCAGAAATTATTATTAATATTATTAATATTATTATTATTAGTAGTAGTAGTAGTAGTAGTAGTAGTAGTATTTGTATTGATTATACTCTTATTGTTTATTGTTGCTATGTATATTTAATCGTCCGCATTAGCCAATCGGGCACCGGGTGGCTGAGTAATCTAAAGCGCTTGCCTTAACAGCTCCTTCACATCTCACCACAGTTCGCGTTGGTTCGAGACTCCGCTCGGTCATTTTGTATGTGCGTGTGTGACAGAACTTGCCTGCAGCTTCTCGTAGGTCGGTGGTTTACCAGGATTCTTCCTTTACCACATATACTGGCTGTCATGTACATAGCATATGATGTACTGAGAAATGGCATTAAGCCCATAAAACAAAACAAAACCAACCCATTAATAACAAAAATATTACAATGTAATACTTAATCATAGGTCCTGAAAAGGTATGCCTGTTTGTGATTTCAAAAGATTTCATGATATTCTATTCTTTCACAAGCAAAGAAGTTTGACAGTAAGATATTTAGCAGATTTTGATACACATATCCGATACTCTGTTAATGGCTGAATCAGTGAAGATTAGGAACTGTATATTACATTAGCGCAATATTTAGGAAACGGGAACTTCACGATCTTCATTGCTGCAGATGATCACAATTAATAAATGACAAGATTATTTTTCAAATTTTGGTTTTTAAACTCTATCTGCCTAATTGTGGTATTTAACAAATATTTTAAAATGTACCAACTTTTGCAATGAATCAATATTTATTGACCGGCATTTCACGGCATCCCGATATATATATATATATATATATATATATATATATATATATATATATATATATATATATATATATATATATATATATATATATATATAGATATATAGATATATATATATATATATATATATATATATATATATATATATATATATATATATATATATATATAATTTCGTTCCGTATAAATATATTTTGTATTAGCAAAGTTTCGTTTGCACTGGACAAGCTGTTTATTTAGTACTCACATATTAAATTATCAGGTTCCGATTGGATAACTACATGGCATTGGGTTAAGACATTATGCATTTCTACTTCACTCTTGCATACTTTACCTGGCAATGGTCTATACACTTATTCCAGCTGAAAGTATTGCCACATGCTGACGCCATACGATGTCAGATGGCATCATTTGATTTACTTAGACTGCTTTGTCTTTTGGGAACCGTTCTCATATAATGTTATCTGACGGGGTGTATGTACATGAGCCTTCCTCAATATACATGCATATACTACTTATGATTTAATTTGTTTCCAGTGCTAACATAGAAAATATTGAATGTGGAAAATTCTAGGTTTGAAAATCACTTCTACCCAATTTGATTGGTGCATGTACCGGCTGTAGTCTAAATACATATAACAACTTGAGAATTACGCCCTTGACAAGAACATGTTTACGGAAAGACAGACAGAAATAAGAAACGCTATGTTTACCCGTTTTGAATACTAAGGGAACATAATGATCTCGCCACTAAGATATTTTCAATGAACGTTACTTTGCACAGCTGTCATACTAAGTTTGTGAACTTTGCCATGATAAGCAAATACTATTTTAGGCTATAAAGGAAGTGTCAACATATTTTTAAATATATTTTTCTTTAAGATTCAAATACGTGATATTTATAGTAACCTTCTCGTGCAAATCGAACATAACAACACTAGTTCATTCCTTTTTTCTCTTTGTAAGAGAAGCGGTTTGTAGATTCTTATAAAATTGTGACAGCATGAGAAGAAAATGTTGCTATTGTTTTGTTTGTTGCTTTTTTTTATTTTGTTGTTGTTTTTTGTTTCCTTGTTTCTTTGTTTTTATTGCCCATCAACACGATAACAGTTGTACTGTAAATTAAGCAGAAAAACCCCATTCAACAAGTTGAAAAATATTAAAAAATTAATTAGAAAAATTGAGAAGTAATTTACTAACTTTACTAAAATTGAAAGAGGGGATTTTCTAGCATCTTTTTGGATCTTGGCCGGTGATATGCTTACATCAAGAACTTTATCCCCAACAGTCCTTTAAGAAGGCATGCAATTGAAAGATATCCTCTTGGGAACAAAAGAATATTATTTGTCTTTGCCTGTGATTTAGCAACAGTCTAATTTATACCTTTTGCTTTTTGATATAACTTTCAGCATGATTTGCCAGGTGCAGCAATCACAATGTATCTAGCAACTTATTTGATAAAGATGAATAATGATAAAACTTGCATTCTATAGTGTCTAGAGGCCATGCATTTCAAAAATGGTATTGCTGTTTCTTTTCACCTATGATAAGGGCAACGATTATTTTTATCTGAATAAAAGAAATCAACTCAGCGTTGAAATTGTTTAATTCAGTAAATTCACATCAACGTTAGATTTATACATGTTTGGCATACTTGAAATTTCTGTTCTGAAACCTTTAAATTTGCCAACATAGTATATGATAACTCAATTACACGTAACTTATGGTCACACAATCTTAATTAAGTTTAGATAGCAGATATTTATTTAGATAAAATCCATCATAAAAACTTTTTTTAAATATTCATTTCAAAACTTAAAACTGTATGGATTTAGAAGAAATAAAACATAAATATACCCCTGCGAATAAACCTTTTCGTTTTATGAAGCATTGTGAAATATTAAAAAGCTGACAGAACTGAAACGAATCATATAACGTTTTTTCGAGCATATAACACGGTGGAGGCTAACCATTCTTGCAATTTATAACATTTCAATTCGTTGAATAAAAAGACCCTTATTAGTTGACTTACGTCGCTTTTGCTGTACAAACTTATGTTGGTTTGTATTGATTTATGTAGCGATGTAGCTGATACGTAGCATACAGTTGTTGAATATATTTACTCAGATTTTACCCTGATCGAGCGTTGTAGCGGTGTCACAAAGATCGAATAACTTTATTTAATTTAGACAATATTTGACTTTGGCACTAGCAACAATTTAAAAGAAGGCCAGTTATAAATGAAAGCAGGGTGTAATAACAGTAAATAGTATATATGGAAGTTCATTAAGATGATCCGAGTTTTGCAAGACAGCATGATGGGATTCGTTCTCTACAACGAGGATGTCTCCAAGCCATTCAACGTTTCTAACGGCGTGAAGCAGGATTGCGTTCTCGTCCCAGTATTATTCAACTTATTCTTTACATGACTCCTGAATCATGCTACACGTGATCTCCAGAAAGGTGTGTACATAATGTACAGACTGGATGGCTCTCTTAAGACCTTCGCCGACTGAATACCCGGTCCAAAATAATGGAGAAACCTATTCTTGAAGCACTTTTTGCGGATGACCGTGCTTTCACTGCACACACGGAAGCAGATCTCCAGATCATCGGTATTTGCTTCCCAGAAGCCTCGAGACTCTTCGGACTCACTATCAGTCTGAACAAGACAGAGGTACTTCACCAATCTGTCCCAGGCACCAAAGCTCGCCCCCCCCCCCCCCCCGACTGTGTCTATCGAATACACCCAATTGAAAGCTGTCGATCACTTCATGTACCTTGGAAGGAACATATCATCTGATAGATCGCTAGACAAAGAGATAACTCCACGCATCAGCAGCGCCAGTCAATCTTTAGGACATTTCCGCTCTTGCGTGTTGAGTCACAGGAAAATCAAAATGTCCACCACGATAAAGGTATATAAAGCAGTTGTGCTAACAAGCCTCCGATATGGATGTGAGACCTGGACAACATACAGGAAGCACATCAAGCGAGAGCTCTGTGCTGGACCATGGACGTCAGATGGCAAGACGGAGTGACGAATCTAGAAGTGCTGGATAGAGCAGCCTTGACCAGTATCAAAGCGATGGTCACGAAAGCCCAAATCCGGTGGACGGGTCATGTCATCCGTATGTCACGTCAGATTTTATATGGAGCTCTATTTAGTCGACACAGGAAAATGTGTCCCCCTTATAAAAGATTCAAAGACGCCATCAAGGACAGCCTTAGATGCTGCTCGATATCTGCGAGAAACCTCGAGTCCTGCGCCAAGGATAGACCTGGCTGGCGAGCAGCTGTTAGTAGTCCGCAGAACGAAAATTGCCGACGCCAGGGAACGCAGGAAGGCCCCAACGTCCAGAACAAACCCATGCCTCCAGTGTTCCAGGACATGTGTATCTCGTATCGGACTCATCGGCCACATGAGGACCCATCAGCGAAGAGCAGATAAGGATTGATTTCATATAGCCCGATGGTCAACCAATATATATATATATATATATATATATATATATATATATATATATATATATATATATATATATATATATATATATATATATATATATAAAGAGAGAGAGAGAGAAAGAGAGAGAGAGAGAGAGATGGTTCTTTCATTCAATTGGGGTTGTGTTTTGTTTTATCTTTGTCTGTTTGTTTTTTGTTTTGTTTTGTTTTGTTGTTGTTGTTTTTGTAAAGTGGAAAAGCTTTCTTTTGAAGTTCAGGAGTTTTTGAGGGGTTTTATTATCATAGCTCTACCAAGAATATATCTTTGCCCCAAATGACTTCTTGGTCACGGCTTTGTAACAAAGACCAATCAAATTATAATATTTTTATGTGTTTTAGACCTCTATTAATTAAACATTTCGCCCTATCTAATAATTACGGTCTAGCCATCTTAGTAACTAAGATTAATTATGACGTTTATCATTATACTTAAATCTTAATGAAGTAGTCCGCTTAACTCCAAAACAATGTGTTCTGAACAAATTCACCAGAGACCACAGCTTTGACAATACGATCTCGAAAACAGTGGCTGTATTATTTCGGGAAGAACTAAGAAAAGTAGGGAAAATAAGAGCGCCTGTTAAATTTCAGCAGGAAAAGAGAACTAAAACTATAAAAAAAAATTACTAAAGCAAATATAGTGTCCTTTTCACCTTGTATACCAGTATTAATGGAGAGGATGTCGTGAATATGTTCAATTATTTTGACAAAAGCCCAAGATATTCTCGAATGTAGGAACCTACAATTTTTGAGCATACATTTCCATATTATTTCTTTTGAAAGTTCTGGATTTAAAACGCACAATACAAATACACGTCTAAGACATTTCTTAAAATTATAAGACAAGTGACTCTTTGTATTGGAACAAATAACAAATATATTTCCTGCAAGAGTGGTATTTGGAATCTACTGGATATTAGTGAGCTGTTCAGGTTAGTTCTTTATTGGCCAACATTATGTCAGTGCATATCCTCAAAGTACCCCCCCCCCCCATGCACCTCCATTCACTTTCTCAGTCTAATTATCCAGTTGTACATGTATTCAATTTTTTAAAGTTATTTATACACTGGAAAACGGCATCTCCAACAGCATGGCGGCTTTCAACTCGTCTGATCATCAGCGAATTTTTGAAACGGTATTCAGCAAAAAATAACTGTATGGAGGATGTTATGAACTTGTATCTTCCGGAAGTCTGTCACGATGGTGGATTTAGGGGCCAGTGCATCGTTATACCTCAGGTATCGGTGCACGGACGGGAAGTTCGGAAGTGTTCTGTAACTTTTGGCAACACTCTGGAGGCTTAAAACTGTCAAGTGACACTAGCAAAATCTAACACAGGAACATGGACGACCGGGAGTAGGATTCAGGAAATGGAATCCACGTTTCATCACCCGTAAATATGTGATTCAAATGTTTCTGGTCACTCTTTTCATATCTGGCGAGGAGCTGTTTGGCGATTTGAACCCGAATCTGCTTTGTATTTTTTATCAGCCGTGAGTGCAAAACCTATATTGCACAAACAGTTTTAAGGTTCAAAACTATTTTTCGATATGTTAAAAACAACTGACAAATTAATGCCAGTGATAACAGACATGTTTTTCATTGCGTATCGTGCATCTTCATCAATTGCTTCCACACGACAGCAACTTCCCGCTTACCAGTCACAAACAGCCGCCTTCCAAAAGGTGTCATCATCAGTGGCTTAGCGACTATCTTTGAAACATGAGACAACCTTAAAGTTGTCTGTGATGAAAGAAAATTGCATCTGCGAACTTTATCAAAGTTGACCTTCAAAGCAGTCAGAATGGGTACCTTATGAGCGCTCGGATTGTACGGTATACTAATCGCGCATTAGCATATATGTTATGCCTTATGTCACGCGCATATATTTGCAGCGTACTGTCTGTGCAGCTGCAGGACATTTTATATTATGTTATTTTGTCTGTCGATCGGCATTACACTTACTGACAGGTTCAAGGAACAAAACAGTTATAATAAAATGTTCAGAACTTTTAAAATACCCTTCCTATTTAGTTGTAATTTGGTTTTGAAAGATAGATAGCATGTGACCTATGGTGAGTGTTTATAGGAAAAAGGCAGTTACATATATGTGTATATATTAGACAAAATGTAATAACATAGTATATTAAAGGCAGTTACATGTCGGTGTGTATATTACAACATATGCATAAACATATTATATTCAAATAACTCGATGACTTAAAAAGCTTAGATAACGTACAGGGTTATGTCAAACATCAGAGAACATGAAACGGTTGGGCACTTTTGAAAGGTTCTAATCCATAGAAGAATCTGAACATTGATTGATTGAAAATTATTGACATATCTAGTTTATTTATATATATATATATATATTAAAAACTTAAAGATTCTTGTGTATATTTTGTTACCTTTTAAAGTTCTGACTACTTAAGCTATATCTTGTTTGAATTCGAGCAAATTAGTCCAAAGAGTTATATGCATATGTTTGTAAAAGACCATTTCATACGAATAAAATGTTCAAGTATGTATACACAACCATAGACTATGGCTTGCAATAGCTTTTACATTATTTTAAATACATTAAATTGTCAAAGAAAGAACTCTGAAGAAACGCCAGAATGGCTTCTTCCAGCCACGTGCATGCAAAATATACAAACTATATTTCTGTGGAGAATATTAAACAACTGAATGCAGCCATTATTATACAAAGTCACATTTAGTACTTACAACTTGCTGCATTAACAGAGTTAAGATAGAGTCACACAATATGAATACAATGTGTTCATTCTGTAATGAATATTCGTCTTCTACCCAAAAGACTAATATCTTCTAAAATGTTATGCTGATTCTCTCCCAATAACGATATGAGAAGTGAAGTTTTATGATTGGAAATTGAGCCTTATTTGCGTACCAAATCTCTCGGGTTTTATCGATCGTCTGGTTCATTCTTTCCTTGTGATCAAATTCTTTGCGTCTGCCGGAGCCACAGTTTATAGTAAGTCACCTAATAAGACTGCTACATTCCATAGACAATCGAAGCGCTTGTAAAAATCAATGATATAGTCTCAGAATTAGATCCGTGATCATATAGATTTTCTAGGAAGCTCTAGGTTATCAGTACCTCAAATATCATAATGCTTTTGGAAGGCAATGTTTTTTTGAAATGCCCGTTGTGACTTTCAATTTACAGAACTTACCTTGCCTACCAGTCGTGTTCATATTGCTTCCATTAACAATCAGTGGAACTTCACCGTAATTGTATCAAACAGGAAAGCAACAATTGCTGATTTGCCGAAGCTATTTAATTCTGATTGATGCCCAAGAAGTGGCATTTCAATTATTGAAGCCAATTGTGGAGAAGACACGGATTGTGTTGCTCACAACGTTGAAAATTTATTTACAGTTTCATTAAGCACACATTTGTTGCGTGCATCTTGCGCTCCAGAAACTAGATGTCAGGGCCACTGTGATATTGATGTACAATGTTTCTTATTGGTGGAGACGACAACATAAATAGTCGGCAAATGCAAAGACGGAAAAGAGATTGATTCTGGGTTTGATAGTGGAATCAGACTGAGGGTCTATTTCTGAAGGTAAGTATTCCTAGGAAATTTAAATGTATGGATGGAGTGATGGACATTGTGGTTAAGCATGGTGAGCAACTGTTGTGCGTCTCTTGGAAATTTACTGAAGTGGATTGAGGGATTAAGATTGGTGTTAAATAGGTAAGTTTATGACATTTATAAAATAATTTGCTATGGCAGTGTGCGAATATGAATTTCAATGCAAGTGATTGTTGTGGTGCACCGTATAAAGGAAACGTAGTTTTATAGGCACTGGCGACGGACCACTTGTCACTGAGGACAGTTTTTAGATATTTCTATAGAATTTCACACTAGAGCAAGATCTAAAAGAGATGATGACACAAGTGTTAGGTATATCTGCATATTTGGCATGGGTTTAGTTGCAGAGATTACCAATTATAAATAATGCATTGCGCAATGGAAATTGCTGACTTTGAGCATATTAAAGCTAGAAATCTGGCATGTTATGAAAAATTGACATAAGATATAAATCTGGCTTATTATAGAAAACTGACATACAATAGAAATCTGGAATATTATTTTTTAAAAATGACTTATGATAGAAATCCGGGATATTTTAATATAAAATCATGTGCAAATCAAACAAACTGATAATGTCTTCCAATTATATTATTGAGATGCATAAACTGTATTGCATACAAGGGTTACGTACATATAACTGGGACAAGGTTTGGCTCATTCTAAAATTGGTTAAAACTAAAGGGTTTCGATTTTATTCTATATAGTTGAATTAGTTATATGTAAGGTCTGGGGTGCTTATTTTGTTGGGTTATGGATTTATTGGATAAACGAATAAAGACTTAAAGTTTTCTAACACTTTGCTAGTTAGATTTTCCTATTCTCTGATGACTCATTGTTTTCAAGATTTCGTAAACATAATGATATATAAAGACTTTTACTTTCGTTTCACAGTATGTATTTTCATGAAAATCTTTGCAAAATTTGGCCATTTCACCTGAGGATTTTTTGCAAAATAAACATCTGCAAGAAACTGACTTGAAATAGAAAATTACAAATGTCCGTTAGAATTGTATTTAAAGACAATACCAGGCTAGAACTAAATATGATACTGTTTGAAACAGGCCTTAATATGTCTTATTGGCTGAGACCCCAAGACGTGTATTTTTCAAATGGAATGGACAGGATCAAAATGGCAACTTAATAATATAGCATACAGGTGCGTGAGAAAGTCGTTTTCTTTTTATCTTCAAGGATGACCGGCTTCTGTCCTTTAGTCAGTTTGGTAGATAATGTAATACATAAAGTATAGCGTTTTTACAGGTTACAAACCATCACAAATCACTCTTTAACAAGATTAATAAATATGAGCGTGAGGTCTGTCTATTTTGTTTTTCGTATAGAGCTGCCTTTAACAAACACAACGTGACTACAAACAACCCCCATAACTTTTAAGACTTCGAAAGTAACACTATTGAAGTCTTATTGGACGAGAACAACTACTCTTTTAAATGTATTGCCAGGGGCTTGTCTCAGCAAGTACTAGCTACACATTTATATGAACGAAATATTTCAATTTGTGGGAATCCTGGCTAGATCCTATAATTTATCCGTCTTTTCTCCTGTGAGATTTACAGTGGTTTTTCGGCACTACAATCAACATAGTCCTCGTCGTTATTGTTACTGATGAGTATGTTATTTGTGGTATTAGTGTGAATGATACTGGCCACTATATCTTTCTTTCCTCTTTGTCTTCTTCTTTTTTGACTGATGCTACTACTACTACTACTACTACTAGTTTTGCTACTTCTATCACTGTTTGTAATGATCGGATATCTTTTTCTCCCTCCAGCTCGGGTTTGTTTGTTCCATAGTAAGTATGCGTGCGAAAATTAGATGCATTTATAGATCAGTACCCCAGGCATATTGCAAGACTGTGCCCTTTTTGTGGAGATGTAGAAGATGAGTTTAACTTTGCTTTTAAATGCTCCATGTGTGACAATTTGATAAATGTCAGTTTACCTTCATACGTTCATAGTAATTTACATTACATTAAGTTTTATAACTGTGTGCCGAGACTCAGTAATAATATTAATATCCAACACAAATATGCCATTTATCTAGCAAAATCTTTAGAATTTATAGAGTCGGTGTGTTAATCCTAGAATTGCTATGCTTCGTGGTTGCACAGTAAGTCTTCATATTTGTATGTAATCTGGGGCTGTTTACTACGTTAAAGAGGAATAAAGTTGATTATTACGATTGTTATATTATCTTATTATATTATATTATATTATATTATATTATATTATATTATATTATATTACATTATATTATATGCGTTGGAGACATGTATCCAAACATTAATTTCGCAATTTAGAGGACCAAGAACATTGTTTAAAAAAATCATTTCCGCAGGAATTTATACATAAGTGGTGCTTTGTATAATTAGTTAGTGCTAGTTAGCGATGCTTACCCGATTCGTATCCTAGAGATTACACAGCACTTTAATTAGAGAAGTTTCAAAGGTAAACGTATTTTATCGTTGGTTTGAACCATTAGGACTGAATCCATCACGCGTGAATTAAGTATATAATCATATTTCAAGTCGAAAACTCCGGGTATAGTACTGAAAAGAAATAAACACGTCTTACTGTATACCATGTGTTGGTGGTTATTCTAGAATGCTCTGTACACTGGTCGCTGTTCCCTAGTGCCAATTCTTGTTGTTACTGCACAATGAAATAAAATGTTAGGAACATTCATTTGTGTCTAAAAATTTACTTTGTAATGTTGTGTCATCAACATTAAATACATCATGGCTTTTTGCAAGGTATTAGTGATTGTTGTAGCAATAAAACGATTGCAGTTTCTTTATTGCTTCTGGAATCTACAACTGAAAATGTAGCAATGTGTAATGGAAAGAAAGTGACGTAATTAGAAGTGTCAATTATTGACAAAAGGCCGCGTCGATGTAGCAATGGAAATAATAAGAGTAGCAACTAAAATCCGTTTTGATAAAGAAGATCTATTACAGAAAAAATATAAATGATTTTTTTAGACGAGTGAAAATATCGGTATTTAATGTACAATCTATTTTTATGTCGGCTGAAATTGTTGTGGTTTCGGAAAAGATTAATTTTTTTAAACATTCATTGCTTTTATGAAATCTATGAAATTGGTACCTAATGGAAAATAATAATTTACATGTTTAATTTAATTAACATGAGAAAAAAACGTGGATATTTCTGTATACAGATTCATATCAAGGATATTAACTGTCATATGATTGATGCTGCACACATTTCAGTGCGTGCAAAATGGAACATGTAGATTAGGAAACCACAAATTAACATTGCATGATTTTATCGATTATTTGATGTCGACATTGAAAGGAGGTTTTGGCTTTTGTATTATTAAAACTTCCTCTGTGTTGAATAGACAATTCTGTTTCATAATTACTTAAATTTGTACATATGTTGTAGCAGAGAATATGAACATATGTTTCGGTGTGTGTGTGTGTGTGTGTGTGTGTGTGCGCGCGCGCGCGTGTATGATTTGGATTTTTAACGTAGTTTTGACAATGTTTCAGTCATATCGCTACAATGTTTGCAGTGTGGCAGTTTATAGTGATATCATGTAGCATCATACCCCACCCAGTCACATTCTCCTGATACCAGGCCGACCTGGGCCGACCAGTCCTACCACTAACCTCTTAATGCTGTTGGTACCATTTTTAAAAGTCTTTGGTATGACTCAGCCGGGGTTCGAACCCACGACCCCCAGCATTTGAGACGGACACTCCAACCACTAGACCACCGGAGCGGTTTGTCTCGGCCGTCATGTAAGACTTGTTTATTATTAGATATATAAAATGTTCTATCAGTTCTCCGAATAAAACAATGTGAGCTATCGTCTGTGCCTCTCTTATAAGTCGGGTCCAACACCAATGAACAAAGATCCTGATCTGACGAATCATTATACGCCTGCAGATCCTGGTATATGTTGTTTGTTCTACTAATTTGTCCTAACTATTTACATAGAACCAGATCTGCCGGCCAAATTATGTGATGGCATATCTGGGTCTATTCAGTTTACAGTTAGTTCCAACTTGTAGGCGAGTATATGCAATGCTTTTCTTCATAGGAAGATAAAATATGCCGATGACAACAGATCAAAATATTAAATTTCCGAAAGAAAGTAACAACTAGGAAGTACCATAAAAAATAGTTTTGTTTACCGTACAAGGGATTATCAAATCTTTACTCCAAAAAAGTTAAATAAACATAAAGCAAAATTGGATTATTCGGAATATGACTGAAGCTACAAAGCTTTAACAATGGCAGCCATTATAAGTCTACAATGTTTTTACTAGAAATTTATGCATCAACAACATTAGTTTTTATCTGACGATTTTATGTAGGGTGTTAATAACTTTTTTAGTCACTTTCGGCATATTGGTCCTCAAGACCTCTTTTTATAGAATGTCTGGCAATATAAAGCAGTAGGTACCTCTGTCATGGAGGATCCAATGTACAGCTTACTGATTAACATCCATAGGGGAAAAAAGAAACATAAATTGGACTTCTAGTTCACATGAAAAATTAATTTCTGGAAAAGTCAAGCATCCGAACATGAACCTGAGTATTAAAAAAGGCACAAAAAGTAATCGCTATGTCCTATTATTTACTTCCAAAAATAGACAATTCTTGTCAAGAGCTGCCATGTGTCAAATGGTCTATTGGTTCAATGTTCATAACTAATTTTTATAGACAGACTGAGACAGACAATCATACAGGCAGTCAGACAAACATGATGAAAACGAATCTTTTCTGTAGAATCAAAATAAAACATGCTGGTTTCTTCCCTCCTCAATTCTTTTCTTCATGTTGCAGTTACTATAATTACTTATAATGGTTACTTGCTTAATTTCCTATAAGCTTGTTACTATGTTCATTAACTTCTTTACGTACTTGATTGACCTACCAATGTATTTTAACAAGCTTTTAGCAATTATTGATTTGCATAACCAAATAAATTATTATCTGAATTACGAATCAAGCAGCAACTAACCACTTGAATAACCACTCATTTCACTAGCAAATTGACAGACAGATAAACGGACACATGGACCTTCCAATTAACTAAATAAAGTACTATAATAATATATTGTTGTGGCCCATGCTGCAGTGCATGATTTTAATTTTTTACTGCAACTGGTCAGAGGTACACTGTTCCGTTCTTCCAGACATAAATATAAAATAGTTCCTAATTCAATATGACCCAAAACTAGTCGTGACAACTGATAAACAATAAAAAATCAATAAGTATTCAGCACTGTGAAGTGTATGCATAACGTTTCTTGATAGTTTAATATATTTTTCATTTAAATTGAATTACTAAGCCAGGAAAATGACGTACATCTTTTTAATTTCTTCATATCTCATCACTCAGCGTAACAAAAAAAAAAAAAAAATATATATATATATATATATATATATATATATATATATATATATATATATATATATATATATATATATATATATATATATATATACTATTCAAAACAAAAATATAAGCAAACAATTTAATATTTATTTGCAACATTTGTTTTATTTACTTGCCATTCGTGGCAAATTTTAGTCATGTTTCTATCGGAAAATATATGATCATGATATATGTGTCACAAAGGAATTTTTTTTAATTTGATTAAGGTGGCGCTCTACAGTTGCGTATAATTCAAAGAACCTTTAACTCCCTTTTTATGTATGATTGATTGGTGTAATATAGGTTATAGAGTATACAGCTTGGCCTTACTCAAGATGTGCACCTCTCAAAAAAGTGTTAGCTCTACTTGGTCATCTTCACTTCCTGAGCTTCAGAAGTGAATCGTATAAAAAAGAGCCGATAACGTTTTTTACATTTTATATATTTGATAATTCATTCATTGCACTTTCAGAATCTGGTATTGTCTAGTCTGGCAAACTTCATTTTCCCTATTTTAATAGCTGCTATGGATTGTGTACTTTAGACTAATTCAGGCTGATTTTTTAGCACAAGGGAGCAGTCATTTTAGTTAGCAGTGTGCTTAAATCATGTACAATTTCCAAAAGTACAATATCCAAAGAAATATCATCCACATTACATTAATATAGTATAGAGGTATGCCAACATTCTCTCCACTGTGCATGTTTTAAATGCTAACAACTTCACCTTACATACGTCACTCTTTCAAAATTACATAATAACTGGTGAGCGCCCCTAAGACAAGTCATGAAATGTGTGTCGCAAAATGAATTCTATAAACCTCATTAAGGCATATTATGACAAGCGTGTCGCAAAATGAATTCCCTAAACCTGATTAAGGCATAGTATGATAAGCGTGTCGCAAAATGAATTCCATAGACCTGATTAAGGCATATTATGACAAGCGTGTCGCAAAATGAATTCCATAATCCTGATTAAGGCATACTATGATAAGCGTATCGCAAAATGAATTCCGTAAACCTCATTAAGGCATATTATGACAAGCGTGTCGCAAAATGAATTCCATAAACCTGATTAAGGCTTATAATGACAAGCGTGTCGCAAAATTAATTCGATAAACCTGATTAAGGCACATTATGATAAGCGTGTCGCAAAATGAATTCCATAAACCTGATTAAGGCAGTATATGACTAGCGTGTCGCAAAATGAATTACATAAACCTGGTTAAGGCATATTATGACAAGCATGTCGCAAAATGAATTCCGTAAACCTGATTAAGGCATATTATGATAAGCGTGTCAAAAAATGAATTCCATAGACATAATTTAGGCTTATTATGACAAGCGTGTCGCAAAATGAAATCCAGAAACCTGATTAAAGCAAATTATGACAGGCGTGTCACAAATGAATTCCATAAACCTGATTAAGGCACGATATGATAAGTGTGTCGCAAAATGAATTCCATAGACCTGATTAAGGCATATTATGACAAGCGTGTCGCAAAATTAATTCCATAAACCTCATTAAGACAAATTCTCAAGTGCATGCTCCATATTGGCAACCTGTTTAGTTTGTTAAGTATAGTACATACAACATGGAAAACCATGACACACAAGTACAACATATGTTTGATTACGTATTAAATACATCTGTTCAAGCTACGAAAACTATAAATACGTTGTCACAACATACACTATATGCGATGTGAAACACATCTTAAACACGATGTAACTGGCTCGCATGCATGGAAGCAATATAAAAAAGAACTTTCCCCAGGTAATAGATGGCACATATCAACTATGTTTTGCATACGAATATATTTAACATGTGTTTCATACGTTATTAAAACACGTTTAACAACTAAGGCTGCATAAAATGTTTTACAAATTATAAGCATGTGCGAGTACTTTCATGTGTTGTACATAAGCAATAAACACATGTTTAACATATGTGGGTACTTAAACGTTTTCTACCTACGTGATGAACACATTTTAACATCTGTGTATTTAAGTGTGCTCTACAAACGTGAAGAACACATGTTAAACATCTGTGTACTTAAATGTGTTCTACATATATGATGAACACATGTTTAACAGCTGTGTGTACTAAAATGTGTTCTACATATGTGATGAACACATGTTTAGTAGTATGGGAACATCTTTACTTTACATTGAATGTATTCTTTTGCATGTGCGTATAAGTTGTTCAAATATGTAGGTATGATAAAATGCAATGATAAATTAACCAACATAAATGATAATTATCCAAATAATTGTTTTAATCTTAGTTTTAAATGATTCATTTGATTTGCTAACCATAAATAAAAATGACCAACATCCTCTCGTGTGGAACTAAATTGAATAGACTCATCGTTCATCTCATTCATAAACCAGGGTCAGTTTCCCAAAATAAATGCTTATAATGTTACAAAGATCGACCCTGCAAGGAATAACGAGATGGGAAATCGTTCGCTGCCATATTAATAAAAGCATATAAATGAAGATTCTTTTACAGAAGTCTCAATGAAGATTCTTTTACGGAAGTCTCAAACAAGTTATCCCAACCAGACGTTAACTATATATCTTGCAACGGTTTGTGTGTGCATAAAACGATATTTAAGGAAAACAAAAACAACAAATTAACAGAACTATGCATTGAAGGTGTAAAATTTCGATGTAATTTGGGATTTCAATGAAATCATATATAAATCATATATTAATGGGATTAACGAAGATCTTGTAACGTATGGCATAATTGAAAGCGATACTTTATCGTACGTCTTCTCACCATTATCCTCTATCAAAACTTCATTTCTACAACTGTTTTTGCAATCTCATGATGTTTCTAACTTGAAACGCTGAAATATTTGCGGTATTAGTTTCCAGTTTATTTAACTCCAAATTCTAAAGGAAACAATGGAAGTATTGTGTTTCCATATAAACTATTACCAAACGTTTTTCTCTCATCATGATCAACAAATGCATAGAGTTGCTAACAAGCATGATTATGTTTGATCGGGTTGAAAATTATATAATATATTCAAGTCGGAAGACCAGACACTGGATGCCATGTTTAGCTTACCATTTAAATGGATATTGCTCAGATTTGATAAGCAGACGTCTAAAAATTTATGAAATTATTTGACATTTTGTATTTACAACGTTAAAAGTTGGTTAAATGTGCAAGTGTGTAAAGCGTGCCCAAATATTAATTAAATTCTGAGATGCTAACAATTTTATAAATGAAAGCCTCCAGGGAAAGTGAAGTAGTGAAGCAGTGTTATTTCTAATTTAATTCTCTGCAATGCTTGGTGATATCCATTGTATGGAATATGACATTTTCCAACGCACACATAAATCGATACACAGACAGCTATAACTGTTTCCTGCAGTTTGTGCATTTAGAACCAGCAAAGATCAGATGATGTTTTAGAGAAAAAAAAAACTAAAATGTTTTAACCATGCCTAATGGCGTACAATGTTCTTTAGGAGGAAGTATAGGCAATTTTACGCAGAGATAAAACAGAAACGTAAATTGGAAATAGTTTGATGCTATTCTTTTACAATAAAGTATACATAATCAACCTTAACAGAGATGCCATGCTGCTATTATTAGGGAAAACAATTCCTTTTTTGCAGCATGAACTTGCCATTCATGTCAGGAGTCGTCGACTTGTAATGGATTCAACATTTCTAAAGCCACCATCAAAATAAAACTGAATTGTTTGCATCTTAAATCGATAAATATTGTGTTTCCGTTCCTACCATCACTTAAACAGATGAGGAGAAACTTTAAAGTTTATGACAAAAATTAATAAAAGCCCATTCAGCCACACAAAAAAAAAATAGTTTCCGGTCGACCGACCATCCCAGTTTTTCGTTGTCGACCCTGGCACTTTTCCCCCTGGGTAATTTAAAAAAATAAAATTCCCAGAATTGAGTTGTGCAATAAAGCCTGTTTTGACCATTTCTTTTGCGTTTAATACACTTTATAACAGATATATACTAATTATGATAATAAATATAATGTAAAAAAGCCATAAAAATCAATACCTACCCTGATTTTCAAACCAGTGCAAAATGAAACGAATTTTTTCCTCATCAGATTGATCTTATTTCCGGTCTCTTCTGTTTGAATGCCTAATTTCGTCAACTTGTTTACACAGGTTTGTGATTTCTGCTAAACAAGCTTCAATCTGCAGAATGCATTCGTTCAGGATCATGATCGATCACCAAGTGTTGTAACAATTCATTAGAAGATTTATCAGCCATCGCAGAAATAGAGACTGAAGACCTTTTGCAGACATAACGATATGAGAAGAATGATAAGATCTCGTGCTACAGTCTGAACGTATCAGGTCACTTAGTATTTGTATATTTACTATATAACGACTAGTTCATTTGTAAAGCCATATTGTTAACAAAGATCTTACAATTTAGGATGATAAAGTAACGAATATGTAGCTCTTTCGCTGAAATCACATCTCAAGAGGATGACATACAACTATGAATATTATTAACAAGTGGTTCAAGACAGCTCTTATATTTTTCTGACATCTTCCCCACACGAACGTTTTCGGAAAATCTTAAGATCTTTTAACTTCTGCTAAACGTCAGTAAACTCTGTATTTATGGATTATTTCTCCAAAACATTTGCAGGGAAAAGCAAGAGAACACAGCTAATTTGTTGTGGTTGCATTTAGATTTTCACCACAATACCTCATGTCGTGAATTACAACTGTACAGTACCTGTTATCATGCACTTCAAATAAATATTACCTGTTGTCGTAAACTACAAATGTACAGTACCTCTTATCGGGAACTGCAAATTTACAGTACTTGATATTGTGAATCTCAAATGTACATTACCTCTTATCGTGAAGTACAAATGTACATTACCTCTTATCTTGAAGTACCTCTTATCTTGAAGTACAAATGTACATTACCTCTTATCTTGAAGTACAAATGTACATTACCTCTTATCTTGAAGTACAAATGTACATTACCTCTTATCTTGAAGTACAAATGTACATTACCTCTTATCTTGAATGTACATTACCTCTTATCTTGAAGTACAAATGTACATTACCTCTTATCTTGAAGTACCTCTTATCTTGAAGTACAAATGTACATTACCTCTTATCTTGAATGTACATTACCTCTTATCGTGAAGTACAAGTGTGCAGTACCTCTTATCTTGAAGTACAAGTGTGCAGTTCATCGTATCGAGAACTACCAATGTACAGTACCTGTTACCACGATCTACCTATTCATGAAACGTTTGCAAAGCATGAGTGTGATTTCTTCGGATTCAAAATACTATAAGTAATCTGTCTTCGGTCAAAAGAAATGGCGATATTGATGCAGAAAACGAGACACTTCGAGCCATATTTACATTCGCGCTTAAGATCTCACTCTCTCTCTCTCCTTTTTTGATTAAACTTTGCAAGTTTAATGAAAACGTACAGCATGGCTCGTAGTGGTTTCATTGTTGGGATTCTGACATAGGGATTATGTCGATTTTATGTCAATCGAAGGAGCTCTTATGACAAACATTTTTTTTTTTAAATTCACTTTCATTCAAATGCCACGATATCGGTTAAACTTATTGCCATCTCAAAACAAGATTGTAATGGCCATAATCAAGTATAATGGCCATTGTCCAGTGAAATGGTCTTATTACAGTGCAACGGTCATATTCTATTTCTAATTATCTATAATTCTAACAAAGAATATAATTTTACGCAAGTTTCGTTTGGTATTTGTCAACTGACACTTTTTGGTTTCTTTCTTTTTTATTTGTTTGTTGTTTGCGGGATAGGGTGAGTTCTTTTTATTGTAGTTTGAAAGCTAGAAGAATGTAGATTTATTGTAACGTTCTATATACATCAAAACCAAGGTTTAGTAGCCAAATAAAATATCTACTTAAAGGAGAAGCTAATGAAATTGCTATTGATGGCTACAGCTTTTAGCTCAGAAGCCATATCTTAGGACACAAAAGAGCCTTAATTTTTCAAATTGTGAAGAGGAGATCAAGACCACATGGTGTGCTTCGAGGACACGAGAAAAATGTTTGTTACCCAAAAACAATGTTCTGTTTTTTCTTTTCGCCACAGCAAGACATCCGTATGTGCAGAACGAAAATATCTTTCTTTGAAACCTTGGAAGAAAATCATGTATTATTTAGTCACTTTGACAGTATATTTAATAAATGTTTGCAGTTGCAGTTCATAAGGGCAGCCAGGCATAACAATAGTCCGAATTTAACAATCAAGAACACTTTATAGAAACATAATTCTATTCGTCGTCGGTGATCAATCCATTACCGGTGCCACGGTAAAAACGCAAACATCGAGACCGAATTCTTTTCCTGATTAATTGTGAAATCTGTCAGATTATTGACTCTTATATTAGTTGGTGTGCATCTCCATCGATAAGATGGACTTATTGGTATTCAGCATGTTTGTTATCGCCACAAACCTGTCACACAATATGTTATTAACGAAATATTGTATTCAAGAATGTGTTCATGTAGCCTACTTTAGTATCCTTGCACTTTCTAGCGACATAGAAAGAAACCCAGGCCATTATATGTCTAAACATTAATGTCATGAATCAACAAGCACTCAATTTTCATCAACTGTTGCTTCCAACCGTTAATGGCAATAGCTCTGCTCATAAGATGTGGGATGATATAAATTCAGCAATCCAGAGAATAACAGAGCAAAGAGTATCATCAAAGATGAGTTCTACAAGGTATAGTAAATCGTGGATTAACACAGATGTTGAGTCGAGAAGCTTAACTTATATTGCCAAATTCGAGGACTTCAAGAAAACAAAACGCAAGATCAGTATGCAAACTTGCCTATAATAACTGCATGCAAACTAGTAGATTCCTCATCTAGTGACAACCCTATAAAAAGGTGTTCCTTCATAAATAGTAAAATTCGTGACAATACTGGCATTGCTCCATTGAAAACTGCTGATGGGATAACCTATTCTGATAGAAAGACTAAAGCCAACATCATGAACAAACAGTTTAGCTCATTTCAGCCAGAATGAGAACACCTTCATGATGAGGGACAAAGGCCCCAGCCGACGCACCGAAAAGCCGGCTTTAAAAGCTGGACTATTAGAGCATCAGAGACCGCACACAAAAATAGATAAAAGACATCTCGGGATCCAGAACTCAGTAGGTCGTTCTTCGTGGAACAACCCCAGAAACAGCGCACGTAGAGTCATGAGTTCCACAGAGAAGTGTTCTTGGACTTCGACTATTTCTCCTGTTCATTACCGACTTACCAGAATCGATATGCAAACAATTCATTGCACGCCTGTTTGATAATGACTTTATTTTGTACAAAAAGATTAAGTCAGTAGCGGATGTTAAAGCCCTACACGCTGATATGGACAAAGTACAGAACTAAGGATTGAATGATGGAGCTCCATGCCCAGAAATCCCAAGTTCTGCACATTCTTAACGGGAGGAATATCATTGTTATGCCATATAACATCCACGGCCAGATACTAGATAATGTAGACACCACATAATACCTCGGAATCAACATACACAAATCACTAAGCTATAATACTTACATAAAGGCCAACGTCAAGAAGGTCAATTCCACCGTGTCGAGCCAAGACTTACGAGTTATGCTGTAAGACACTAGTCCGTTCCATCAAGGAATATGGAAGAGTAATCTGGCACCCGCTTGCGAAGGAATGCATCAGCAAACTGGGGATGGTCCAGCGCAGAGCGGCACAGTACGTCACTGGAGATCAGTATATAGCTAGCAGTGTTACACATATGATACTGCTTCTCACACTATATGAGTACAAATCACAAGCTAGAAGTGCAATGATGTTCCCGATAGTCTACGAACTTGTTGACGTACCATTGGGATACCTAATGCTACCAATCAACGAGCGGGTGCAGTCAGAAATAATTTGTCCCACTTGCGAAGTCAAGCATATAAGCATTCATTCTGCTCAGATTTTATTTGGTACTGGAACGTTCTGCCACAGAAAACAGTTAATTGTGCATCCCTCGATATCTACAAATCGCAGATGCAGGCCATCCAGCTATGCGACGCATTCAAGTGATGTTTCTAACTGTACTGTACACAGATTATTTTAATTGGTACACGATGTTTTTGTTCTGCTTTACGCGGCACGGAAAATGCACTAGGTCGTGGTATTGTTCCTTATTGGAAGAAGAACCTTGTTCGAGAACCGTTAAGAACCTCGTTCTCGGGTTGAGTATCGTACGCTCAAGAAAAAGTGAGAATGCGATCTTGGTGTTTGAGAGAAATCAACGAATAATTTAAAACAAAACAAGTCTTACAAACTGGTCTCAAAGCGTTTTTTGAATTCTACAGAATTGTTCCTCATGACACAATGAAATAAGGCACGATTGCACACACGAAACAAGAACAAAAAAATAAATAACACTTGTCTTATATAAGCTACACAAACAATACTATCTTGTTGTTTTCTCATAAACCGTCCTTTGTTAGCTTTGTGCCTTGAGAAAGAAATCGTTAGATAACGAAAGTGCTTGAATTGGCTTGACTCCACTTTTGCACTCTTGTTTGTCACCTACTTTTTAATATATATATATAATGTTTCCTGACAAGCACGATCTTTATGTTCTAGCATGACAATTGTACTTAACTTTTAAAGGTACCATTCAAAATGGCACGATTTTGTTATAAATTATTTTCTATCAAAATCTGCAGTAAAATATTTGAAGCAAAAATAATTTCTATTCTAATGAAGAGTTTGAGAAGGACGTCATAATTATATCAATAATAAATTAACAATTTCTTAGAAAATTGGACATTCAAAAGTTGATTTTGAAAAAATGAAGTAGAAGTATTTTAAATTGCTTGATGAAGATATTGTCGGCCATCGTAGAAAACCTATTGTGAAACTATCCGTGACGTTCTTGGCTTAGTTTAAGTGGTTTATGTTTTCGTTTATATCTAACGTGTTGTTGTTGTTGTAGGGTTTAACGCCACTTTTCAGCACAATATAGGCTGTATATGGCGGCCAGTATAAATGGTAGAGTAAAAGCCCGGGAAAACCTTTGGAAAGAATCACCGACCCACGAAAAGCTACAATATCTAACGTGAATATTTATTTATAAATATTTCCCATGATTACATGATCAACAACAACAAACATAATAATAATAATAATAATAATAATACGGTTTGAATATGATGTTACTGTTATAAAAGTGTCCACTCCATGCTTGCATTTGAGGACATCTACAAAGTTCTGAATGTTTTTCTTAAGATTTTCTTTATTTTATTTTTCCTTATAGTTTCAATTCTGAGTAAGTTACCCAAAACCATGAATACCTATCATAAAACATTCTTCTTTTGTGAGAGTTAAAAGATTGCTCTGTTACATATATTTGATTTAATTTAGATTTGATTTAAGCTGCGTTTGATTTGAATGCGTGTGGGTTTTGGAGTCTTTTTATTTTCTTTACATGTCAGTGTAATGTAATTTTGTTTTCTATGATATTTTCCAGAAACTTCAGTTTGACTTGAGTTTTTCCAACGATACCTAATAATAGAAATAATAGAATAATAGAAACACTTGTTTCTATTTTTGACTTAGTTCCTGGCCTTGATTGAGGGTCAAGTAAACAACTTTTTCTTGGAGTAAAATGATTGGTTCTTATCAAGGACATACAGGAGCTATGTGACTTTTACAAGTAAACATGATCACGTCATCCTCTATTTTGCATTTGGCATTTCCGAAATATTTAGTATGAATAGTGATGTTTAGTGAGAAAGAGATCTCAAAGTCAAGTTGTTTTCTTCGTTGTGACCAGCACTGAAGTTTTGATTTTTTTAAGTTGTATGTTAATTTTTCTTCAGAGTATTTGGACTCTAGAAAATTAATTAGTTTCTCTAGAAATATTATTGTATTCATACAGAACTCTTAAACAAGAAAAATTCTTGAAATTTTTATTTGGATTTCCAAGACTAGAGGATTAATTATGTTTCTACAATGTGCAATAGACGTCAACACAGTACAGGCTGCAGCTTACGTTATCGCCTTCCATCTTGGATTCTTCATCAGCACTCGAACTTGGAATCATTAGAACATTTCTATAGTAGGACTTCAAACATTTTATTCGTGGATTATTCTTGTATTATTTTTTTATTTGATTCTGGAAACCGTAAATTCTCATATTGTTTTTCTTCATCTTTATAGTATTTTTCCAGGGAAATAAATTATTTGTTATATTTTTCAAAGCTTGTTGTTTCACTCTTTCTTTTGTTACTGTTTATTCGAGCCTAAACACGTTATTTGTTTATGTTGATGTGGTTTTATAAAATTCAGATTATTTTGTCCTAATGCCTAAAGCACGGGGCGGGACGTGTTTGTATGCGTTTTAATTATTTTAACACGCGGAAAATACACCAAAACAGTAAACGAACTTTACTGTTTAATCAGTATAACGAAAGGTGTTTGTAAAAATAATAAGATATGATATATTAGTTATTAAGACTAACACATACATACGTATATGTATTGCGTCTAGATTAAATGTGAGCAATGATTAATGCATACAGCTGTTACGATATGAAGTAACAAAAGAAGGTCCTTGACTTGTTAGATGATTTAATTGTCTAAAAGCTGTTGTCTGAAACATAATCTGCTTGTGAAATTATATATATATATATATATATATATATATATATATATATATATATATATATATATATATATATATAGTGGAATACAAGATTGGTACTAAATTATGTGCGTGTATTTAAGTGATTTTTTAACGTAGCTTTAACGATTTTTAATTCATATTGCTACGATGTATGCGGTGTGGCAAATGATTGTGATGTCTAGCCCTGGGTCATCATGCCACAAATATGTAGCATGATGTGCCCCCCAGTAACATTATCTTGACACCAGTCCGACCAGTCCTAACAATAGCCTCTTAATGCTGAGCGCCTAGCAAGGCTTCTGTTAGTACCATTTTATAAGTTTTTGGCATAACTCGGTCAGGGTTCGAACCCGCGACTTCTCGCATTCCATGCGGATGCTCTAATCACTAAGCCACCCGAATAGTCTTAAGAAAATTATATTATTAGTTACGGTTGGTTCTTACCCTGAGCAAGCATGCACTGCATTATTAACTAATGACTCCATCATCTGACGTCACGTGTCGGTTTTGAGTGGTTACGAAAAAGATACATGGTGAGCCTGTAAGTCTCAGCTCTATTTTAGGGAACATAAGAACTGTTTTCATTATCGGGCTTTTGATATTTGATTTTATAGCTGTAAATATTTTAGATGTTATAATGATACAAATACAAAAAAAAGATAAGAACCAGTGAAGTAAATTGAATCAAGATCTATATTTTTAAAATAAAGAATGGTAAAGCTACGTGAAGATATCCAAAATTTAATCAAACACAGAGAACCACAAGGTCTGTTGGAAGAAGGGAAACGGTCCAGACAACAGTTTTAATTTCGTGCTCAGGGGTACCAAGTGCAGGTCGAAGCCTTGAAAAGGCTAAATCTATTATGAATGCAATCGATTTTCACCACGAAGCTCATTGTAGTCTGTGATTAAAATATTTGAAATATATCAAGTCAGAGATACTCTTTGAATAAAAGAATTGATTGGGAGAATATAGTTACTTGTAACCATTCACGAAGAAACTCAGAGGTAAAATGAATTGATTGTTTGGGACCGACACGAAAGATCGTATTGAGACAACTTTGGCATAAGAAATGAAAAGACTTATATCACCCTTATTATGTGGTATGCCCGTGGCATACATAAATAAGCTGTGCAAGATTCCAGGAATAGTTTTCGACTAGATGCAAAGCAAAGATAACACAAAGCATGTAGTCCCAATCAGTTCAAACATACAATTAGCCACACGACACACATGGCAACACGATCTGGACTGAACTCTCATCGAGACGATTTATCTCAGATTTTTCTACGTTACGGTATGTTCGCCAGCACCAGAAAGTAAAAGATTTTAGTCAAGATAAATAATTAAAGTCTGTGAAAAATTAATCAAGTTCGAGATAATCGATCTGACATGTCTGCTAGAATAATTCGCAGTTAACTCAAGTCCGAGGAACATCATAGATTACAATAAATGTCAATCAAAAGGCAGAAAACACACATACACACATACACACACACACACACACACACATATATATATATATATATATATATATATATATATATATATATATATATATATATATATATATATATATATATATATATATATATATATATATTCAACGTAAGCCTGGCACATTAGATTTTAGCATTTATGTTTGAAGTTTCCCTGACTTCAGGCACCACCACCCACCCACCCCACCCTCTCTCTCTCTCTCTCTCTCTCTCTCTCTCTCTCGTATGGATTTATGGTAATCATTGAATTGACTCTGTGTACTTCGTATTTATTTATTTCTCTATTTAGAGCACCACTGAATGAATAATCTTCGTGAATATCATATACTAAACATTTGCATATTTACTTACTGATACCTAAGGTGATGCGTGATGTACAAATAAATATTAATTTGAAAACAATATTCATCCCGATTCGACTGCAATGGCGTGTTTCAAATCATGACAATAGATTCTAAAATGTTTAGACTGTTTTATGTACCTTTTTTCCTTCAGCATAATCAGGCACCATAACCCTGACTGATTATGTCTATATGACTGTGTAAAGATTAATGTGAAGTGCATTACTCCCTGCTGTTTTGAATGAACCATTTCCACATACGAACAGATCATGTCAACGACTGTAAACGTTGATCTAAATAACATATTTCAATAACTTCGACCAGTTTTGGGTTACCGGAATAAATTTCACGCCTCCTGTTAATTTGTCTGGGTATCAACTGTCCGAGTTACAAATGCCCCAGAACACACATTTCACCATTGTCATAACTTAAATGTTCTTGTAATGCTAATCATCCAAATAAATTCACTATTTTCAACGTATTGTTTCTAAACGATTGTCACACGGAAATGATATATGACTAAGTAAGTCGTTGTGGTTGTGTCTTTTAAATGTGCACCGATTAGAAAAGTTTCCGAAACAAAAATCCAATGATACAAACAATAAAGATAGGATATTAAATCATTTGAGATACGTCTAAGAAAGTACATTTTATTTAAACAATGCCTTTCCACGATGGTTTTGTAGATATAATCAAAACTTAATTTTACTTATCGTTTGAGAGAATATTAAAAATCCAGTTTGCTTCCTTTTGTATCCGGTTTATGTTTACTGATTGTATGGATGTTTGTAATGAAAGGCTTCGTGTAGTTGTTCATATGTTCATAAAATCCCTGGAACAGGTGTTGTGATCTGTTATTGGTTCTTACAATCCCTCGACCAGGTCCAGTGACCTGTGATTGGTTCTTAAAATTCCGGGATCGGACGCTATGTCCTGTGCTTAGTTTATAAAGTCCCTGGACCCGGTGCTGTGAGCTGTTCAACCGAGTTCATGGGATCTAATTTTGTATTGCCACAGAAAATTAAAAAAATATATATATATATCATTCCAATTAGTTTGCTCTGAATTATATATAACACGTTTTTACTTTAAAAATGACGTTGATAACGAGTAAAATATGAATTTCTTCTAACATACATACAAAAACATACATTAGGTAGTTTGACAAGTTTGGAAATCTCTCTCTCTCTCTCTCTCTCTCTTTCATACTTGCTGACTTATTTTCGACAAAATTTCATCAAAAACTGTCAAAGAGTAGAGTTGTTCGTTAGAAATCATTAAATGGCGATGGTACACTAAAACCTACTCCTCCCCAGTAAACATTTCCAACCATGTAAATATGGTCACTATGAAATCGTGTACTGCATCCAGCATTTATATATCTTATCATTCCCATTCATTACGTAACATTGTATATGTAGAGGGATCTCCCTAAGCATTAATCTTCTTGCCAGTGAGTTGGTTGGTGAGTAAGTTTGTTGATTTTGAAATAAAAATCACATCGTCTTATGCTGATATTTTTAATTTCCCTTCCCTTCCACACCATAAGAGCAAAATCTAGCTAAATGTCTACGTATCTCTAAGTCGATCTATCTCTATTCATGTTTTCCATCACATACATCAAGCATAGAAATAATTGATTTGTGGCTCACATACTATTGGTTGCTGTGTATCGCCTGACTGGGCAGAATTTAACATTTATTACATCCATGACGTTTCTTGGGGATCTTTGTTTGACGTTTTGGGTATTCCGGCTGTACTTTTCCTCGCCTAGACATGACTTTTCTATGCAACAAATTAAGACACCTGCGGTGCAAGCAATGACGCGTCGAGCTGTGGTTCCATTCCTACTCGACGTCCATTATAATGTGTCGATTGTTTTGGTTTTTCTCATTCTGAACATGTCGAATATTCCTCGGTAATAGTGTGAGGTATACACAAATTTAATCCCCGAAATGAGTGTCATCAAACCCATTTCCCCCTCGTACATAGTCAATAGGTAGAACACGTTGTCTATTAAATATCAGTCTTGCTTGACATCCATTTACAGTCAGCTTTAGTGTGCAGAGCAACAAGAAACACACAACAAACAGTGCTGGAGATGGAAATCATTATTCCCTTCCAAGCCCCGAATGCACTCAAAGATCTACCCCTGAACATTGAATCATGGTGGCGTATAAAACTACAGGTGAGAAGAACAACTCGTATCTGATATGGGAGGAAACATAAACGACAACGGAAGAAGGTAACAGGGTAAACAGGAAGATAGACTGACGTATCAAACACTGAAGATTCAGCCTTAGCTGATTACCCCTATCGGTGATCCCAAAAAGACTGCAGCAACACCACTCCCAATCACGATAATGATTGACAAAAGGAGGTAGAGCACAGTAGAAAGGACAGAAAGGAAAAGAGAAAGAGGAATATGCGACAGTGAAAGAAACAAGTAGCGAAAGTGAGGAAGCTACCCCAAACCTGGGCCAAGTCAAATCTAAACCCTCAGGCGATCGCTGTTGCAAACAAAGAGCCTGCAGAAAACTTTCGTCAACAGACCTTGCAGTACACTTGCGATCAGACAATAGACATTGAAATTCTGGACCTTTAATGTAACTTTGAAAGTAAATATTGAAGACCATCGGCTGGTTATATTTGCCACCAGAGGGGGACAAAACAAAGTATCCAAAAGCCATTGGAGGAAGTCAGCAACTACTGGCATGAAAAATACAGTGATCTCACTGGCATTGCTCATATATAAATCGCCGAATAGATAACCGCGTCATGCGGCAGACCTACATCACCCATCCAGAGTCAAAAGCAACTTCACTGTTACGCTGATTTGATTGAAACAAACAGGGCCACATTAGACGCTAATTTCAGTCGCCAGACCACCTCGAATAATTTTTATGACTCCTCCGCCACCGTAAACAAAGAGCTGTTCCAAAGGCGAGGAA
The DNA here is from genome assembly GCA_028554795.2 of Sinohyriopsis cumingii. Taxonomy (NCBI): domain Eukaryota; kingdom Metazoa; phylum Mollusca; class Bivalvia; order Unionida; family Unionidae; genus Sinohyriopsis; species Sinohyriopsis cumingii. The sequence continues at coordinate 100,408,472 of CM068826.1, forward strand.
AGTCAGATTGTCTGAGGCTTTTCATTGTTACTTCTAAAACCCTTTTCGATAAGAACTTAGTTAAATAGAAATGTCATCCATTCGCATCTTTGTTTTAAAAAAATACTTGAAAATATTGCGTGAATATAATTAGAAACACTTAAAATGAAAAGGGTGACACTACCCAATTTTAGATAACATCTTTAGAAATATTAAGAACACCTTGTATTCTAGGTTCTGAAAGCAATTAATTTTGTAAATTCTAAATAATCACATAAATTGTAATCAGACTGTGCGACTAACACATACTTGATATAATACTGGCTCATCATCAACCTTTCTTCTGTATTTCTCACAAGTGAGAGGATATATATATATATGACAGAAGAAGTAAAAGCCGCCATCCAAGAATAATTTGAATGACTGCCAATAGAAGGCAGGGCGGCAGGGGAAGAAGAATAGGAAAATGAATAGTAACATGAGCAGCAGCAAGAGCAGGACCACGCCCACCACAATCAGCACCATATTATAAAAAGAGGATTAAAAGCTGTTTGGAGGTAGAAGCCATCTAGACTTGCTTTAGGACCTCGGCCTTGTTCAGCAAGTGCTTGAAAATTTGTCAGTGCCGTTGAGCCCTGCCTGAGAAGTGCAGCTGCCCTGGCCATTAAAGCAGCAGTACCTTCTAAAGATGTAAAACATCTGCCCATATCAGTACCATTCCAAGTAGATCACGAAAAGAATAAATTCATTATAAGAATTTGCACTTGTCCGTCTTTACAGGCTTTTGTCTTTAAGATTTTGCTCCGTCTATCCGCGCGTTTCTTTTCATAGCGTGATATGTGTTTTCTTATCCTTTACTGAGGATCACTCCCGCACTCTATTTGATGGTCACTATGGACGTATGGTGCCCATAAATTTCAGAATTCGCACAATTTGGTGACACTATGCGCACAAAAGTGCCGCACCTTCAATCTCTCTCTCCCTCTGTCTTCTTCTTCTTCTTCTTTCTCTTCTTCTTCTTCTTCTTCTTCTTCTCTCTCTCTTTCTCTCTCTCTCTCTCTCTCTCTCTCTCTCTCTCTCTCTCTCTCTTTTAACTATTAGTATCACACTTATATAAATGTAGACGTAAAATGTGGAAATTCCTCTGAATAAATAATGCACAATATGGATTTTATATGTATCTGGCAAGTACTTCATCGTCTTGGCGACGCTTTAATGCGCGTATACATTGGAGTGGAGGGGTCAGAGGAAGTATATACATATATACATATTTGTGTGTCTGTGTGTCTGTGTGTGTGTGCGTCTGTGTGTGTGTGTGTGTATGAACTTGCGTGCAGGTCATTCTACGACTTCATTTTTATAATTCCTAATTTTCAGCTAGACATATGTGACCAAATATCTTGTTCTTTTCGCTTTGTAGTAGCAATTCATTTCTGGTACATTTTTTTTTTTTGAATCAGAAGGTTACATTATTATTTATTCCCATAAATATTACCTCGTGATTTACAAAATAATTGAAATATGCTTTACAATGTTGACCTTGTTTTAAAACTTATTATGTTCTTTTATGAGATGGGAAAAGGTTCCGGTTGTGTGAATCGGAAACCGAAACGATATTTAAGTGATGGATGGAATAACCCTTTGTAACACTAAGCTTTAGAGATCCATTTTTACATTAACCTTTTTGATGACAATAGATGTGAATCACCAATCTTAGCATTTATTAAGATATTAGAAATCGTATTTAGAAATAATCAGCATCTCTAATATATGCCTATTTTAGCATTCCCACTGCAACAGAACCAGTCTCACGGAAACGTCAAACAAGTATGCGTCGACCAAAACGTAAAATCCTGTGTTCATTGGGTTTCATGCTGCTAGCGTATTCATTTATGAATCTATCTGATCATCCATCTGTCAATTCCCTGTACTGAGTCAATTAAAGTTCGCACGGATTGTTAGCAGTGCATGATAACTTCAAAGCAATTTTAAAATTGATGAGAACATGTCATGAATGTAGATGATGTAACGTTTCTGCCATCTGAGGGAAAAGCACATCAGACATGATTAAAAAAGATGTTTACATTAGACATCAACTATCTGTAGCTGAAGAAAAAAATCGATTTGTTTTAATAAATAATTTATATACAAGGGTTGAAAAAATACAATAATTTTGCAAATGAGTTTTGATCTTTATTTTATATGCATTATTTTGTGTCATTATTTTGCAATCATAAAATATAATATTTATATTAATATATTGAAACTTATTTTTGTTTACTTTCCTAACTTCTCTGTATGCAATAAATGGCGACTCTTTTGGGTCTTTTTTTCAGAGTAAAGGGTCCACGAAATATGAGCTAGAAGCATAGGAAATCATCGACGCAAGAAGAATGGTTCAGCTTTTCTACTACGAGACGAGAGGCAAGTGTTGTAGAAAGGTGTTCAACTATGAAGGCTACCCAACAAAAGTACTTCTATTTCCTTACGAAGGCTGGGCTCAACCTGCTCTCATGTCCTACTGGCTTCTCAAAACCTATTGGTGGAGTAGATCACGAGTAAAAATTGTCGAGGTCATAGGATCAAAAAAGGTATCCACCAAAGGAAAAATGATTGACAAAGGCAATGGAACTATGGTGATAACAGGCAAGTTCAAGGACATTTCCATACCAGATTTCCGTATGGTTTTAAATACTAATGTTAGTAATGAGGACTTTCAGCAGGGATACTGTGTAACAGGAACTCTTGAAAGAGGGGACAAGCGAAAAGGAGAGCTTCAACTGACACAGTATGCCATGGTCAAACGAAAGGGTTACTGATTCAAACTAAGTTACACATGTCTCGACCTATTTATTTATTGCATTGTCACGGAAGAACGGTAGAGATGCCTTTCTCCAGCAATTGTTTTGCACCACACGAAAGTGAGCGACATGTAAGACTAGAATAGTTGAATTGCACAATTTCCCATGATGCAATTTATGATGAAATACAGTGCGTTTTGACTCCTGATTGAAGCATTTTTCTTGTCAATAGTTGTCCAAGTGATCCCCTTTTGTAATGCTTCACGGAAGCGTATGTTCTAGCCTTCAGTAGAAATATAAGAAATATGTGTTTTCTCATAATCGCTAATTATGTACACAGTTTTATTATGTCAAAAACGTCATATGATATAGGATATTGACTATATATGTTCTGATATGTACACCTACATTCACACCCATCCATCTATCCATCCATCCATTTATCTATCTATCTATCTTTCTGTCTATCTATCTATCTATCAATCTATCTATCTATCTGCCTGTATATATACATACATACATACATACATACATACATACATACATACATACATTTACTCAATTGTAAATATGACTGTGTTGTCTACATACATACATGCATACATACATACATACATACATACATACATACATTTACTCAGTTGTAAATATGACTGTGTTGTCATGAATATTAGCTTGTTAACTGTGCATTGGTCGTATCTAGTCTACAGCACACAGTTCCTGCAAATGTGCCATGTCTGAGATTTGTTACCAGAACAATATTTTATTATGCTTTATTAACATTAATATATTACAATGTTTATATACGTCTTTGAATGCATTAGATTTTAGGAGTTGCTTAAGGTCAAAATATGTTCTTAGCTGAATAAAATATTGTTTATCAATATAGCAATGACGAGATGGGTTTTTTTCCCTACAAAATGGTACTCATTTTTGGGGTCACAATAAGCATACTGTAAATTTATTTCAAATAGGAATTTTAAAATATGTTATAAGTATTCTGCGGAATATTTAATTCAAGACATGTCAACATTTTGTATAGATCTGTATTAGCAATAACTATATACGCATAATCCGTAGTACAATTTAAAAAATACAAAACAACGATGTTGTTGTGTGTATGTGCTTGAGGGAGCTTTCACCTATTAATGAGTAGATCAACTTCTTATCTATATTTATCACATGACCACTATGTTATTTACTTTAATATGTCCATATCATATTTTGCATTTAACACATATCTGATTAACTTTAAGCATAGTGTGTGCAGTTTAATATTTTTGATATGTCAATATTTTAACATATCACTTATGTGAATCGTATTGGTCCAAATAAGCTCATAAAATTCTTGTTCAGTATTTTCTTTACTGATTGGCTGTAAACATTTTCGCGGCTTTTATTCAAATCGGTTTGCCCAACGGGCATTGAGAAAAAAAAAATGATAGGTCGGTCGGAATATAGCCAATTTACTCCACAGGGGCTCGTTGCAAGGTGCATCTTCTGAGCCAGAATAAACGAAATCTAACCTGACTTGAGCTAACTATTTGACGTCTCACAGGAAGTTATATCGGAGAACCGTTGTTGTTCTCTGAGCTGCTATTTTAATTATAATTTGTTCAAACAAATCTACTTTTAATTGTTTCTGGTTATGGATCTTCACATTATTAATTCAAAAGCTGGATTATATTAAACTCGTTTCATAAATTCAATATTAAATTCTTACCCATTTCAGATATTCTGTTTATCACATAGTTGGACACATTACATATTGGGTCTGCAGGTTAATATTTTTTATATGACCACATGTCAATATATCATTTTATTTGATTCTGATTGGACCAAATAAGCCTATATTATTGTGCAGTATTCTCCTCAGTGCTTGGCTAAGACAGTGTAAATTTTCCTTAGCCGGGCTTCTGAAACATTGTTTTATTATCAACGTTTTGACGGACATTTGTCGAATCGATTGCCCAAAGGGAATTTAGATATAAAGAATACGTCTTTCGAAATATGACAAATTTACCATACAGGGGCTTGCTACAAATGAAACAAACGGGATCAGCAAATTGATAGAGGGCTTGGAGGGGAAACCTGTAATAGGGATCTCACCCGACGACAATGACAAGCGTGGCTCAGATGTTTATAAGTCTCGGATACAATATATCTTAAATTTCTGCATCCAGTAATCATACCTTGACATGAATATCCAGCAAATGCTTAGCAGTGGAATTGACACAATTTAGGTTACAATTCTGTAAACATTCTAAATAGATGTATGTAGGCCGAACTACTATATGGCTCGTCTAACCTAACATGAGTGAACGATATCACACCATAATGTACCGAAGTCTTAACAAAGATGCAATGTTGAGAAAAGACGATCTGTGTCAAAAGTTCTATTTATTTTGAAGGATAATTGCTCTTTGAATTAGAGTTTTGTAACAAAATCTGCTTTGAAATAACTGTACATTATTAATTCAGCTAGCGTCTGTGACTAATTTTACGTGCAGCGAGTGAAAGGTGCAGCAATCTGGTCTGAATGAACGAAATGAGTCCTTCTTCTTTCACTCTAAATGATTTCCATTTAAATAAAAACTATGTGATGAATAGAATCTCAAATGGGTAATGGGTAATGATGTAATATTAAATCTATGGAACTCGTTGAACAATGCCAGCCTTTCCGAGCCTTGGCTACATTATTCATCAAATTTAATAAATTGAATAATATATAATTTTCCATTTGAGATCCTTTATATGTGTAACACGTGTAATAACATTTAATGAAGTTACAAATAAGGTCATGCAAAGGAAAGGCGTAGTGACTGAAGATTCTTAATTTATCACATAATCGGTACACTTTACTTCCGGTATTTGACGTTTCGTATTTTTGACATGACATGTTAAAACATCACTTCATGCTGACTGGTCTAAAATAAGTAGATAAAATTCTTGCGGAGTATTCTTTTTACTTTTTGGCTGTGATCATGGAAATTTTTCCTTACGCGCCTTCTGGAACGTTTTGTTTTTACTATCACTTTAAACATTTTGGTGTCCATTTTTCGATTCAACTGAGAAATGGAAATTGGGGAAAGAGATCTCGTCTGTCCAAATGTGGCCAATTTACCCCACCGGGACTCGTTACGCCATCTATTGCGTATCACGTGCTGAAACATGGCGTTAAACCCCAAACAAGAAGAAGAACAACAAATAAAACTAAGGGAATATATCAATTAGTCAATTTATGGCAGGCGTAGGGAGAGGGTTGAGTGATATAATCTAACATGGAATTCACTCTATATACAATATTGGTTTAAATGTTAACTTATAGGAGTAAATACAAATAAACTCACTCCTGTTCAGAAAAGAATGTGGACATAAACCAGTCTCCGAATGAAAAATTTATCGAACCACACGATTTTACTAAGTAAAATATGTAATGCAATTCCGATTAAGATAACTTGTATATATTTACGTGCTTCAACATCGAAGAGTCAAAGAAATAATGTATTCTTCTTTTCTAAATCAGATATTGCAAATATCTGATCTCAAATACATTGTAGTAAATCTTGAATCTCTGCGTCCAGTCATCGTCATTTCACATGAATGTACCAACAACTTGAAATGTGTTGAAAAATGTTTTTGTCTGTGTCAGACGTTCTATCTTTTCAGAAAGGTAAGTTGCTTTTTGACAAAATCTACTTTTAAATGTTAATTATTGCATGACTGTGTCTGGGACTATTTTTCACGTACAACAAATTTTGTAAATCTGGAAAGAAAACATTTAACGATTGTCCTGTAAAAATGTTTAAATTACTGTTTTTGTTACATTGAGTGATTCAGTAGAAAAAGTAGACAAACGAAATTTGCGAATGTAGTTATCTCCATGTCAGCGTTCCTTTTTCCGCTTATAAAAAATATTAAATGGATTTCAAGCAATCTCAAAGACGGACGATTAGAATTAGAAAATTGATAACTCAGACTGGTTGATAGCTAGAATTAGAAAATAAATAAATCAGACTAGATGATTAGAATTAGAAAATTGATAAATCAGACTGGTTGATGATTAAAATTAGCAAATTGGTAACTCAGACTCGTTGATGATTATAATTAGAAAAATAATAACCCAGATTGGTTGTGACATTCTTTGAGAGTCTTCGCAATCAAGCCTTAAGATAATTAAACAAGTCTCACTGTCATAAAACTAGAGCATACACTTTAAATATTTTATGGCATGGCTAAAAATGCTGGTATAGGTCCCTTTATCCATAAATTTAAGTGAAATGAATACAATGTAAAGCATTCGACTATGTATGACATGGCGGCTCGTATTTGCTTCATTTCAACGTCTTGAGCTTGCTTCCATGTGATAATGTCAGTCCTTTGTACCATTTCTTCGAATAAAGAATTCCGGACCATTTCCTCAAATGTTTTAGTAAAAAAGTTACATTTTACGCTAAGGCCATTTCATAGAAAAGGTTTCAGAAGCTTCAGTCGGAAATGAGTGCTATACAGTTATCAACGTTTACGGTTATTTCCGGGCTGTATTGCACCACCAAATGTGTACATTGTAACAACTATATTATCCTTCCTAATGGAGGAATCACACTGAATGTGTATGGTAGTACAGGGCACATAACTTAGCACCGTATCGAACGGTTGCAAGCAAAATATATTCGTAAAATTTAATTTCAATTCCTGAATTGAAATGCAAATTATATTTATTACTCAAGTTTACAAATTGCCCATTTCTCTTGCAGCAAGCGTAATTTAAAAAGGCACACACAATCACGCGTCGCAATATAGGATGATTAGGATGATGCAAAATCTTGTACATTCAGATGTGAACATATATACATATATGGATGAAAAAATAAAATAATAATAAAATAATAATACGTCATATATATATATATATATATATATATATATATATATATATATATATATATATATATATATATATATATATATATATATATATATATATATATATATATATATATATATATAATTTATTTTGGTACGTTTAAATTCAATTATAATTCTTAGTGCGGTTCGTATTCCGTACGACACGATGAAATATGTCTGGTATTAGCGCAACAGGAAGAACATTTCCGTTTTATTATATACCACACCTGCTTATGAATCGAAGTTTTGAAGATTAAATTCAATTTTCAGCACACCATTCCGACCCCCGAACCCACCTTTGGTAAGTTCACCCCTCAGTTTAGGATGGATTATTGGCTGATCATACACATTTCAATAATTGGAGAGAACTGTTCATGTGGGATGAACTAATCTTGCACACACAAGCAATCGTCGCATGGCATGATGTGAATTTCTGTATTTTCAAATGAGAAAATATTAGAGTCTGCTTTTTTGCTGAAAATGATAGGAATTTTAAAAATATTAAAATTATTTCTGCACTATTTTTTTGTATTTCACACTTACATATATGATAATAACTTGCATTTATTATATTGTCGTCAAAACATTATGTTGCAGTTTTTTATTAATCTCGTTTCCTTTGTAGTTTACATCATGTCAGTACAATGCAGATCTTGAATGACAAACAACGGCTTTTTGTCATTAAGACCGAAACTCCGAAAGACTTGGATAAACACTGATGATAATTGTGACAGACAATACCGATTGGTCCGAACACCAAAAACCTCGTTAGTGATAGTAAATACGGGCAAAAAAAGACTGGACTTTTCTGTACGTAAAATAAGAGCTGCACAAATTCTTGAAACGAATTGAATTTGAGGATATTTCAATTGAAATTTGAATGTAAATGACTTCAAATTCGGGAAGACGGTTTAGATTATCCGGATATTAATTAGCCAAGAAGGCAAAACAGGCTGCCACTCAAGGCTCCTAAATCAAAACAGGTTGCCACTCAAGGCTCCTAAATCAAAACAGGTTGCCACTCAAGGCTCCTAAATAGTGCCCTAATTCCATACATCGTTCCACTTTAAGTGCATACATAATCAGCGTGTGTTAAAAAGGAATAATACAACAGTCTATGCAGATGTTTCAGCCTTCTTTTTTCGGTATCGCTAATCTGACAAGAAAAAAATAATATTGAACATACCATGCGCTAATTGATGTCAAACACCGTATGACATGTAATTTTGCTCGCTCCTATTTCTTTGTAAATATTGAGATAAACTTTACTTAGTGTAAAACTATTTTATTGTCAAAACTTAATTGAATATGAGCTATTTAAGGTAATTTACAAGGCCGTTTATATGCATAAAGCACTTTTAATTCTTTTAAATACGATACTAAATTCATCATATAAACTGGAATAGGCTTTCAGTGTTTGATGGTCAATTGTAAAATAATGTTTGGGATGGTAATAATTGTGTTGTTTATATTAATAGAACGAGGAATATCCAATACATCAACCTTCTTTATGTTCGTTCGTGTCATTACAAATATGCAGATTTTGCTTTAGAAGGAAAAGGATATTCTGGATATACATATACATACGAAAATAATTCAATTATAAAAGTATGTAACTTTGGGATATAAGTAATAATAATTTAAATGGATCCATTTTGTAATTAGTCAAAAGCTAGAAATACAATGACAAAAGACATTAGTAACGTAGGCCAAGATCTTGAAATCATAGTTGATTGATAAGTTTGGTATATAAATACTTTTATTGAAACTTAGGATCAAGACATAAACATATAATACACTACTGATTCATACACCATATCAACTAGTTTATGGCAAATATATTGTCTTCTATGATGAAAAATGGGAACTCATTGCAAGATTATGAATTTTAAGATTTTTTATTATATTCTGGATAATAATCTTATTCTGGTAGTAATGAAGCGAGTGTCGTAAACTTACCAATTCTGTAAGTAAATCCTGAACTATCACATTTTAAGACACGTGTATATGTATGCCGACTGACTTTGGAGCCTTTTAGGGTGATCAATGACTATATTGGCAGGTGACCACTATATACATGACATTAAATAGCAATACGTAATGAACCAGGTTATGTGACCATGATTACCAGGACACGTTTATTTGAAAGTAATATAAAAATGATGGAGTTCACTGCTTGACCTTAAGTTTCTTGCTCAAATATATTCGACGATACAGCTCTATATTTCAATTTTTAATGGATCGTGTGAATTTGTTTGCTGTTTAAAAACTAAAGGGTCCTGGATTTTTTATAATTATGTAATACCAATTTCTTTATTCCTACACATTATAAAATGTAATGTATCAGAGGCTTTTCCATCCTACTAAGCAAGTTACAACCATTTGGCCACTATGTCAAACGTAGCAGCCGTGCATCATGGGCTTTCAGGTCCTTCTAAGCATAAGTTGTAATCATAATCATTTGACCACTGTAACAGACGTAGCAGCTGTGCATTATTGGCTTTCACATCCTACTAAGCATATTACAACTACTTGGCCACTGTGCCAAATATAGCAGCTGTACTTTGCGGGCTTCACGTCCTTCTACGCAGATGTCACAGTCATATGGTCACAAAAAAAAACGTAGCATTTTTGCATCGTGGGCTTTCACATCTTGCCAAGCATATATTACTAACAGCTGGCAACTGTACCAAGTGTTGCAGCTCTTTACTTTAAATACTTGAATTACATAATATCCATGTCTGAAGCAATATTTCACCAAAATTGTCTAAAACGGCAATTTAATGTCCAATTTCTTATCGATGCTTACTTTCGTGCCACCAGTCTCGTTAAATGGTTCAATGTTGATATTTAAATATTTGCTGTTATAATAGCGCTTTAATAAACTAAATTTTTAAAAAAGATGCATTTCCGTCTTGTTTTTTAACAATTGTGCACTTTTTTTATCATGTTCTCCTTTCATTGCATGATCAGGCCAGTTTCAACTGGTATGAAACGTGCGATTTTTTTACGGCAATCCTAGATAAAGATCATACAGCTACTTGACTTAAATTTTCTATTGAAAAAAATTCTCGAAGGTTTTCTTTAATTAAAAAACGGCAATGTCATTAGTAACTGGTAATGTGTTAATACACGCTTTTAAGAATGCAATCATCTTAAGAACATTTAAACTAAAACTCATTAGTCCCTTTGGAAAAGATTTAACTCAGTCAGCTGTGAATTAATTCTATCATCATATTTAATGGTTATTTTTATGTATAACCGCTCCGGTGGCCTGTATGGTTAGAACGTCCGTCTCGGATGCAGTCGGTCGCGGGTTCGAACCTCATGCCAAAGACTTATAAAAATGGTACAAGCAGATGCCGTGATTGGCACTCAGCATTCGGAAATTAGTGTTAGGATTTGTCGGCTTGATGTCAGGATAATGTGACAGGGTGGGACATGAATATACATGTCTGCCGCAGGATACCTCAGCGCTACACATCACTATAAACTGCCACACTGCAGGCTTCGTAGCGATATGACTGAAAAATTAATAAAGCTGTGTTAAAAATCTAAACCACACGGACACACACACACACACATACATTTTAGGTATATATTTTGTTTTCTTTGTTTTGTGTTGTGAGGTGGTATTTTTTTACGTGTAGAGAGATGACGGATGTTCCATTGTTTAAATCTTTAAGTTCAGTGTTTCTTAAATTCATACACAAAGTAACTTATGTTCCTCTTGAGAATATATTTTAAAACTGACTGACAGAGAAAAATTTAAACCTAGAAACGTCCAGGACATACCATGAAGTTTGATTTCAAGGTTGTTGTCATTAAAATGAAAAGAATGATGGACTGGAGCGACCCAAATATAATCTGTACCTTTTGTATTTTGTGAGTTTATATAAAACTCAAAAGATAATTACCTTTTACAAAAATTCGGGAATTAAATTTAAGTTAGTCACAAAATAAGAGCAAATTTTAGCATAAATATCACTTCACTTCACAAAATTGATTTCTCTTGGCAAATGGTTGATACTGATATCAGTCTCAAATTTTTACATTTTTGTTATAAGTTACGTCATTCATTCTCGATAGAGAACAAAATAACGAGACAAATTCATAAGCTGGAACCAAAACAATCAATCCTTAACGATTAATCCGTTAAAATGGATTGTTTGAACACGTTCTGTACACATCGGGTGATAAAATTCAAACAGAAGGCTTAGACTAATAGACAATGGATATGACCTTGAAGTACGTTTCTTACATAAGCGCCGTACACCACTCAGCCACCCGGAGCACCTGTATTGAAGCAATATTTGCAAACTGATACAATCTTGAAAATATCTTTTTATCGGACTTCGATGACATAAATGATTGTAAGGTATTATTCTCGTATAATTACAATGGTATTAATTGGCTAACTTATATACGATTCCCATTGGTCATAACGTATCCATGTGATCTGCGTTTGTTTCTGTATAAATTGTATAAAGCTGCTTTGTACCAACATTTATAGAGTCAAGTACAAAATAACCAAATGTAAAAACTGTAAGAGTAGCATACACACCAATGCCTTCACATCAAAATATAAATGGAATTTTTCTTCTGAATATTAAATAATTTATTTTAATTGAATCAAATAACAAGTCTTTGTGATTACTTTGTAATAAAAAAAATCACCGTTCTTGACTACATTTTGATATACATCTGGATACTAGTAACCTAGGTCAGGATATGTTGTGTAGCCTTATTCTACGTGCAAATGTTGTATCCGAAAAGGAAGAATTAAAAAAGAAACTTTCGCTAAATTTGTCATATTAGATAAATTTCATACATGGAGACATTGAACACACTGACCAAAGATATCTGACGTGCCTGCTCAAGTGGCCTTTGACAAGCTGAATTATGAAGCATTCCAAATGAGCCAACTGACTTTGAATCATTTGTCGACGAACAGCATGATGACCACAAACCGAAATATCTTAAATGTTGCGAAGAGGAAGGATGCCCTAAACCCAAGATGTTTTATATATCAAAGATCTCGTATGTAAACCCTACAAACGAGCTAAGAAGCTCAAAGTCGACCACGAGAAACATTAGGGCTACAGCATTTTCACTTGGGCTAGTTACAAACGAAATTAAAACAGTAGGTAAATGAATATGGCGATGGGCTGAGGGGGTCCAAAGACAAAGATTAAAACTTTTGGACCCCAAGCCTGCAAAGTTACGTAACAAGTCAGGGTCAATGTTTTTACTTTATAAAATATTGAACCGCTATCACAATAACCATTTACTGGTAGTCTTAATTTCATTTTTAATGACCTGCCGTATATAGCAGAGCCTGTTAGTAAACACAATTTTTTTTTTTAAAGAAATGAAAGTTGGTTACTCAAGAGTCTGGATAATACCGAATCTGCCAAATCACGTTGAACCCGCCCATAACAACATCAAATCCTAAAATCATTTTTATGTAGCACAGCATTTGCTTTTACTCAGGCTAGATGTGCCAATTTAGATAAAATAAGAAGACCATACTTTGGAATATCCCAAACTTTAGATCGCCTACCACTGGTGAAATGACTTGTCTCATTTTGGAGCAGCTATTACGTTGTTGATGGGGAATCCAGTGTTTTATAAATAACTAAGTAAAAGAAGCCTTATGAAAGCATTTATACGTTACAGTAATGTCCTAAAACTGTAATCTGTGTGATTTGGCAACTGATAGTTTATACCATGATAAACGCAGGAAAACAAATAAACGCTCTTGAATAAAATCTGTAATGTTCACCTTACTCACGTGCACATCTGCACAAATATGTGTTGCATGAACGTGATAAATAGTTAGACTGTAATAAGCCTTTAAACTGTAATAATCATTCAAAACTGTAATAACTATTTTAAACTTCAATAATGAAACCTGGGGCTAGCGTACTATATGTACGTATTTGTAAATGATGACAAATAATTTCAAAAATGATAAACTTTGATATTTAGTAACTATGGAATAATGTTAATGTATACTGATGGTTTGCTTTCATGAGTTACAGGAAAACATAAAAAATTACCAGAAGTGTAGAATTTATAACAGAACAATTTTGATGGTGATACAAATACAATGTTTAATGATCAATGACTTGAATGAGAAAATAATTATCATTAATATGTGCGTGTATAAGATCCAAATATTGGACAAATTAACATAATCCCCACGAAACTGATAATGCAACAAATGAAAATACAAATAAATGACCTTACACAGTACAACGACAAAGGGGAATGATTCACAGTAATTTTACACGACGAAAAGAATGATGTGTTTTACTCAAATAGTAAAAATAATTCAGTCAAACAGTGAAAAATGAGTTATTTTACTAAAATAGTAAAATGATAAAAACAAGGGACAGATATCAAACAAAATATCTATACACTCGCAAAGCCACTGGGTATTACAAACTCAAAATTTAGCCCACGGCTAAAAGATTACATGTATGGAGTTATACACTATATCCCCAGCACACTTGGCTACCAGTCACACTGGTCAATAAAGCAGTCGATATTCCAGGTAGTCACCGATCACCATTCAATTCCTTGATCAATCAAGCAATCAGCGCCTACCAAAACGGTCAGCAATGCCCGATCACCTGTTACTCATTTTCTTTCTGCCTATACCGCCTTCATCCTAGTAGAAAAAAAGCTGACTGACTCTCTCTTTTTGGAGCAGTTTCCGAATCTCCTGGACTCTGGAAATTCGATAGGTGGCAACCTGATTATTCTTGGAGATTTTAACTTTCACTTTGACTGTCCCGAAAATCCAAATACATCAAAATTCATAGTTTCCATTAATGTTGTCAACCTCAAACAGTCAGTTAACCAACCCACCCATAAACATGGTTACATTTTAGACTGGATTCTTCATAGACCTGATGATAGCATTCTATGGTCCTACCTGGAATCCCATGGCATTGCATCAGATCACCTCTGCATTATATGCCATCTGGACGTATCAGTCCCTAACCCTCCACCTTTATCTGCTACTAAGAGAAACCTCCGTATGATAAATAGAACCAAACTAATGCACGACATCCAAGCTAACCTAACAACTTGCTTACCTCCTACCGCAGATCAGCTTGATAACTGCCTGTGTTCATTGCTTGACAAACATGCCCCAGCTACCAAGTGCAGAGTATCAACTCAAAAGTTTTCTCCATTGTCTAGCAGTGTTAGGGACCAGCTTCGCACTGCTAAAAGAGACCGCCGTAAAGCTGAGAGGCTCTGGCTTTCCACCAGACTCAGTATTCATAAGCAAATCTATGAAGCCGCTAAGAAGAATGTCACAAATATAGTCCATGCAGCGAAATCAGCCCACTACACTACTAAGATCATGGAAAGTTCCAGCTGCAAAGAGCTCTTCGAGATTACTAACAAGCTAATGTTAAGGAACGAATCTACACCACTTCCAACTACCTTCTCTCCAGTCGACCTTCCGGACATGTTTGCAAATTTCTTCCGTGACAAAGTATAAATCATTAGAGATAAGCTTGGCACCACAATTTCAATTGACTCGTCGTCACCATACAGTTGGGATACAGAATTTGAGCGGCAACCATTAGCAGCATTTGAACCTGTCTCTATGGATTTCGTACGTACAATCCTGATGAAGACTTCACCAAAGTCATGTGAACTTGATCAAATTCCAACATCACTGATGCTTGAGTGCTTAGATCCAGTATTGCCTTCACTAACTGATGTTATTAATACATCTCTCTCATCCGGGGAATTCTCATAACGATTTAAAGAACTACCGCCCAGTTTCTAATCTCCCATTCATATCAAAAATCTTAGAAAGGTTGTTCTATCCCAGCTTGTATCAGCATGTATTTGGCATTCATGATACAGCCTTACTGTGGTTCAAGTCCTACTTGGCCAACAGGACACAAATTGTATCTGCAAATGGAATACACTCCAGCCCCGTTGATCTATGTTGTGGTGTTCCGCAGAGGTCTGTTCTTGGACCTGTTCTCTTCATTCTTTACACTCAGTCGCTCTCAAGTGTCATATATTATCATCCAGTGTCTCACCAATTGTACGCTGATGACACCCAAATATACAAATCTAGCCACCCAACTGAAGTTGATGCTACCATCCAAGGTGTAGAGAGGTACATTTCTGATGTGAAATCATGGATGACATGTAACAAGCTGCAGATGAATGATGCTAAAACTGAGGCCATTCTGATGACAGCACAAAGACTTTCTCATTCACATCCTTTACCTCAAACAATAAATATCAGCAACACCAACATTAAATTCACACAATCAGTACGAAACCTAGGTGTTACTCTGGACAGTACTCTCACATTGCACCAACATGTCGTGAACATATGCAAGGCTGCATATCTTGAGCTGAGACGCATCAGCTCAATTAGCAAATATCTTTCAGTACTTTCAAGACTGGACTATTGTAACTCAGTTCTGTCTGGTTCATCTCAATATCTGTTCCAGAAACTTCAAAAAGTTCAAAACACAGCTGCTCGGATCATACTCAGAGTACCACGATCAGAGCAACCCTCCCCGCTGCTACGTTTCACATACCTATCCGACCTCACCCATGTGTACACACCAGCAAGATACTTACTCTCCTCTTCTGACAATCGTATACTCATTATTCCCACTATGAAAACAAAGTCATATGGACAGCGTTCTTTTGCATACCAGGGCCCAGCAACGTGGAATGAATTGTCCACTGAACTTAGACATAAAGACACAGTGATCGCATTCAAGAGGGCTCTCAAAACTCACTTATTTCGACTGCAAGAACAAACTTAAATACCTAATAATGTTTCCTATATTAAATATTCTCAGCATGTGTTTTTATTAATGTTTTCTAATTTCATGTCGTTTGCTTTTGTAATCATATCATTATTTTTTCTATCTTATAGGTGTTGTCTAATGTTGTAAAGCGCTTAGAGCTTCTAAAGATTATGCGCTATACAAAGTCCTCATTATTATTATTAGTAGTATTATCACTCGACAAGCAACACTGTTCTCTCACCTCTATGGCTGCTATGGTTCAGTTTTACAGCTGCTTTGGTCAACTTCTAGTACAACTGGTACCATCTCAACTCCGATCAGCTGAAATTAAACCTAACACTGTGTACTGTGAATGACACGGGCATATACGATAACACGTAATGACTTTATAAACGGTAAGCTATACAAATAACATTATCGGCACGACATTAAAAGCAATAAACAGGTTCAGAAGTGAATCTGTCTGTGTCCGATAAGAATTCTATGGTACTAAACGTTTCTTAATAAAATGCAGTTTTATTGCTAACATAAATCTCTTGCTAAGTAACAAACAAGAATAGAAAATATTTGCATTATACTACGTAAGCCCAAGCTACATTGAAAATTATATAAAAAAAAATAAACAGCGTAGTACAATAATTATAACTTATACACAAGAAATTAATAAATGACTCACACATACTTCTACAGCTGAAGATGTGCAAGTCCGTAAGTAGACCGCTCACTGAGAAGACGTTCCGTAATGTGAATATTTAGTCTTAAGGTGAGGCATTTATACACAGACGATGCAGCCATACATCGTCTTTACGCTGGCAGTATTGAGTTTTTCCAGTCGAAAGCACTTCGCACGTGTGGCATTGGATGAACCAAACTCACTGTTTTGAGATATTGTACAATATAAATAAATCACCCGTAGGTATCGTCGTACACAAAAAGACGAAACCCAGCTACATATATTTAATAAAGAAAGGGATTATACTATTCCGTGACACATACATCTGAAAGAATCATACATTCCGTCTTACGACATCTCAGCACATCATGAAAAAATATTGACTAATTACCGGCAAATAGCATCGATCTCAAAATCAAACATGTGTGTGTGTGTGTGTGTGTGTGTGTGTGTGTGTGTGATACACTATTTTAACAACAGCAACTGCTTTTACTGGTTTTACTATTCTTGTACCAGTTAATTGGTCAAATATTTGCTTGCTAGCTGCTCATCTGTAGGTTATTAGAGAAACTTGCTTAGAATTTTTGTCACATAGTGTTACATATGATATCAAGACAATTAAACCTTTATTGTCATTTTATTTTCTAAGTAATGCAAGAAATTTGGTATATTTCTTCATCCAAACCAGTTTGTTAACATACTCATCCTTTTCGTGCCTTTTGTTTCTAATTGAAACATTATACAACCTTTCGAGAAAATAAAAATTCCTGGGCTACTTTAATTATTGCGCAACAATGGAAGTTTATTTTTGTTTATATCCACTGTGATCTAACAAAAGTGTAAACTTGTACTTCATCATCTGCAGATCAGACTCTCTGGAGAGTGAAAATATTGCACAGAATGCATTTAAAAGCAACCTATATACGATAAATACCATGTTTTTAGTGTTCTCCAGCCACTAGCACCACCAGCAATACATAATATGTCTGTCTCTGTAATGCGGTTCCCTTTATTCCCTTCATGAAATTATGAAACTGAAATTACATTTGTGACGACGGATGAAAATATAAACGAACTATCATTGCTCAAACGAACTTTCCCATATTAAACTCGTAACTCGTCACAATACGTTTAGACGATTGGCATTAAACCACGGACATACAATCCAAACTGGATGATTCTTTTAATCTTATTTCCCCAATCATTGTGGCTTGTTGGCTTTGGTTTACGTTAAATAAAATAGATCACAAGTAATATTGGAGTAAATTGATCTAGGACTAGACCTACCGCCGTATAATTATATTAACTCACAAAATGAAACTCGGAATTTTCAGTCATCGATTGAACGGTCGTTAAAATTATATCTCTAGATCATCAGACATATCGAGGATCTATGCCTGCCATTACTGCATTGGATGTTAATACAATTTGCTAATGGTGTAGTGTAATTTCAGTATTGAAATTCATGGCATGTTTCAGGATAGAAATTAAATTCATTATGGGAGATGCCAGTACCACAAAACAATAAAGCATTATTTATATTTCAAAATTTAAAAATGTAAGTGCATGTTCTGGACACACAAGTTATATTGAATTAAGACAAACAACCACTGGAGGTAATAAAGCAAAAACATTTGAAGGTTGATTTGGAGTTTCTTTTCCCATTTCAAACGCTTTTGATCAAGATTCTAGACATGTAGATTCTTTCTGACCAAGACAACATAAGTATGCTTTAGGAATCTCTTAACCACATGTCTGTGAAAAAGCTTCAGATTCGGTAATTAGTATATTTCTTGTAACTTTCTTTTAACCTCAGTTTCAGTACGCATGAAAAAAATAGTATTATCTAAATATCACATTCCTTTAATTAAAGAATCAAGATATATATATATATATATATATATATATATATATATATATATATATATATATATATATATATATATATATATATATATATAACATTTTCACACTTTTGATGCACTTAGATAGACGGAATTCCTTTGACGACATTGATTTTAAGATATATTTTGGGGTATTATTTATTTTTAAAAAAGAGAATAGAAGAACATCCGTACCTTAGTCATGTACGTCCCATTATTACCACATTCCTCAGAAATTTCTATAAATGTAGAGCTGTGAACAAATATCAAGAATGCATTTTAAATTAAATATTGGTCTACTCTGCAATACAGCAGCTAGAGATAAACTGAATTACATTAACCTAAACTTGACAACGAGAAATTCTTAATTACATATATTTGTATGAAGTAGTGGCGACACATGTTTTGACGTAATAGAACAAAATACTAAACGACTTAAGCTAAATTATCCCCCAACACACACACACACACACCTTTTATTCTTTAATTTATCAAATAATGACAGACACTCCTTGTGCAGGTTTTAAACAACAAACTCAACAGTGTCGAAATTAATTCCGATTTCCGGTTCTTTATGTGACGGATGTGTCTCACTCGACAGCAATCAAATACAGTTACATGACACGAAAAAGAACAGAGTCGGCTTGAATTGGTAATGCGTGCACTGATTAGCGTTTTATTGAAGTTATATTGCTGATGAAGACAAATAAATGTAATGTTTTATGGTGTAATCGAACATTACTGCTTGTAATAACTTTTCAAGTGTCATTTGTTGTCAGTACTTGCATTTTGCAACAATATACAAATCCAATTTCAAACTACTAAAAACATAGGCCTTAGATTTTTGTTTTATATTCACTACATCCGATGCTATGGACTTGAAGCCCTAGATTTATATTTCACTCACTGCATCCATCGCTATAGACTTGAAGCCCTAGATTTATATTCCACTCACTGCATCCGATGCTATAGACTTGAAACATCATATCCCACCCAATTACATTATCCTAACACCAGGCCGACCAGTCCTAACACTACCGTCTTAACGCTGAGCGCCTAACCAGGCAGTTGTTAGTACCATTTTTAATGAGTCTTTGGTATGACTCAGCTGGGACACGGCTGATAAAGAATTCGGGTTTTATTAAGCTTGTCGATTAGTTGAGCCGTGTTTAATAATATGAATACAGTAATTAATTTCAATATATATTAATGCAAATTTTGAATCAGGACCAAGCTTTCAAAATTGTATGTAGTATCTCAAAATGTATCGGCAGGATTCTCGAAAATTCATTTTTAGACATACTAGAATCATAGCACTTAAGACTATTAAGGACGGATGAATAATAAAACCGGAGTAAATAGAATAGTTTCGCCTACCGGAAGCATAGGTGAATCCCGTATTTGTAAATCACGGATAAAAAATCATGTTTGGAAATGTAAGGTTAGAGATTAACATTATTTTGATAGCTGGATGTTTCTGCGCCAAAATAAAAAAGTCGGGCTGATGAACGATTTTTGTCGGAGGTAAAATGAACAACCTAATGTAAAAAGAATTTGTTTCCGTGGCAATAATTATTCCGAAAATTACAAAATGAAGACCGTGGACATTTACCAACAGGTCAAAACTGCTTTTTAAAGTATGAAATAAGAATCTCGGCGGCGTGAAAGAGGGTAGGACAGATGCAGTGTTTCTGCACTAATTTCCAAAACCTGGATGGCCGAGATGGTATTTCTTGAGCATAAACAGTCTAAATAAGGTTAGAGTAAAATTAGGCTAATACATGATTTTTGAGGAATATGTTACGCTTTATTCCTTATAAGTGGTTGTGTGTGTGTATATATATATATATATATATATATATATATATATATATATATATATATATATAGTATGTACGCTGTATCAGTGATATACCACGAGACTGCAACTATGTATCATTGATAGTATGAAGACTGTAGATAGATCCCAAGTAAAGCGTAAACATACCGTTACGACAAACCAGATTAATGTAGGTTACTTGGTACAAATTCGGTTTTAATGTTTTTCTCTCTCACTCCAGATTTTTGCTTTTTTGTCCCTTACGCACGAGAGGGGAGAGGAAAATGGGGGAAAAAAGAATGGATTCCAATGAAAGTATGTACCATTTTAATTTCTTTTAGAAAACAGGCACTTTTCATACATTTTATCGTTATTTTCATATGTCATTTATGATTAATGAATGAGTAGAAATTCTTCTTTGATCTATAGGCTTGCTGTTGAAAGAATGTTTATATATTCGTATTATTGCGCCATAGACGGATCACAATTTGATATACCACTAATATTGGTATATCAATTTGCTTTATACAAACACTTTAAATGCCATATTTTCCTAATGTATATATACTTTCAAATTCCTGTTAAAAAGTTGTTCTCAACCTGTTGTAATGCTTATGGAGTAGAGAGAATTGAGTGCTGATAAACATGCAGGTACCGACATATAAATTAACGTTGAATCAAAATGATTATCCCAAACCTTTCTTTACAAAATTACATAGATTGTTTTTTAAATATGACTAACTGACGTGAACAATCATAACACAAAGTCCATTATTCAAGATGTAATTCATATTTCTCAAATACTTAAGTTATTTCCCTCAAAAGTATATCATTTTCGATCGTGTTTTTTGAAGAAAAATATTTTCGCTTTCTGCTTTAATTCTGATAGTATTCTAAGAAATTTCATTTTTCAAAATCCATTCAACTCAGATAGGTGCGTGCCTGTCACCAACTATCAGTTACTACGACATTTTCCAATTACTGCATAAATCATGCCAGGGATATTTGTAACTCGTATAGTCATCCTTCTATGGTAACAAGATTTCTCATCAGAGCCCTATACCATCTACGCAAGATTGATGGAATGGATCAGAATATGATCGCATGTCGCATCTCAATCTTGGCTTATTCCGTGTCCTAAATTTGTATCGACATTTATCTGTAAAATTGCGCGATATACAATCACTTTGTCGATCACATCAGAAGTCGATTCTAGACATGCTTGGACCAAACGAACTGCTTTACTTTTGATGATGTTTAGTCAATGAAAAAGTCAGTGGTTATTAAAGTAAAAATTGAATGGATGCCATTAAACACATAATTTTTTCAGTTTCCTTAGCGAAACGATTTCATGGGACAGGATGTGGTTTGGCTTTTGAATCTTAGATGTCTATAGTGTCCTGTAATTAGTTAACTATAAATATGTCTTGTTCACAGGAGAAAACGGCTACATCGTAAAAAATATGCTGAGCTTTGTTCGATAAATTGCTTAAAACAAAATGCTGTACGAATCATTATGGTCATCCCCAGTACACATCTTGCTTTTGTCGATCCGTATTTGTACCTTAATTGGAATAATGATATCAGTCGATTTCAATCAAGGTCGACAAAACGGACAGCCAAACACCAAAGTGAAACTTGTTGTGGGTACGAGCGTCGCCAAAACACGTATGTTACTGAATCTGTATCGTCAAAACAACAAATCTGTGTTCTGTTATCTTTTAAAAGGAATGCCGCTTTTCTTCTTGCCTGAATCCTATCTACCTCAGTCTGGTCGAGCTGTCTGTTATATATCTCCTGTCCAATACAGATTTCAAATAACGGTCCATACCAAATCATTACGGAAAATTATTCCCGTATGAAGACGATCGTTATAATAATATTCGCTCCGTATTTCTTTTGACTGATGATCTTTGTAAGAAACATTCTTACCGGTCAAAAATTGATACTCGTCCAATGAATCGTCGCATAACGGAACCTGTAGAGATGTATAAAAAAACACGAGAAGTATGTCATCAAAGCATGGCCTTCTGAATCATTAATAGAGACTTTGGCACTAAACGTTTAGATGAAGGTTTGAACAAATTTGGTCAGTTATGAGTAAATAAAATGTCATTGTAATTTTGCTATCTTAGCCAGAAATGTGTGAACTCCTCCATCTACGTTTGGTATAGATTGGAGACGTATCGGCAAAATTAAAATCATACAGACATGTTGAAACTTTCAAACAAGTTACAGCCTTAGTGACTAACTCAATGTGACCATTGATGTGTACATGTTCTGCCTTAAAAGTTATTATTAACGGCGAACATGTAGAGGTGACAATGTACATTGTGAAATTCTTCAAGTATTATTTTTAAACTCATGTAAATTTCTGTAACTTATTCAACTGGGTTTTTGTTGAATGAAAAACAAATTGCAATTGGTTATGATAAGATGATTCACCGTGAGCAATTCTGAATGTTATAATAGAGCTAAAATCCGCCTCTTGTAAGGTTTACAATACACCTGTTAAAGTCTAGACAGTTCGAACATATCTATTGAAGTTTCACTGTATTATCAAGCTTTCCATTTCACTAATAATAAAGACTGTAGCCATGAGGTATACGTCACTGACGGCATCACTCTGAGCGAACGGATGGAATTCGATGCTGACACGACATCAATATATGAAATTATGATGATAATGTTTTAGAAGAGACAGTAGTATTAATGGCAACGGTGGTGGTAGTAATAACGTCGTCGTCGTCATCAGCATTATCATCAGTAGTAGTTGTGGTGGGTTTAGTAATAGTAGCAATGGAGGAAGAGGTGACGAAGCAAGAACAGCAGCAGTACTGATGTTATATTCTTTCTAAAATGTTTCTTACGAAAATTTTAAGAGTAATGGATAGAAAGAATACTCAACGAGCCGATTGCATCAATCGAAAAAAAAACTGTATCCTTCCCAGTACTGCTCATTAACGCATCTCAACTAGCTCACATGTTCGAAAGACATGTAATTTTAATTGATCGTAAATGAAAGCAGTTGCTAGTTAAGGCACAAGCTTATGGAAATCAGTGTCTAATTGTATACCATCCGGAGTGTTCTAATGACACGCGTAACATTAACTAGACATATAGGTGTAAGAAACAGATATGCTTGGGAATAAGATGTCAGCGAAAATATAGTAATTTGCTGAAATGATTGGGTAATGTGAGCAATTGAGACTAGTGTATCAAAGAGACTTAAACAATTGATATTTGTGATCATATTCTCGTACATTATTTAGTGGAGCTGCCAATTTCAGAAATAGTATTGTATAAACAGTTGATAAATGTAATGACACCATTCTCGCGTTCACTTGAAGAGCACAATACAAAATGGGATAAAGGAATGGTTTTAGACCTATAAAGGCTAAGAAATACTGCATCCAGACGCTTCCCCTCCCCATTTATTCATCACATAATTCTCTGATTCCTCTGGATCATTTCCAGAATAAACACGTGCCTACCCATTCCTGGAAAGGATGCACTGGTTCATACATTTCTTGTCATAAATTGAAAGCGTTCCAGATGCCCTTAACCCCTTCATTAAGCCTCTTTCACTCAATCATTCTTTTACACCTGAATGGACATCAGGCACATCTCAAACTGCGCATATGTACTATTGGACCTTTGGTTTCCTTTGTCAGTAATTTCCCCCGAGAGTAAAGCTTTTGGAATCAAAGACTAGACATCTTATAGGATATTCATGCCATCATGTGACATATAAGAGTGATGGGTAACGTCCATGCTGGAAGGAATTACATGTTTAACATAAGTATTCGGCAAGTATAGAGTAGTTTTTATTAGAATGAAGGCATGAGATGCAGCTAATTTTGGCTGTTTTATTTCCTGAAGCACAAGAGTCTCTCTTTCTTAGGTTGTCAGAACAATGGTGTAACAGCATGCAAAATGTAGAGCAACGTGCCCAACAATAGTGGACTGTCTACGTTAGACGATTGAAGAGAAATGTTGTCTTAATAGAAATATGTGTACCCTTCACGCACTGCGTAAAGAGATTGAAACATCTCTCTGCCATTTTTATTTGTGAGTTTACATCACTAAAATTACGACAGCAAATGCCAACAATGTTCCGATTGCGACTTTTGTCTCCTTCGCCATCATATATTTCAATTTCAACAAAAGTAGCTCAGAATATCATTTTCAATAGCGACGAAATACATTGGTGGTTTCTTTCTCGACTTCATGGAAAAGACCGAGGATGTTTCGATTCAATTAAAGAGGACAACGCACCCTGCAATGATATACATTTTTATTAATTGTATCATATTCCCTGTCCTCTTTCATGTATGTGTAGTAAAGGGCGTAGAGATGATAAAACCGAATCATGCAAAACAACCGTTTCAATGCATGATTCGTGATCTAAAAACGAAAGAATAATAATATATTTCTTTGTCTTAGCAAGTCTGACATACTGTTTATAATACATGTACATATTTCTCCAACGCAATATAGGCTTGACTTAGTGTAATCATTTTAATTTTGCGTGTTAGCAGCTCAATTTAGGGCGATATGTTTGAAACCAGTTTTTAACGATAAATTAGTCACATTTATCCCGTGATGCATAATTGCTTTGGAAAACTACAACCGGAACTGTCAGGTGCGTAGATATATGAGACTACATTGCATCCAATATAACGCAGACTGTTGTGACTGTTATGTATGACAATATACATATTCTTTTTTTTAATATCAAGCACGTATCGTTCCATACACTCTGACTTAATCTTCCTAAAGTCTGTTTAAATTGACTACACTATGCCGCTACCTCTTATTCTATGTTTTCGAAAGGGAATGTGTTCTGACTTCCCACACGAACATAACAGTATAAATATGTTAAACATATAAACTCGGACGAAATAAATAAGCAACTGTTTGACAGGTAATGATGACCAATTACACCAGAGTCCACATTCCAAAACTTTCAATATTAACTTTCAACATTTGCTAATATTATCATTTTTACTTTCAGACAGAATCCAAAGACCTTTCCTTGTTCATGATATATTGTTATAACTATTGTTGTCTCTCTTTTTCTTGTTAATACAGCTCGTTTGCCCGTTTTTTTAATTTCATTATTTTGTTGTTAATATTTTCATATTACAAGAATTATATTCACATTTCTGGACATAGTTTTTTTTTCTCTCGGTTAAACAGATTTTGCTATTCCGCTTAAGAAGCCTACCAACAGGTCACGTGACTAATATCGATGACATAGATACCTACATATTTGGAGACTAAGCCTCGTGGGTCAATGCTTTTGTAACAAGTAAGAGCAAGTTCGTATTAGGTTGTTATTGATACTTCTCGGTTTAAATGCATTGACCTTTCTCATATCCCGGATATGACGTCACACATGATGTAAATAGTAAAAGTAAATATTCGACTGCAGAATGTCAAATTCTTGATATCAGTGTGTGGAGTCCTTTACAATGAGATGTACATATGGTATAGGTGTGCGGAACTGACTCATTAATAGATGTACATCTTTTTATAATTCGATTAAACGTATCTATAATGTTTACAAGATTAGTACATAACATCCTAAGTCACTACGCTTGATAAAATCAGTGTTAAAACATGTGGACATTTTCAGACGAGGCCAATCAAGTTGTGCAATCAAGTGTAAACCGGATTCAACGTCGCGTTATTGTGTCACAGTAAAAGTACCGAGTATTCGATATACGGATCTCTACATTCCTGCACTGGAAATATCAGAAATGACTTCCACTTTTCCTTGATCCAATTTAATGCCCGACAACCACTGCAGAAACGCAAAGCTGTCGATATTTTTCGTTACGAGTTTTGTGATATTGTCTAATGCGTAGATCCTCAACAATCTGGAATGAACAGACAGTGGTACAAGTAGATCTGTGTTCGATTGTAAAACAACAATTTATATTTCATTCCATGACAATTAAGATACCTACATGACCATATTCACGTACACATTGTAATACCGTTAATGTGCCATTCATTTTTTTAAATTTATTTTCGTTTATATATAACACAGTTTCCTGGACAATGTTGCTTGAGTGGTCATGAAACTTGATTATTCGGACTACTTCGAAAATTCTCTTCAATTTATTCAATCCACCTTTATCTATAATAGAGAGTAGGGGTTTAGAACTACCTGACTAATGTCATTTTTAAAACATGTTTGCATGGATCTGAGTTAAGGACATTGGTTCGCCTCTTGAAAATTCTACATACTGTTTGTCATCTTCGTTACTAAAATTTTAGTAAAGGACCTGACCATGTTTACAGCTTAAAATGTTCTGAAAATAAATGTTTAACCTTCATCATGGTCCTCTTATTGTGGATTAGGTTTATATATGGAGTTTATTTACATCAGAATTAATTATTCCTATCTTACCATATGTAGTGTAATCCATCTTTTAGAGTCTTCCATTAAAATTTGATGTATGTATTTAATTCATTCATTGGAATTACAAAGTGCTAATTGATACTTTCGGACTTAAGCACTATTTAGGAATAATCACTCTTTTGGGATTATTGTGGATTCATTCAATGACTTTCTTGATTATATCAGTTTGATACAGGAAGAATGTTAGTACATCAGCTAAGTCAAGGCTATTGGTACATCGGTACATTCAAGATTGGAATTCATTTGGAACACCACTGAAGTTTTTGTCTGAATATATTTTGGACTTGTAATATAACTTTTAGGACTATTTGGGATTTGACTCACAATACTGTAATTTCCTTTTTAATTTTCACTTTGTATTCATTGTGAGTCATTAGATTCGTTATGGTGGAAATTATAGATCAGGTTTCATAATTTGGAAATTCCAAACACATCTAGAAGGAGGTAACATTTCTCTTAACGCTGTAGTCTTGTCATCGTTGCACGCCATGGGCAAAACTCAACTACTCTTTCTTTTCACGTGTGACTGCCAGCTATAACACTTCTTCCTTTCTCATGAAAAAGCATTAACCTGCTTCATCATAGTCCATATAAAGTTTTCTCGGAGGGTTAACCCATAATGATCTTTAACACTAAATGAGTGAGCGAATCAGATTTTTCTTCAAACACAATCTCTTATCAGTCAATAAGCGGTCACTTCCGTTGATGTTTCGTTGGCTGGACGATGACGTATACATTTGTTTATATTTACTTATGAGGAACGATAAAATCTTATTGCGTGTTTGCCACGACTGTGTCCAGTATATAGAAGCTGCAGATAAAACTTTGTGATTTTGAAATTTGACAGCCGGAAATTGAAACTGGATGTCACGAAACATGGAATTTCACTACAAAAACTCTGTGACCTCCGGTTAAAAGAAAATGATAATTTTAATTAAAAAATATATAATTTTAACTATTGTCCTGTCATCGTATATTCCGATGTTAATGCATGTATGTATGTATGTATGTATGTATGTATGTATGTATGTATGTATGTATGTATGTATGTATGTATGTATGTATGTAAGTGTGTATGTACGTATTGTTATGTATATTTGATTTAATAATATCTGATATAATATACTTTTATTTCAATTTAATTCCTTGTCAGTTTTATTTCTTTTTTAAATTTTTCATTACATGTTATTATAATATAAATGCTTTCACTAGAGATGATACGTTTTTAGAAAATAGTTTGACCTTGACCGTTAGTTTATAAACACCAGGTGTTGATCTAAATCCTGACCTTGTTTCAGAATTTGTAGCAACCATCGTAAACAAGTTCTATTTTATTTTAAAATGATTCGTTGTTTCCAAGGTTATGATTGAACTTTGTGATTAAGATATAAACAATTTTTATTTTTTTTTTATTTCTTAGAGTAAAAATGATTGGATTTCGTCAGGGTCACACTGGGTAAACGTGATCTGTAACAAGTACTTGCTTCTATAACCTTCCAGAAGTTGATCACGTGACCCCTTGTTTACGTTTAAGAAAGACCATATAACCCATGTTTTGGAGAATTAATTTCAGTAAAACCTGGGCTGTTAAACTGTTAGTTGTATGTTGTGCTGTTTGGAGCTATTTCAAATTACTTGGTTTGAAGTTATTTCAAATTACTTGGATTCAAAAGGATAGATTCTGTTATTTTTCTTGAAAATACGTGTGTTCATGTAATATTGTGGAACAAGAACAGGTTTTTCATAAAACTTTATTCAGCTATCAGAAACCGGAGTGATAATTCCTTGTTTCTACAAGGAACTGTAGACTTCAACACTACAGATTGCAGCATACGTCACCGTCTTCCATCTTGGATTCTTCGTCGGGATTCGAACGTGAAATCAGTAGAACATTTTATTATTAGAACTACTAAAATTGTATTCTTGGAGTATTCTTGGATTATTTTTTGATTCGATTCTATGAAACACTAAGTTCATATTCTTTTTCATTTTTTACAGAATTCTTCCGGGGAAATAAATTATTATATTTTTTTCAAAGCTTCTTGTTATTTTCTCTGTTTCTTGTGTTACTGTTTATTTGAGCCTAAACAAGTGACATAAGAATATGTATGTATGTACGTACGTAAGTATGCATGAATGTATGTATGTATGTATGTATGTATGTATGTATGTATGTATGTATGTATGTATGTATGTATGCATGCATGCATGCATGTATATATGTATGTATTCATGAATGCATGCATGCATGCATGTATGTATGCATGTATGCATGTGTGCATGTGTGTGTGTGTGTGTGTGTGTGTGTGTGTGTGTGCCTTGAAATATCTGCCTTTTGCTATTAACTTCATTGCCAATCTTCATATCTGGAGGTTACTTTGTGTTTGGATCAGGACACTGTTACCAGAAAGCAGCTTGTCGTGACCTAAGGTCATATCTTTATGAATTTGCTTTCAGACTGTTTATTGTTTCTTAAAATTCTTATGATGACGGTGAAAGCAACTTTCAAACACTATACTACTGCATTACCTAAACCATGTAATACACGTAAGGTCAATAACTGTATTACCTAAACCATGTAAAAATAAACCTTAGATAAATACCTGTATTACCTAAACCGTGTAAAACACGTAAGATAAATAACTGTATTACATAAACCATGTAATATTAACATGATGTGAAATCATGGATGACTTGTAACAAGCTGCAGATGAATGATAATAAAACTGAGGCCATTCTGATGACAGCACAAAGACTTTCTCATTCACATCCTTTACCTCAAACAATAAATATCAGCAACACCAACATTAAATTCACACAATCAGTACGAAACCTAGGTGTTACTCTGGAACGTACTCTCACATTGCACCAACATGTCGTGAACATATGCAAGGCTGCATATCTTGAGCTGAGACGCATCAGCTCAATTCGCAAATATCTTTCAGTTGATGCCACTAAAACACTTGTGTGTTCATTCGTACTTTCAAGACTGGACTATTGTAACTCAGTTATGTCTGGTTCATCTCAGTATCTACTCCAGAAACTTCAAAAAGTTCAAAACACATCTGCTCGGATCATACTTAGAGTACCACGATCAGAGCACACCTCCCCGCTGCTCTGTACCCTACACTGGCTATCCATTCGATCCAGAATCAAACACAAAATTTGTTCTCTGTGCTACATTTCACTCTCGGACTCTAGTCCAACATACCTATCTGACCTCACCCATATGTACACACCAGCAAGATACTTACTCTCCTCTTCTGACAATCGTATACTCATTATTCCCACTATGAAAACAAAGTCATATGGACAGCGTTCTTTTGCATACCAGGGCCCAGCAACGTGGAATGAATTGCCCACTGAACTTAGACACAAAGACACAGTGATCACATTCAAGAGGGCTCTCAAAACTCACTTATTTCGACTGCAAGAACAAACTTAAAGACTAATAATGTTTCCTACCTGAAATATTCTCAGCATGTTTTTTATTTTTTAATGTTTTTCTAATTTCATGTTGTTTGTTTTTGTAATATTATTATTATGTTTCTTATCTTATAGGTGTTGTATAATGTTGTAAAGCGCTTAGAGCTTCTAAAGATTAGGCGCTATACAAAGTCCTCATTATTATTATTATTTTTATTATTATTATTATTATTAATACACGTTAGATAAATAACTGTATTACCTAGACCATGTAATACACGTACGATAATAACTGTATTACTTAAACAATGTAATACACGTACGATAATAACTGTATTACCTAAACCATGTAATACACGTAAGATAATAACTGTATTACCTAAACCATGTAATACACGTAAGATAATAACTGTATTACCTAAACCATGTAATACAGGTACGATAATAACTTATTACCTAAACCGTATAATACTAAAGATCAATAGCTGAACGATTTAGAACTGGAGATTTTGATTTTCCAGCTGACATCAAACGTTATAAGGCTCTCGGTTTATTGCAAAAGTCAAGTTTTCTTTATAGAATCGGTGATACATTGTAGATGAAGACATGAATATTAACGTAAAAGAAAAAACATACCATGTTACTTTTAAAAATGCATAAAACTGCATCCGAATAATATTTATTTTACCTTTCTAAAAAAACACATCGTTTCAAATGTAAAAGCATTGATGATTTAATTGACTGCTGTCATCAACATCAAATTTTGCGATTTTTAAAGCGATTTCCCAAAAGGCGATAATGAATTATGTCGATGATATATCGCCCAATGTGGGATTGCATGACAAATCTCTCAACATACCAGATCTCAAGGTCGACATAATATTGCATTGAATTAGTAGTGCATTGCT
Source organism: Sinohyriopsis cumingii (assembly GCA_028554795.2). NCBI lineage: Eukaryota > Metazoa > Mollusca > Bivalvia > Unionida > Unionidae > Sinohyriopsis > Sinohyriopsis cumingii. Next base: position 100,440,109 of record CM068826.1, read on the forward strand.
AAAATGAAAACATGATTGCTTTTAGACGCGTAACAAGCGAACATCGCTATCAGCCGTTAAAAATCTAACCTGTTATTGCTTTATACTCTCTCCATCAATCATTCTTGTTTCGACGATCGATCACATATTGTGAGCAGCTATTTCACTAAGATGCTGCCATCAGTACATTAGCGAGCCTCAGTGCCAATTACATGCTCTTTTTTGTAATCTGAACATATCGTGGTTTTGCCTGATCAGTGACAAACTACAACTGCTTGATTTGCCATTCGTAATGATTTTTGTCGTATGATCGTTCCAATAAAGGTTTGCAAAACTAGGTAGTGAGTATCAGATACATATCGTTAGAGTCGTTCTTAGTCGTGGTGTTTAAACTAAATAACGAAACTTTTGTAAAGAGTTTAAAGTCTAGTGGCAATTAAAGAATCGAAAACGAATCTAAGAAAGAAAAGTCGGTGTAAAGATCAATAGGAATGGATAGAGCCATTGAAGCCATTGCTACACAACATGCCAAGCAGATTCATCTCTCTTAATTTTTACCTCATCTACAGTCAAACACTATTTGGATCTAAGTCAAAACTTTAGTTGATGGGCTGTTGTAATTTTAAGATAGTTTTGCTGAGGTTATCAATAATACGTATGTTTGGAGTTAAATTAAACGCTATTTCTGTCAAACGAACAGGAAGTAAACAAATCTAAAATGTCAGCAAAATTGGAGACATTAAGATTCATATATCCAACGAATGTTTCAGTGTACCTTTGGTTTTATGCTTTGAATCACGATTTGATGTGTAAGTTATGTTAATTTTGTTTCGCTGCATATAAACAAAAATCCATGGCAGTTTTGCATCTGCACAACTTAATTAGTTTCAAGAAGTACAATAATAAGTTCTTGTCTAGAGCGTTGTCATTCAAATGAGAGTCTACATGAAAGAAAACGAATATTTATAAGCCTGTTGTTCCATTTCAGTGGCCGATAAGCTAAGAGACAAAAAACTTTCAGTGGTAGATCAATGAACGGTATTGCATTTCAGTGGCCGATAAGCTAAGAGACAAAATGCTTTGAATGGTAATCAAAGAATGATATTGCATTTCAGTGACCGATAACCTAAAAGACAAAAAACTTTCAGTGGTAAATCAACGAACGCTGTTGCATTTCAGTGGCCGATAAGCTAAGAGACAAAAAGCTTTAAATGGTAAATCAACGAATCTATCACATTTCAGTGTCAAATAAGCTAAGAGACAAATGCTTTCATTGGCAAATCAACGAATGCCTGATATTGTATTTCAATGGCCGATAAGCTAACATAAACCAGCTTTAAATGGTAAATAAATCAACGAATATCGGGAAGTTGCCAATATGAGGTTGGCTAACCTTAATCCATCTGACTAACGATATTCATGGCCGGTGGCCCACCTTTGGGCATTGTACCAAAATCGTATCCGACTTTACAATCCTTGTTCGTCATCCATATCTTGACGATTATCCAAATCGCATCCTGTTCTCCTCTACGAGAATGTACACGAAATCCCTAACAAATGCATCCTTATCCTAGGTGAACCCAAACCCAGACCCTGCTATCCCTACACCTTTCATTATATCTCAGCAAGAAATGGTTCATTCATATAGTCTTTCTTCTGTAAACACGATAAAACATTAGGATCTACTCCATATTAAATTTTATTAAGCAGCTTCCTGTCCACATTCAGGACATAGCTAAACCGACTGGATTACTGTATACAGCCATACCATCCACCCCAACCCCGCATAAAAGGGAAGGTAACAGTAAAAAGCAAAGAAGTCATTAGGTGAGAATTCGTCCGAAATCCGGTAATATGTTTTGAAAGATTATGGCAACTTTACATAAAATTTCAGATGCCGATTGCATTGATTTCAATTTGTTTTTAATCTCCAACATAATCCATTTATTAATCTCAACGATTCCGTTTTTTATCCTCCACTAGTTATCAATCGTTCCAATGAAATGTCAGTCTGGTTGCTGATGAGGTCCAATCGTCAAAGCATAAGCGATCGGAAATGAAGATCCAGATAAATGTAGCACGAAGACAAAAGCACATATTTCACTTCATGTTGTTAATGGAAAGCTTATAATTTACCTTGATAATTTGAAAGTAGGAAATAAAAAAGAGAATAAGGTCAGTATTAATATCGACAGAAATTTTCTCAATTTTAAATGGCTAGTTCGTCACAGTTTTTGCCATGCCTTTGACTCACCAATAGCATTTTATGTGATTTCACCGCTGTCACAAGTTGTGGCTAAAAATTAAAGAGAAAAACATTTTTTAAATAAAAAAACATGTCTAAACATAACATATACAATTATAGTTTATTCTAATTAACAGGTTGGATTGTATTAGTTATTTTCTGTGGCGTTATAATGATCGCATTCAGCAGTATTGTTATACATATATATTTTTTATTGTGTGATTGACTTTTATCCAAAACTGAGGGACGTATATATCTAATGCCATGTATGGTAAACATGTTTACTACGTTAGTTGTTGATACAGCCTTGATTCTGTCCTTATCATAGTCTAGAAAACTAAGTTTCATTACAGTTTGATGGAAAACTAAATTGTAAATTACCTTGGCCCAGGACAATGTATTGTGTTAAAGGTCAGGTGACAGTATGTACATAAATTTAAAGTAAACAAAATTAATAATTCCATAACTTAACATCAGTCTTAGTAGAATCAATTTATATTGTGTCTCAGTTAACATTTAAGAGAATTTATTTATTTAAATTATTCACTGAATTACAAAGTACTTATTAATACGATTCTGACTAAATCACTTTTGTGGGAGGATTTTTGTGAATTCATATAAGTATATAACTGTGATACATTAAAACTGTTAGCATATCAACACTGTTCCAGGCTATTGATAAATCAGCACTTTCAAGATTGAAATTCATTTGGAACATCACTGTAATTCATTCGTAATACCTCCATTTGTGGACTTGTGATATACCCTTGAGGATTATTTGGGACTTAATTCACAATACTGTAAGTTCTTTTTAAAATTTTATTTTCAATTCCAGGAAAATAATATTACTGTTGAAGTTTATAAACTTGTTTGTTTCGCTTACATTACTTGGTTTAAGGCCATAGTGTCGAAAATACCTATTTGCACTAGAGCATTGTTACCCTCATTTTGTTTTCTAGACTATGATAAGGACAGAATCAAGGCTGTATCAACAACTAACCTAGTAAACATGTTTACCATACATGGCATTAGATATATACGTTCCTCAGTTTTGGATAAAGGTCACAGAGACGCTATATCGTTCTTGTAACAAAACATGAAACTGAATTGCTTATAGGAAACTGCTTTTACTCAACGTTTCATGCAAACTGTAAATAATAATTCTATAAAGTTTCCAAAGAGAATATCGGGCATACGCAGACAGAAAGATTTGGAAATATACATAATGTGTCTCATCAAAGGTATACAAAATTATGATATGCAGGTTCATGGGGTTCAAGAGGATGTTTGTATTAGGTGCCATTTCACCTTAACCGTGTGATTATCAAATGAATATATGCATAAAATTATAAGACTTGTAAATGTATTCTCTTTCAACGGAAATTTGAGTCATCCGTGATATTATTAAGTCGACTGCAGTTTGTTTCAGTGAAACAAAGCTAAACGTCCGTCAAAAAATAACAGTTTACACCCTAAATGAGGAACACAAATTTTATTAATTAAGGTAATCATTTATTAATTTGAAACCTTCTGTATTGTAACAAACGCTTTTACTGTGGAAAAAAAAACTGGAATTGGAGCCTAGAGTCTCGAAGAGCAGAAATTAAAAATTTGGACAACAGCAATTGTATATGTTCCTCCTATTCTTCAATTCCCACCCCCACCCCCTTTTTTAAATAGGCGCCTCCACTTTTCCATACATTTATTGCTAAATAATGTATATTTTACCACAAATATGGATATCTTTATCTACATTCATCACCTTTTTTGAAAAGTGTGAAATCTTAACATCGCTAGCGTAGCGACTGGTTAATCAAAACTCCTTATTTCCAAAATTTCCAAACTTTTGTGAGGCTTTGAATGCCAGAAATAGTCGTCTTTATTCGTGAATATAAACCCAACATGTTCATTGCCTTTAGTTTTAACACTTAGAATGATTATATTTAAATTTTAAAGTCAATAACTGACTGCATAAAGAAATGATTATATTGATATTTGCACTAGAGCATTGTTACCCTCGGCCTTTTTTTCCATTCTCAATATAATTTTTCCCTTTACTCTTATACAAAATTAAAAATTTCTGACAGATCCTTGCCTAGCTATCGACACAGAAGTATATGTGCCTTTAAACGGAAGCCATTGACTTCCACGGGCAATTACAAATCACAGAATATTCTGCGTACTTATTCAATTACTTTTCAATTAATTAATTGCTGGCTCTCTGGAAAAAGTCATAAATATATTTATTATATGCTCATTTTTTCCCGTTACTTTACATTGTCAGAATCGTTCAGTATTTTAAGATATTGCACACCTTTATATTCCATTCACGTGCATAAATGAACTACTGTCTATGGACGCAGACGCCAGCACTTTTGATTTGTAAACAAATATGTACACTCGCGTAGTAGGCTTTTTACGTTGTGGTTGTTTAAATTTGTTTCTGAATGAAGTAAAGCAATTGTTACGTGGACTGTCACATAAGAGATGATTTGGCACATTCCGCGTTAACTTTTGATAAAATGTTTCTGATTTAGGCTAGCTATACAATAGGCGCAAGAAAGGATCCTTACAAATAACATACAAGTATCATGACATAAACTGTCTTCTTTAGCCGGTGATAAGAATGGCAAAAAATACACTTACAGTTTTACATCTTGAATTTCCTCAAAATGTGCTTTCTTAGTTCTGCAAATCCGAATTACATTAGCAATGTCATAGGTTCAAAAATGTACTGTAATTTCAAATATAAGTGCAAGTACATCCTCCATACTGCAATCAAAATGAAATGAGCATTAAATTCCATAGCATCGTTTTGATAATTGCAAACAAAGACTTCATATTTTTCCCACATTATGATTTCAAACATTCAATGACAGAAACAGAAATACATTTGCAGATGTCAACAAGCTTCTTCCTCTCCTTCTTCAATCCGATGTATTTCATGTGGAATTTCACATAAAAATCCAGTCCATAATCACGAAATTTCGTAGAATCGAAAAAAACAAAACAAAATCTATTCATTCCAGATCAAATTGAAAAGTTGTCGCAATGCGCATTCATTCACAATATGACTCCAAATTTCAATTTTAACTAGACGCGCCATTTTATTTCGAAAGTTATGTCGAGCGCGGACTAAGTTCAAATGTATCTGGGCGGAGTTATGTGCGCAGTACTAATAGTGTTATTGTGTAATGATGAATTTGCGATTGTGTAGTTTGTTTGGAATACGTAATACATTCAGTTATTTTGTTCCTTGTTGTGTATTTTGTTAACATCATTATGCATTAGGTAGAATTAAAAACAAATTAACATATAATTATAAGGTTACAACATTTGTATGGAAAAATATGATCTCGTTTTGTCGGATGAATATACTGCACTCCCAAGGTCGTGCAGTATTTACATCCGAAAAAACGTTTGATAAATTTGATCAATTTTCGATACATTGATGATTGAATTGATTGCTGTTACGAATTTTTAACTTTATCGACTTGCGCAATGATTTAATTATAGGGTGATAATGGATTATATCTAAGAAATGAAATGTCGTCAAGAAAAGGCTTCGTATGATGAGTCTAAGCGCAAGTTTCCCTATCAAGACTAGGTTTTCGGAACGTTTTCTCATAAAATAAATCGAAACAATTATTGAAATAGATGATAGTAAACATTATGTCATTGACGTCTCTTGCCTTGATCCGTTGGGGAAGGGAGGTTTGCAAAATCGTAACGATTTATTTAAAATGGCAGCGATTTATGGCTAACACCAACAAACCCGTCAAATTTATCAATAAAGAGTGCATGTTATTCTGAACCCAGTCTCGAACTCTTTGCTGAAGATAAGCATTTCCTTTGTCAAACCATCCTCCCTACACGTGACTTTGCAGCAATTTGCAAATGATGATGCTTTAAAAATAAATTAATCCTGAATTTCAAAAATTAAAATCTTTCCACGATCTTTACTGTATTGATTTCATTATTTTAATCCGATTATGTTCATATATATATATATATATATATATATATATATATATATATATATATATATATATATATATATATATATATATATATATATATATATATATATATATATATATATATATATGACTTATTTTAATTATCGAGCTATTTCGTTCTTATATAGGCATTTGAATTTCAAAACTAGGTAGCACCAATTATGGGTATTTAGTGTTTGCTTAAGACTGCAAGTGTGAATGTCCAAGCCAAAATTAAAAAGGTCCAACCGTCATGGAAATAGGACCTCTGCATCAAAGTCAGATAAAAAAAATTCAAAAGCAATCGATGTGGTCCTAACAATAATAGCGATTCTCAAGAAAGACCCATCAAATATATAGGATTCGATTTTCTCGCAGTAATTTTAGCAAATTAGTATATCTTCCAATGATATGAGTTGTATGGGTTCTTTTAAAAAAAATATATCATACTTGCTCCATCTAAATGGCAAACCTTGCATAAACATATCTGACTGGGACAACTTAATTTTAAATTATTAAATCAGCAACCGAAGTCAAATATCAAATACACGGCTTAAACACACGGAAAACCAATCAATACCTACTTGATGATTTTATTGAACGAGTACAGACATATCTGCAGATCAGATAGCAAAAAACAGAAGCAATAGTGAATACATTCATTGATTCTAATTTCCAATTTAGTGTGCGACAATACACGTTTATTAATGTATCAAACTATGCATTTATGTAACCTTATATCCCTCCAAACTGTACACCATCCAGCACGGCCACAAGACAACCAACATAATTATAGTATTTGTGTAACCTTGTATCCCTCCAAACTGTACACCATCCAGCATGGCCACAAGACAACCAACAGAATTATAATATTAGTGTAACCTTGTATCCCTCCAAACTGAACACCATCCAGCATGGCCACAAGACAACCAACATAATTATAGTATTTGTGTAACCTTGTATCCTCCAAACTGTACACCATCCAGCATGGCCACAAGACAACCAACATAATTATAGTATTTGTGTAACCTTGTATCCTCCAAACTGTACACCATCCATCATGGCCACAAGACAACCAACATAATTATAGTATTTGTGTAACCTTATATCCCTCCAAACTGTACACCATCCAGCATGGCCACAAGACAACCAACATAATTATAGTATTTGTGTAACCTTGTATCCTCCAAACTGTACACCATCCAGCATGGCTACAAGACAACCAACAGAATTATAGTATTTGTGTAACCTTGTATTCCTCCGAACTGTACACCATCCATCATGGCCACAAGACAACCAACATAATTATAATATTAGTGTAACCTTGTATCCCTCCAAACTGTACACCATCCAGCATGGCCACAAGACAACCAACATAATTATAGTATTTGTGTAACCTTGTATCCCTCCAAATTGTACACCATTCAGCACGGCCACAAGAAAACCAACCCAATCAGAGAGAGAGAGACAGACAGAGAGAGAGAGAGAGATGGATGGATCGATGGAAAAAACTTCACCATGTGTATGCTTTATAACCACTCATATCAATACCAATAAATATTTTGTTAATATTATGCTTAGTCTGCACGAAAGCTGATATTTTAACAAAATTTCAGCTGTCGTCGTTTCTCTTCTCCTCTGGTAACACTCATTATAAAGTGTAGTTCATTGCAAACGCTTGATCGGCAGAGCTATTCCAACGGCGGAATGGTACAAATTGGAAATCATTCGATTTGCACAGTTAAAACGAATATTACCCGATATGTTATCTAGAAAGCCAAATACTTTATGCGGAATGAGCCGACAGTTAGAATAGATTGTACTATGCGGACCGATCTATTCTGGAAACTCTCCATCAATCATTCCTAGGAAGTATGTCGATGGAAAGAGACGTTGAGAAGCCTGATCGGTATTATTCCTATATTGGTATGATATCCAATGCCACAGTATCAATTGCATGCCCTTTAGAATATTGGAAAAACTAATAAACGCTCACAGCATTGGCGCCTGCACATTGGTGTAAGGGGAGGGGTTTACACCTCTAAACATGTTTTGGTCTACATCTGTAAAACTCAATAGCTGACCCTCACATGGTCCCTGTCACCACGGGAAAATTTCTGCGGGCCCCCTTGGTTGACAGATATAATAGAAATAGCTTAAATTATCCGAAATTCTTATTCTATTCACAGATTCCATCTGGTTGTCCATTTATATACATGGATCTTAAGTCCAGTAACTCATCAAGTGCCTTTCAGTTCTCGGTCTATGAGAGGAAAGTTTTAATCCCACTGCACTTATTTGCAGGAGTAGTGAGTAGTGTGAAGAAAAGGTCTGCAATAATTACCGTAACTTATCTAGGTTAATGCAACCTATACCCTATGACTTTCACCGTTTCCACTCGCGCGAATATATTTAGTACGCGATCATGTCACCAGGTCTCGCGGAGGGCCAAGTACGAGAAAAGCCTGATGTTGCTGTTATCGATCAATGGTCTGCATACAGCTGGCATAGGTTTGGTGTTGTTGTACAGAACATAGTAATCTGAGAAACTTCAAACCTGAGTGCCCATAACTCTCAAAGATGAATCGCAAAAGAAATCATTTGGGGTTTGCGTCAACTTAATTTATCCACCACTGATGCCAAAATACTCAAATTATTGTCGACGAGAGTACGGGTTTCATAACTTTGAGATATACAACTGTCATACCAGTCGTAACTTTGAATGTACCTGTGCGCACGTATCTGATTTTCATGATTATTTTGGAGAGAGTCATTGCCTACAAAGAACCATTACATGAGGAAACAAATTGACATTATATAGATGCATTATATGTTTTTCGCCAACGCTGTATGTATAAGTTCCTTTCAATTTTTTGCTAAGTACCTACTTGGCCTAATTAGGTACCCTGTGCCACTCTTGATCGAACCATTCCAGAATATAATCACGCTCGCGGTAAATTACATTTTTCTTTATTAATTGGGGTAACTTTGTTTACATATTGAGTCACCCCTGGAAACGAAATTCAAATCACACGCTGTACACTCACTGTCGAATAGCTAATCAATCGGCATGCATAATTCTTAGAGAGGCACTCAGTCTTAGACAACTTTTCAATTTTCTAGCATGTCGCTTGGAAACTTATGGGTTCATCTGGTACAGTTGAAATACATAATATCTACAGGACCAGCAGCAGTATCGACAGTTTTCTTTTGTGAGATTATTATAATAAATAAACAGAGCAAATAATATATAAGGACATCGAACCAACTATTTAACACACGCAGTATCGTGAAACAATTCGTGTCAGTAACTGATGTGAGAATTAAATTACAAGTGCAGTGGTGCATTTGTGCCATCACAGAAAAGACGAAATCACTATTGAGCTTTAACCCTGCGTATTTATTTGTCAAAGAGGCCCCCAAAATGCATTTACAATTAATTAAAAAGGTGAACGTGGAAAACGACAACAACAGGGTCTTGCCCACGTTGTATCCCGCGCGTGACAATACAGCCAAGCCTCAACAATGCAGACTGTATCTGGATGAACTCACGTTTGGTAACCGAGATCCAGCTAAGACTTTTCTGAGATTATAATCAAAAGTTTGAAGACTTAAACACTGATATCTCCTTTAATCAATAGCGACACATCAAAGATAAAAGGAGAAAGTCTCCATGTCGACGATGCATATATATCAAGGAAACCGCATGGCTCAATCAAATAGAAGCAGGATGGTGAGCAAGTTGCGGTGGATTTCGAGGTCACAGCAAGATGGATCGACTAACAACTTCTCTCGTCTAGAGATATCATTGTCACTGATTTGCTAGATGTGATGATGCTTTCAACTCAATTGATGAAACTGTTCATAATCACTGTCACAACCTGGGACGTATAGAGGAGCTGCACACAGTGCATGCAATTCACAACTGCTATTGTACACTAACAAAAGAAGAATTTCAGTTGTGCTTCGTAATCAGAGCGTGTACACTGGTCACTTGATCTTGCAATGAGTCGCTACGATATCAAATGCACCAATAAGTATCATTCCAACAATAATGAAAAACTACACGACGTTTCCGACGCTTTATGCGATACCACCATGCGTGTGTACAAACTCAACCCAGCGCATAACATTTCATCGACGGGAATGGCCTGGGATGTGTTAATGTCGAAAACCCGTGCCGAGTTTGAACTGCTAATAGACATCCATCAGATTTATTTGTCGAACGTGATATCTATGGTGAAATTTCTAAAGTTAGTCACCATTCCGCTCGCACGAACATCCTGTGCGTCAATGACTACCGTAGTGTTTTCCGAACAGTTGAAACATCTTTCTGGACGCTAACAACCTGTATTGTGCGCGATGATAAAACAGATGTTAATAGGTGAGTTTACATGGATGGATCGTGACGCTATGCGTCTTGCGCACGAGAATATACAAAAGCTAACCTGCAAGAACGACGGCAGCACCGATGTCTGTTGCTACTGAAGTTGACATAGAATACCCGGATGAGCTTTCCCACGTGCGCAAAGATTATCCCTTAGTGTCGTGAGTAGCTGTTCCTGTACCATTGTACTCTCATGAATGATTTCAGTATCTCATCTACTTCGTCCGCGTACAAAACCCGCAATTGTATCTGCAAATGGGGATGCATATGCAACGAGGCCTGGTGGCGTTTCGTTTCTCACTCGGCCCAAACGAGCGAAACTGACAAATGTTCGCGGAAACAATGGAAAATTTTCAAAACCGAATACGCATCAAACGGGACAGAAAACAAGACAAAGGTCGTAGGCTCATTATGAACCCCGCATTCGAGTCACGTAAGAGATTCTACAGCGGACTCGTTGCGGTACACATCAAGAAATCCCGAATAAAGTTGAAGAAACCGATATTTGTTTGTGCGTCCTTGTTATATTTATCAAAGCTGTACATGAACGAGTTATAGTATGACAAGATCAAACTACGGTACGGTGACAACATTCGGATTCTGAATTGCAATTTCGCGTATAGATACATTCACCCGTGTAATGCCTAATTGGAAATCGATGGAAAATTTGTACATAACAATATTCAGCAACAATTCTGACGCCAACGTCAAAGTTCCATTTGTTGAAAATATTATAATGGCGTTATTTACTACCTAATCGACGGAAAGGAATCGAAAAATGGTTGTATAACTTCGACGTTGTTACAACGATTTTCGGACTCATTAGAGACGATTACGCAAGGTCAGCTGGACCGTCTATGCTATTTCAAAAAGACACTAGCGAGCATGCAGATCATATCCTTTGTATCCATCATCAACTCCCGCATGCTGCTTTTGTGTACCCACAACCTGCTGGTATGCTTGATATAACTTGTGTGGCGGTGCCGCCTTACAAATTTCAAACCCAACTTTCAACTTTGGATTTGCGACGCGTTCTAGGGCATCTCCATGGACCCTTATTGTTGTTTTACGTGTGCGATTCCTCTCAGGCATCTATCCAGATTTGCAGATATGTTTGCAAGGGTTTGTCTTAGTCAAACACGCAGTTATGTTATTCCGAAATGGTAATGCCAACGATGCAATTTGGCATGGTGCTGGCGTCGATGATAACAAAGTTGTGTTTTCGAAATCCATAATGAAAATGACTATAATAATCCTAGCTATGACTGACGAAATGCGTTTGTTGTTTACGGGGTCCGAAGAAGCGTACAAAGCGTTTAGCGGCTTTCATAGCAAATTACAACGAAACAAGATTGTGCCGCTTTGGTTGAATAGAGGACAAGCCCGTAGTAAGATGATATTTGAAAAACTAAAAGTTTACCGGTCACCAGAAACTATCTGAAGAAATTATCCTCGACCGTGAAGATCATTAAGTACATATCACAAGATGTGGTCTTACATAGGCCGGTATCAATCAATTTTCCCCAAAACCTCCACTGTTGTACCCGGTTTATTACTTTTCGTTGGAACACCTGGTTCTGTTTAACGCATGTGTAACCAAGAACCCCTCCCCATTTACAGATGATTTGATACTTCGGACTAGACCCTTTTGTTGTTGGGCTTGGCTAGCCGGATAGAGGTTATTGTCGCACATTTGAAAAACTCGTAGTTGTATATTCAAAATGTTGTAATTGAATAGCTTAATTAAAAGAATGTCTTACTAAAAATACAGAGCACAAAAAGAGATTGGTTTGTGGTCAGATTGCAAATTTCGCCGACAAAGTTAACTGGAAATATCTCCGTATAGCTAACTCAATGGCAACTTCATTAGCTGAAGACAGCCGAACAAAAGAACAAATTTAATTGTCGAAGTCGAAGGTGACGCAAACGCAAGAGAGGGGCGGAATATTTTCCATGTCTTGAGAAGATTACAGAACTGATAACGGTGTGGATCCCGCTGTTGCACAAACGGCAGCATTAACAGCCTTCTGAACCGAATCCACTATGAAAAAGACGCTTGGGGGACCTTTCTGGATAAAAAAAAGAAAGGTTTTCGATTACCCGAGGAGACTTGCAAAAGTACTGTCAGGCCAGGGTCTTCATTAACGGGCCATTGACGGGCATAAAAGCAAAGTCAATTAAGCGCTTCATTAAGGATTAACTTATGTCAATGATTCTCCGCGTGTCGAAAACCAGCATCGTTAACCTGGAGCTTGTTCAGTCGCATATGTGGCGGCACATCAACATCTTTTGTATTTTGACCCGTGAATGCGTTGCATCTACACAGACGCAAAATATCGTGAGACTAAGCTTCTTGAAGCAGTGCTTTTCGAACGATTTTATTTAACGCTGCCGTTGCAAACTCAGATCCATGTCCTAATATGTGGACATCCCACAATTGAAGTATTGTATGCCTCGAACGTTCACCAACACCACAAAGGCCCTTGATAATATACAATATCTGTTTTACATTTACAGATGGACGAGCACAATGTCCTGACGAAGCACCTATGTGGCTCTGATCAGGTTTGCTACCATAGCTAGTCTGGCTGAGGCATTCGACCGGATTATTCTTGGCATCCACATGGGACAGCTTGTGATTTTTCAAGATGAAAATGGAAAACTTAAAACATCCAGTATTGACATCAACGAAGGTATTTTCAAGCCTGGAGGTGCCGTGACAAACGTATTGGCCGAGATCAAGGAAAAAAAGGAATCAGCAACTTTTGTGTGTTGGTAAAATTTATGAAAAATTAGGTGCTTAAAACAATTGCCTAGGTGCAATCATCTCTATCCTCGCCAATGTTCGTAGTCAACTAACGGATTTTTTAAAATCAATATTAACCAACCAGGGAGGGGACAAAAATGCTGAAATAGAAAGTGGCTGACTTCTTTTCGTTGTTATAAGGAAAGGCTTTTATAAACCCGAATCTACATCATAAAGGTACTAGAGTCTGGATCATACTTATTCATCTTAAAAGGATTTAGAATCTGGTGAGGTGTAACTCATAATCCCAGATACGATGTTGTTAATTGTTTCACATTACGCAGCACAATTATTATTAATTGCTAGAAATGAGACTCAGTTTGAAGGAGTCATAATGTATCTTCGGTGTCTGTATTTAACATGGAGTATCACTTATACTTCATGGATCATGACGAAGTGTTGGAAAAGCTCGGAGCGCATGAAAACATCGTTAACAATATGTCTACTAGTTGACGAATACCTGTGCGGGAACGGGGTTAACAAACCTTGGTATAAAATCAAATATAATTACGCCGCAGGTTAAATAGAAACCATAGTTTCGATCACTCTGATGTAGCAATACCCACTCAAGGCTAGCTTGGAACCATCTCATTAGTCATGAAACTCCCCGTTGCTGACTACACCGCCATAAAATTCCCCGTCAAATATACCGAACCATCAACGTTGACTAGAGCGGATAACGAAAACACCGCACTGATATTCATGAAAAGAGCGTAATCCATGTGCATCTGGGTAATCTTTACGAGTACAAACAATCTCCTAAGATATAAATATTCCCCAAGAAAAAAATATTTTCTATTATTACGTGCCAGTTGTACCAGTAAAGAATAATAATGGCTACAAGTGCGTCTGGACAAGGTCTTCCGGTAGAGGAATTGTATGTCAGGGTGACGTTATTATTAGAAGAAATGTGACTGGCCCTTAATTCGGCTTTGATCCTTAAGGATATCGATGCACAAAAACAATCGAAGAGGAACAACAGCTGCGAGTTGAAATCACAACGTAAATGGTTGTACTTGTAAAATATAAATGCGCGCATGTTGTCTTGGATGATATTTATGTACTCGCCGCAGCAACAACCGTTGATAAGCTTGGTGTTGCTGCAATTGCAACCACCGCAACAATGATGTGTAGACCAGCCGGAGCTCTTGTTGAAACGCCATTAACTAAGGTCACCGGTGGCGCTGGCAAAATAATTTCGTTATAATTAAATCAACAAGTATAACTTGTTTATCCGTAAATTCTTTGGGCGGGATATAGCAGTCGCAATGAAACTGGAAACCTTTGCTCGGTGGCCATCAAAGATAAAACCTCAGCAACGGCATAATTTGAGATGGTATTGACCTTAATAGGGAACGTCCGACAACTCCGTAGGATACACCCAAAATAGGCAAATGATTTGCACTCGGTAAACAATTGCGGATGAGTCCATGAATGTTTTCTGGCAATATTGATTATCGTTAAGATAGAATGGTGACAAAAATTTCACACCCTCACTTTTACACTACTGCATGAATAGGTATTCCGTACCGCAAAAATGTGACAATTAAGGGGAAAATACACTTCTGTCCAATCTGAACACTACTTTCAAGTTAACAAATCCGTCAGTGCTTTTACTCCAAGTCTTCCATGATTATCATATATTTCACCTTCTATGCCAATTGATCCCGTTGCACGCATTTCTTTGAATTAAGGCAAAATTACTGTATTTTTGCCAACTACATATTTCCCAACAGGTTTGTTCTTGACGCCACGTTTCTAATGTCTGGTTAATGGCCACCATACCCTTGATATCTTTTTCAGATGTCATACAATGTTTAACGATTAATGCTTGTCGCTGTTCATCAGTCAGAATTAGAGGTCATTGGAAAGGTCTTGAGTTATTTGAAAATACGGACTAAAACTTCGAGGTGCGTTAATGATTGATATTAAAGATGCAAAGTACTGGAAATCTATGACATCGGCTTTTGAAATTTATCTAAATCAATTTCGACTTCTGTAAATCATGGAAGGATTCCATTCTACGAAACAAATCACACCACTACTTTCCCTCCTCCTCCTCCTCCTACGACTACTACTACTACTACTGCGAACTACTACTACCAATACTACTACTTATTAATACTATTAGTAGTAGTAGTAGTATAAAATATAAAATATAAAAGCAACAACCACGGTTATTTTTATGATCGTTACTTCATCAACAATATTTTATGAGCAAGTGGTAGAAGACGCCACATTATTTCCAGTCGGGAGAGAAAACATTAATTTGGTTAAACTATTCGTGGGGCAATCAGAAATGTAACATAAGCGCCATCTTGAATGATATGTTTGTAAATGTGCTGCATGAGGTGACAATCTGCACTCGAACTTAATTATACCATATAATACAACACATTAAAAGATGATCAATTGATCTGTCAGTGAGCAACGGTCTAGATGAAATTCGAAGATGAGCCTTGTGTCAAATAGCGTCGAAAGTTTAAAGGGACAATGGGTAAATTGATTGTTGAATATTTATAAAGACAAAGGGTCTAAATATCATGGGGACAGATTTGAAATCAGCATGAGGCCTCCATTTTGCACGAGGCGAGTCTGCTGCTTAACTGAAATGACGCATTACGACACATATTTCACATTAGAAGTCGGAATGTGTTTGCAGTATGTTTGTTCTCTTGTGGAGGGAAATATAGTGGGTTAGAGTATGTCGACAGAGAAAAAGGGAGTTGAAATGAAATGACGTACTTTGTTTTGCTTGATATCAAAAATGTCCTTTTCCATCCCTTCTTACCACCCTTTCATCGTTATCATAATGGTATGATCTTTACCCTATTCTATAATATCCCCATCCTATCCTACCCTCATTCTAGAAGCAAAACTACCATCCTCATTATCCACCAAACTATGTATTTACTATACATCACCCAGTTACCTACTATCAACACTCAGTAATCTACCATCCACTAACCAAATTTATACCATCGTAATTTCTGGCAATAGGTAATGTATGAAAATTTCGGATCATTATTAAATAAAATCAATTTCTTCACGCAAGAAAGTTATTTTGCTTTACCCCATCATCGGTCGAACAAAAGTGGTTTTTGTTCGATTACACGTTTGACAAGTTCGGCTTTGTCATAACACACTACGTGCAGCAATCAACATGTTAATAGCCCAACTTTGCCGTTCAGATCTTGTCCAAAAATCGCATATATTAGCTACTGCCTGAAATTAGGATTTTTCCTGATCGCATGTTTACTCTTTTTATATATTTTTTCTCTACATACAGTCCCTGAATTCTTTCACCACAAACGGTACTGTTAATATATCAAACTTCCTTTGTCTTGAATACGAACAGTAAGTAGTCCAATAATATTGCAGCGATACCTATCTGGAATAATAGACTACGCAATCTTAAGATACACAAATTCTAGGTACAAAATTAATTGCCAGGTAATTTACATCATTTGTATTTAAATAAGAGTCCCACAATATACTTTTTGTGAACAATAAAAAAAAATCCATGAATAGATTTATAAATATAAATAAATATATATGTTTGTAAAGGAAGACAAATGTAACACGTCAGACCTTTGTTTTTAATTTTTTTTCTTCTTTATATGTCATTGCTAATGTATCATTATATGTTGTGCATGACCTTGACCAAATTCAGTTTATTTTCTACCGTACCCTGAATCCTTGATTTTGATTTTGAAGTGAACATGTTTATCTCAATCTGAGACTAGCTCCTTGGAAATTCCACATGAATTGCCGCGTCTACCCTGTTTTTTTACTACATTTTATATTACATTTTGGTAATAGACTTCTAATTATAACTAAGATTTATTTTTAAACATCATGAACTTTCTAGAAAGAAAACTGTATATTAAGTAATATTTTGGGTTTTTTCTGGAAAATGCTAATTGTGACCTGAGGTCAGGTAGAGGACTATATAATCTAGAATTTCTAAAAATTAATTCTTCGAACAATAAGATATTGAGACAGAAACATTTGTTTATTGATCCAACGAATGAATGTTGGTACATTACCACTACACGGGCCACCACAGGCACATCAACACTTTCAGCATTTGATTTAATTTGGATTTCCACAAACGTTTATTCAGAACTTTAATCATTCGGGCTTGTGTCTGTAATTTTAGGATTATTTCGGATTTAATTTGCAACAGCTTAAGCTCCTTTGTTTTACAGATTTACTTTGTATTCCATGTAAATAAATCATTTGCTGAATTTTGCAAAGCTTTACAGAGGTGAAGGCTTTTGAATTAATTGATCAATAATTCGCATAAGCCGATTGGATCATAAACTAGGATACATGGTACGTTTGCTCTTAGTGTAAAGCACGCGTGTATCATTTAGTTGGTTGATAACAGTCTTGTGTTTCTCTCAATATTTGACAATCATTCTCTCTGTCCTGTTTTGCGTTTGACTTGCCTGTTTAAGTTTTGCGTGTAATTTGGTTTAGTATGCTGGTAGAAATATGAGGTTTTATGGTCCGGTGTAATCATCAAACTGTGCAAGGATATAAAAGTATTTATTTGAGCTCACTCACTCTATTTCTTTCTTCAATGAGCATTCTCTGCATCATTGCTATTCCTCAGTTTCTTCTAGATTTGAAGTTTGAAAGTACTGCAATTAACGTACATTTATTAACTCCATTTAATTCAAGAGAAAGATGTTAATATCACTTTGGTAAAGTGTTATTTCAGTAGAAAAGTATAGGAAAAGCAAGGACCACATCTCTGAAAATCCTTTAGTTGAGGACGTTGTGGTGTGTGTTTTTATGGAGTCGTATAGGACGTCTTGTAATAACTTGCACATTATGAAGGATGTTTCATTGGTAGGCATTATTTTAAAAGATACGATAAACCAGTAACTTTAATTGACCAGTAAATAGTTTTATTTTATCTGTTGTTCGCTAAACAAATCAAACTAATTTATATTTATCTAGTGCTCTCGTGTTTCAATGTGTTAAATAAAATTCTTCAATTTTTAGAACGTTTCGATTCAGAATTGGACTAAATTTAATTCAATCTGGTTGGTTTATTTACTGTGTGTACAAATGCAGCCTATAGGTGACACATGAGTTCACTATATTCACGGTCATGGTTGATCACGACATTTTCCTATAAGTTAAAATAGAAAGTAGTTCCATCATAAGCGAATCACCTTTTGTAGAATAGGCATAAGAATCCGCCATTCTTTAATTTGCATCACATAACATCGTTTAGCTGGGACAGAATAACAGACTATAGCGAGCAGTTTTGCTGAACAAAGGAAAGCACCATTGGTTTGGTCTAGTGGCGTTCAGACACGTCATCCTAACTAGCTATTTTCGTTACTAATTGCTGACGTTCCGAGGAGAAACGTCATCCAGAAACCACAGCAAATTTACACAAAAGCTTCATTGGGATTTATGATGCTTACGAAATCAAATATAGCGGTCATTGGCATTCAGATTGCATACATGTATCTCGTAATAGTTACATAACCATTGTCTAGAAATCTATAATTACTGGTCTGCCAGTTGGCCGTGGAAGACTGTCTGATGTTTGTGCAAGCCAGTCCTTTGAAGGCACGACTGAAACGGTGTGTAATTGTATACATGGTGAGAATAATAAATAAGCAGATGAATCTGTTCATTTATAACAACAGACATACGCTGTCTAAAACATTTAAGGCATTACTCAGTTCAGTTCCAGCACATTAGATTTACACATATAATGTTTCTTAACAGAGGAATGTTTAAACAATGTTATAAAAGTTTTGAATATTTGGTTCAAACCACTTTGATAATGCGAACAAGAAAACAAAATTGCACAACGAAGTCCTTGGGAACACTGCTTGAAATGATTATATGGCAAGAATATTCATGAGGGCAAATCAAAATTGCGTATTTTGGACAATAGCTTTCTCAGTATCTGACATTCCATGATCATTAACAAAGAACCTAGTGATTGGCACAGACACTTCTTGATAAATTCATATAAGCATCTTGGAAAAAAGAACATCTCTTAATGTCTTCTGCTACAATGTCTAGGTAAGGATGATTGATGGAGTGGTTGGCCTCTCAGCTCCTGATCTTGACGCCGGCTAATTGTGCACTCTAACAATATATTTCCTGAGAAAATGTAGCTCCCCTCCCCCATATGTTTTCCTATTTTGCCAATTAATATTTGATAGGAAGTAAAATTTTGCCTGTAGGTGAATGCCTTTAGCTTTGTCCTGTTGTCGACGCTTCTCTGAGAAAATTCGTCTCATAGATCAAAATCACTAAACTATCAATGGAGGCAGCCTTCTTATTTTTTCGATGTAGAAATGTTCTCTAGACCAACATAGGTGTCGTTTATGTTTGAATGTTCCCTTTCGTAGTCGCTACTCCTGCGTAGGAAATTTTGATAAGTTCCCTTCCAACATGGTTGAAGGCTTCAATCAGAAAATTGCTTGATATTTATGACAGCTTATCCATTTGAGCTTTAATAAAACGATGTGTAATGATAGATTAGGTAAATAAATAAATAACAGTGCATATGGGGGGGGTATTTAAAAAAGAATATATGTTTATTGATTTGATCAACCAACATGTTTACTAGGAAGGTTATGGAATTGCTCGCTCTCAAACCAGTTCAAGATTATGTATGCGTTGCGTATACAAGAAAGATTTTATCACTTTTAAGGTCTTCTATTATTTTAGGAAGATCTCGACACAGCAATGCCAACACAGTGTAAAACTAAACATATGTAACCAGTAATAGCCGTGAGAGCGTTTCATGGAATGAAAATGTCTCAGGAATATCAGCCACATTATTAGATAGATAACAAAGATAATAATCGCACCGGTGTACGTTAATTTGCCAATACTTCCGTAGTTGCCAAGTGGCTACTCCAAACATCTTCCGGTTGTTTTTCTGTGTAAGGATGATTGATGAAGAGTGTCAAACAGTGATCCTGGCTAATCTTGTGCTCAAGACCGTCTTGTTGGATAAATTATGTGGCCTGACATTTGGTTCGTTAATATAGTATATGAAACATAAAAAGAATCGTTCAATTTCAGTGTACCGGTTTGCAGGGGGAAAAAGTGTTTTTCTGCAGTCATTTTGGACACTTTTGGTTAGTGAATTAAAAATATTGCTAAAATAATTGCTAATTTGTAAGATACTGTATTCCAAAGACAAATTCTGATCCTGAGGATATATGTTGCGGTCTTGTAACTGGATGACTAATAAAACGAAATTAAATTTATCAAAAACAAAACGTTAAGTAACACTCCGCTGTCATCGACGCTCGTTCGAGAAAATTGCCATTTTTACCAATCAATGGGTAGACTGTGTTACCAGATACGGTTTAAATAGCACCTTTGTCCAGATTATTTGAAGAAATAGTCTGTAAAGCTGACCGTATTCACTTGATGTTAGTCAAATTTTATTCTCTAGCATATCAAAGAATGTTTTCATTGAAATTATCCAATCAAGCGTGTGAACAATAGTTGGAATGCAACAGATGATGAGATAATCAAGCTCAAAACTTAAGGATACGTAATTGAAACTTTCTGTATTTCAAATCTTATGTTGTATTTTAAGCATTTATTTTAATACAATTCTAAATGTGGATGTTGCAAGTTTTTCTGTATCCAGAGAACTTATATTGGCTTTCCGTCAGGTACTTCTGGTGTATAAAGATCAACATTGTTAAGTGCCTATCATTTTATGCAAGTGTTTCCCCCAATGCACATGTACAATATATCGAAATGTAAAACTGTAAAAGCTATATAAAAAAAACTCGGTATTCATCTATACTGTTTAAAACAACCCGACTCATTCTTTGTATTGATGCTTGTATGGTTGATGATACATATAAATATATTTCTGAAAGATTTTTCATAGGCATCAATGAGGACATACTTTATAATGTAGAAAGCAGAATTTTCAGTTCAACATCAGCATTGCCGTTCCTGAAGTCGTAACAATCGTAATTACCATCATCGCAATTATTTCCATTTTAACAGCAAGACATTCTCCAATATGTTTGGTGATTAAAAGAAAAGCAACATGGGTTCGGCCTTATTGCATTCAGGCACTCCTTCCCAACAGGCATTTTCTTCATTGATTTCCGTCGTTGCAATGATAAAAGTGGTCGAGGAAATTGAAGAAAAAACTGGCAAATTTACACAGAAGCTTCCTACGGATGTATTGTAGTCCCCTGAAGATAGCTATCATTAGCATTCAGATCGCATCTTACACAATTATTGCACAACCATTCTTCGGATAAACTATACCTGAAATGTAATGTCTACTTTGATTAAAAGGGTGTCTGATATTTACGACCGCCTGTACACTGAAGACTTTACAAAAATGAAATACAAATTGTTGATACGGTAAATTATGAAAGAGGCTAATTTTTTTGCTAGACCCGATTGAATTATAATAGATATAAACCGGTTCGTTTATTTTTAGCGTATTTAAGTTCATAAAATGGAGTAGTTGCAGATAAGGTAATATTATATAAAAGACTTGGTTTAATGGACAGGTCAGACACAGTTTTAATATAGAAGGATTGTTCACTGTGAGAGCACTGAGGTTAACAGTTTTCCGTTTATGTGTTTTTCTATCAGTGGACTTAGAAATTTTTCAAAAGCTTTGATATTTCATTGAAACGACCAGCCTCCACCTTTACCACTAATCTATACAAAGCATTCTCTCTCCGCAATTGATAATATATCCTTAATAAAGTTAACTTAAAAGAAACTGAGTTAAAATATGCATAGTGGCAAATCAGAAAGTAGAAATTTGGTTTTTGTGTCGTCAGATATTACAACAAAAGAAAACGTGATTTGCTATGCGGATTGCCAATATAGTCACGGCTGCATCTCAACAAAGCAGCTTCTCAAATATCTTCTAATCGATTGTCTAAATAAGAATGATTGATTGAGGGTATCAAGCGGTGATAGGTTCAGGTATTGCAGACAGATATCAATTTTGGTCAATTGTTCGGCCTCAAGCTTCGATTTGGGCAATAAACTACTTGTACGATCAAGTGTTGCGTTGATCGTGCTGTATGGTGGGGCATCCTGTATGTTACCTGCGGGAGAGATAGCACATTGGAAATTGTTTTATCATATTATGACATGTGGATATGATTAAAGGATGTCATTTGGAATCACATCTTTGCCCGTTTGTTATGACGTAATAAACTCAAAAGTGTATATCACTCCTTACGCCTATTTGTAAGATGGCATTCAGAGGGCCGATAGAATTTACGGTAATAACACAGTTGAATGTGTTGGTATTGGCTGAAAGGTAAAGGTATACTTTAAAGTAAGATTCTAAACATTTGCTTTCTCATCTACATTGCTTTCCTTTCTTTCCCGTCATGGTCGTTAATAATAATAATAATAATAATAATAATAATATTAAATAAAAATAATAATAATTCTGTCACTTTTTCTTGTTCTTCTCATGGTTACCATTTTATTAAATTTGCTAGATGGTGACAAAAAGAAAATATGACATTTAACCGATTAACATTTTGAAAATCATCAGCAGAACAAAACTAAAGAAAACATACAGTTACATGAACGGTTCCAAATTGAACTTAATAAAAATAAATACGAGTCGGAAATCGATAAATCCTTTAAAATTGTATTAAATTCTGCAGATATGCACTTTTATCGTAGTATTTTCAAAAACTTAAAGTTATAAAGTAAAATATGTAGTGTTTGATGGACTGAACATTGCTTATCGTATTTACCCTTGTGTTACATTATCTGCGTCGTCCATTTTTTTCTGATCAAACAACAAGTGTTTCATACATTATTTTTGTTTTGTTTTTTTTTTTTGGTTTTTTTAATTATTTTTTAACGCCATTTTTCAGACAATTCATGGCGGCCAATCCAGCTGGCGGAGGAAGAACATTTTAAGACACCAGTAACAACTATCGACCCACTAGAAGCTACTGGCAAGATTCTCACATACCCATATCGTGCGAGCCCGAGACTCGAATGCAAAATGCAAGCGCTTTAGACCACTAGACAACTCGGGGCACCCTTTCCTATGGAATAAACTATATTCCTTTAAAATAATCGGCCGAGTCACGATGCTTCAAGATGCTTACAGACCCGACATGTGTACTGGTAAACCGGGCTAAGAGGTCTGTAAGCAAATTGAAGACCTCGCAACGAGGACGGTAACTGATTTACATAAGTATTTTTTCTTTTTGCTATTTGATTTTTATTACGTTGTGTATCAATGGCAAAGTGAATATGTGTTTAATTATCGTCTGTACCATGGTGCTTGTATAAATGTTTCTTATCACAAGCCTTTTCTTCAGCTTTAAAAATGTTTCAGAGCATTTAGTTCTTTCTTATCTCCTAAGGCCCTTCAGAATGGCCTCCTAAACGTAAAGACATGCTTTCACTCGCATTACATTTAGTTAATCTGTTATAAGAAACACTGTCAGAGAAAACTGACGACAGTGTTTGTTTTGCATGGCATTTGTCACTTATTGACGTGGATTTTACATATTCTCAGCGAGATACAAGCGAATGTAAGATAATTACTCCTATTATAACTAAACTCAGGCCAAAATTATGTTGGTATTTATATTAAACACAACATTCGTGACACTGCGGGCGTTATCTTTATAAGATAAGTGAAGGATCGATGCACTGTTGCACACATGAGTGATTTATTTGTTAATACGGAGTAATAGTCCTGAATCGAAATATCGTTGAGCATTTGTTCAATAAAAGTATTAAAATTGTTCTGCGTGTATTAGTCTGACGTTGAAATATGGCTGCATTCACGAGGCCCTCTTTTTCGGTTGAAGCTTGAATTCAATCTAAACTAGTAGCCCTTAGATGACCATATAACTACTATGTTACTTACCACCCTGCTAAGAGGAATTAACTTGAGCGCATGAGTTTCACGGGACCTTTCCACCGACCTGCCACCAACAAAAGAGCTGTTATGTAAGTATACTATCAACCAGGATCAAAAGCGTCCAATTATCTGAACCGTTCTCACTTAAAACAGACAGGTGAACAAGTAAATTCATAAACGCGAGCACATCAAGTATTTTGAGAAACTAATACTAAATGGGTGATCAATGGTGCAAACCCATCAACCCCTTTTAGTACCAATCCATCAAGCATGGTTACATGAACGGCCTATATATCAATTAAGTCCTATTGTTGTAAAATCTGCTTGCTTATTATAAAATAAGTTTATGATACGATTTTATTATCACCTTTTTTATGGATGTAAACTTAATACACTCAGCAAACTAATATCTTTTGAATTATTCATAATGACTTTATAGCTTATATATATAATACAACGATAGTCGCAGTGTACCAGTCTTTCGGAAATAAAAAGCTTCAAACATAGTAGCTATTAAATATATGCGTCGAAAATGGAGTGTAATGCATTCAATATACGCCGCTTCTCTAGATTTTTTAAAATAATGGTTTCGTTGACTTCATCATTGTGTATTTCCCAATGTAGCATGTGTTTTCCTAAATGCTAATTAGATACATCATATTGTGACAATGTTTCCAATTCCAATTCATTTGTAATTTTTCTAGCCAACTTTTTCTCTGTCTTTAAGTAGATTCCAAAATACATTTCAAGTATACTTTTTCGAATGCATCCAATAAATATATCTTAACTTTTTTTTATAGTTTCTTTTCCTTGAGGAGTGGAATTGTTTATTTAAGATATTCTTGAATATAGAATTGGGATCAGAATATCCTAAAATGTTTTAGCGCTCTAACATTCAATATTTCTCACATTCTATATAAAACCATGGCTCTTTTGCAGGTGTGCGTGTTTTATTTTCAATTATACCTATTTTAATTTATTACTCATATGTAACACTTTCACTGAAAAAGGTTGGTGTTGTCTTTTGGGGCTTAACGCCATTTTCAGCACACGATAGGCTATATATGGCGGCCATGATATGCTGGTGGAGAACGATCTAACGATAACGCGTATGTGAGAGAGAGAGAGAGAGAGAATAAAAAAGAGAGAGAAACCACGTGAGAGAACCTCATACACGATACTTTCGGTTGTGGACGGTAACATTTGTATAAGCGGATTCTTTATCCGTTACTATTAGAGAAAATACTTTACGATGGAATATCATATATCTGAAGTGAACTAAGTTCTGTGTAGAACGATTGAAACAAAAGTCGGTTTGTTAACTTTTGTTTCGTATTACGACAAATATTTAATGTATGGTCTAAACAGATGGGGATAACATATATTTATAACGATTTGTATTTGGTCTAAACACATGGGTATAACATATATTTATAACGGTTTGAATTTGGTCTAAACACATGGGGATAACATATATTTATAACGATTTGTATTTGGTTTGAACACATGGGATAACATATATTTATAACGGTTTGAATTTGGTCTAAACACATGGGGATAACATATATTTATAACGATTTGTATTTGGTTTGAACACATGGGATAACATATATTTATAACGATTTGTATTTGGTCTAAACACATGGGGATAACATATATTTATAACGATTTGTGTTTGCCTTAGATGAACATAGTCGTACAAAAACAATTAGACTGTGACCATTTATTTGCTTATTCTCATCTCTGTTTGAACCTGAATGAATGTGTCCAGGAATCATATGTGTGACAACCTCAAAGAAAGTGTAACGGTATCATGTATGTGACAGATTCGAAGAACAAAAATGGAATCATGTGCATAACGACCTTAAAATACTTGCAATTCAATCATGTGACAATCTCAAAGGAATTGTGATGGAATCACATGACAATTTCAAAGAAAGTGTGATGGAATCACGTGACAATTTCAGAGGCATTGTGGTGAAATCACGTGACAATTTCAAAGACGGTGTAATGGAATCATGAGCGGTAAAGTAATACGAAAGGTGATCCAATGGTATTGAAGAGAGCATTCTGTCGCCATGCTTCAGGAGAGTATCAACTTATTTCTTTTTTCAATTTGGGGTCATGCACAACCTCGTAAAGAACATAACAGATTAATTAAGGTAAATGCGAGTGAAGGAAAGTTTTAATCTTCTGTCAAGAATTGAAAGTAAAATATCGAATACCCAAATCCCTGTGTCTCTAGAAAATTCGTTGCACAATTGGTTCTAATATATAAAATGGTAGTCACAAATGTCCTTGTATATTTATTTCTTTCCTTCATATGTTAGACTGTACACAATCGAGTGTGGAATGGGATACGCTTTGAAATCCTGATTGCATCAAGAAGTGAGATTGGGACAGAGCACCACTGTTTTGCTGCAGGTGAAAATTGAAACTTGCCATGTCCAAATGCCCGTTATAAATGTTCTCTTTCTTCTTTCTTATGGAACTCCTTAAGAAAAAACGGGACACAAATGTTGTAGTACATTGGATTAGAGAATGAGAGCTTTACTGGTCAATATGGCAATCTTTGTTAGTAGTTAATAATTCAAATTTTGGCAAAATCCACACCCGCGCACACCCCCCCCCCCCCACACACACCCAGGTTTTGAGAAGCTGATGTGGAGCGAATATCGAAAATAAATTTGCTGGCTGTCCAAGAAAAATCTCTCCGCTCCCCTCATTCCGCCTTCCCTCCCCCTCTCCTCAATTCAGTTTAATATGCATGATACTGTTCATATAAGCTGCAAATGTGTTCGATTCAACTACTATTTGATCATATCCTAAATAGTAACATGTCAACAGTCTTATAGCATTTCTGGTAAAGAATAATTTGTTTTATCACACACACACACATACACACTCTCTCTCTCTCTCTCTCTCTCACACACACACACACACACACACACACACACACACACACACACACAGAAGAAACATTAAAATCTAAAGCTTATTTTATTAATATACTGGCGCAAGTATCTTAAAGGTAGTTATCAATTGTAAAATAACTTCACCGCCGTTAATCAGTAGATAGAGTGAATAGATCAGCACGAGACGGCGTCTAATGTAAGAAACCATTAGGAATGCAAAAGTAATATTTATCGCTAGCATCGCATTCATAAGCTTGGTCTCATAACACACTACTTGATTACATGGTGAAGTGTGTCGTAAGCATAGGATATTTTTGCTAGCTGAATCGTTCTGACTTTCGGATTATATTTTTAAATCTGGGTAGCAATGACAAACCTACGTAACAATAGCATATTTTACTTTTTTCCTACATCAATCAATCCATAAGCATTATAATAAAAAGAAAAGACCGGAAATATCAAGACATCTCTGTCTTAGATATGCACCATTGCAGAAAATGTGTCGCACATACCCGCATAAGGTATTAAAGCGGCTCATTGAATTCGCGACTGGGTTCGTCGCCTTGATAAAAGTTAAAAAAAACAACAAACTTTCTTAAGGGGATCTTCCTGGTACGGCATGCTGATCAGAACCAAACAGCAGAGACTAACCTGGCAAGAGAGATCATATGTGCAGCTAATCATCTGAACAGTTTATATTTACTGAAGTATACCGCAAACAAAAATACTTATTGTAATCAGAATACAAGTATTGTAATAATATGATATACGAAAGGATAATATAACAACAAGAGATGATACTTAAATCCAAGTTAATCATGATCAAACAACTAGCTAGAGCTGCGGAAATGAATGCAGTTACATGCAAAAGAGATGACTAAACCGCTCCGGTGGCCTAGTGGTTAGAGCGTCCGCCTCGGATGCGGGAGGTCGTCGGTTCGAACCTCTGCCGAGTCATACCAAAAACTTATAAAAATGGTACTTACAGCTGCCTCGCTTGGCGCTCAGCATTAAGAGTTTAGTTTTAGGACTGGTCGGCCTGGTGTCAGGATAATGTGACTGGGTGGGACATCATGTTACATGTCGGCGGCATGACGCTCCGGTGCTAGACATCACTATAAACTGCAGACATCGTAGCGTTATGACTGAAAACTTGATAAAGCTTCGTTAAAAATCCAAATCACACACACACACACACACACACACACACACACACACACACACAGAATGACTAGCGATTTTATCTTGCTCGGCAAATTTACAGATCGCCAGAACCGAGACAGCAATTTCAGCGTGCCGAAATAACATTTTCTGCACGTGAGTCAGACCGACAGAGATTTAAGTCTGTCTGTTGATAGTGAAAGTATCACTCCGCTGGTATAAAGAATGACCAACGATAACGAGTTATAATCAATAGAGTTTGTATATGTTATATAATGGAAACTGGGTGTCCAACCATTAGTCAATCAAGTTTAGCACAAAAGCGTCATTACGCAATGGATGATACGTCGCCCTGGACATGACTGTCTGACTACTCTTTGTAGTTTTGAATAAGTAACAAATGACTGACAATCGGTGGTAGATAAGTGGGGGGTTTGTGGATCCATCAATTGTGCATAGCTTAGAAAAGAGCTGTCGATATGGTTGGGGGATTAGTTCGGTCACAGTGAGAAAAGGTTGATATTTGAAAACAAAGTTTGTATTCCTAAATGTTTCTTGTTGTTGTGTGCTTAACACTATTTCTCAGCACACGAATAGCTATATCTGGCGGCCAGTATATTTAATGGAGGAAGAGCCACTTACCCATGGAAAGCTATTGACAAGCTTTGTCACATAATCACATTGGCCGAGTCGGAGACTCAAACCCACACGGACAGAGGTGAGATGGCAGTGATCGGTAAAGGCAAGCGGTTGAGATCACTTGGCCACCCGGGGCCTCCTTATATGTTACTAGAATCCGATTAAATCATTACACAGCAGAAGTCTGCGTGCTTTAAGGGGCACCAAAATTATTTTGTTGACCATGCATTTACTTAATCTTGCCATATTGAATGTATCACTGTATTGCTAGATACAAATTTAAGTATATTCGTTGTGATCGCTTGGTGTGTAATGCAGTATTCTATATGCTGGTATCGATTATTTTTGGCTTTATATTATTTGCGTCTAAGGCCAAACAAAGCAATAATAGTCATACTAATTTTCGTAGGACCTAAACGACATTAGGGGGCGCTCACCAGTTAATATGTACTTTTGAGAGAGTGACGTATGTAAGGTGATGTAGTTCGCATTTGAAACAAGCACAATGGAGAGAATGTTGGCATACCTCTATGCTACATTAATGTAATGTGGATGATATTTCTTTGGATATTGTACTTTTGGATATTTTACATGACTTAAGCACACTGCTAACTAAAATGACTGCTCCCTTGTGTTAAAAAAATCAGCCTGAATTAGTCTAAAGTACACTATACAAAGCAGCTATTAAAATAGGGGAAATGAATTTTGCCAGACTAGACAATACCAGTTTCTGAAAGTGCAATGAATGAATTACCAAATATATAAAATGTAAAAAAAAAGTTATCGGCTCTTTTTTATACAATTTACCTCTGAAGTTCAGGAAGTGAAAATGACCAAGTAGAGCAAGCACTTTTTTGAAAGGTGCACATCTGAAGTAAGGCCAAGCTGTATACTCTATAACCCATAGTACACCCATCAATCATGAGTAGTAAGGTGGGGCACCCTAGGGACAATGGGACTTAGCATTAAAAAGACCCCTGGGCAACTCTAGGGACAATGGAAATTTAACATGGAGAAAAATCGTGGGTTACTCTAGGGA
This sequence comes from Sinohyriopsis cumingii, assembly GCA_028554795.2. NCBI lineage: Eukaryota > Metazoa > Mollusca > Bivalvia > Unionida > Unionidae > Sinohyriopsis > Sinohyriopsis cumingii. The sequence goes on from CM068826.1 coordinate 100,470,175, forward strand.
CAATGGGAATTTAACATAGAGTTTGGGTCTGTCTAGGGACAAGGGAAATTAACATGGGGAATAGAGTTTGGGCTTTTGGGATTTTTTTTTTTTTTTTTTTAAATTTTTTTAAACTTAAATTTAAATTTTAAAAAAGGGGTAGGCAATGGAAAGGCTATCTCTTTTCGAGAAATATGGCTGGCCCTGAAAAGGGCCTTTGGGTTTATGTTAATGTATTCATTAACATAAATGGTACCGCATTGGTCTTCTTCTTGTCCTTAGGCTACGTCTCACTGTTGGTCCGTAAATCAGCACTCTTTTCAGGCATCCTTGTCTTTCTACGTAGATCCTACGTATCCACAGGCTGGTGTTTGTCCTGTGGACAACGGTCCACTTGGATCGGACATACATGGGTATGTCCGTCCGGAACATCATGGAAGACACAAGCGTAGAAGATTGCACATCGGTCCACATCTTGAAGCGACGAGAACAGGTGAATCAATGCACTGAACTGCGCTTATTTATAGGTAGAGGCAGGATTGAAACGGATTGAGTTCATTCACCAATCCAAACACGCGTTACAAAATTCAGTCAGCCCGCATCCAATCCGAAGAGAGTAGTCTGTGACGTCAGTTGGTCTATATAGATTCGCTAGCGCTTGTGTGCAGTCAATCTATGCGACAGTGATTCAACATGACGGAAACTCAGAAAACGATCCATTGGTGTGCACCAGCAGGGGAGACTGCCCAAGGGAACCCGGACTTACTTTCAGAAGAGGTACATTGGGATTTTGTGGATTTTCTTACCTCGCAAGAATTTGTTCCGGAACCTTCGTTACCTTCTTCATTACCGCAAGTGGAGAATTTTAGACAGAGACAGAAAGAAGAATTGGAGAAATTTATGCAACGACAAAAGGAAGCGGAACAAGCTTTTCTCCTACAGCAACAGCAACAGCAACAAGAAGAGGTAAGAAAAAAACAACAGCAGCAACAGCAAGAAGAAGTAGCAGCAAAGAAACAAGAGGGTGAAAATCAAACGGCTACGGTACTGTTGGACATTTTAGCGGAGTTAAGAAGTCTGAAACAAATGTATCAGACTTCTTTATCACGACCGAAGAGAATACGACCTTCCCGAGCTAAACACGCCAACCCTGTGACTAAGCCTGTCGTACCACCCTTAGTGATTTCAACCCAATCATCAGAAGTAGGCCTCGGCCGTGGCAAAGGCTTAAGGCAGTTAAAGTTGATTGGTTAAACTCACCCCTACACCAAAATAAAAAGGCCCTTTTCAGGGCCACCCACATTTCTCGAAAAGAAATACAATTTCAATTTGCCAATAACTCAAAAATAAACCCCACCCATTTTACCCTTATAGTACGTGTCTGTGTATGTGTGCGTGAGTGTAGCTTCTTATTTTAAAATCAAAACTCAAAGACACTTACCTTATATCATTCATGTATTCTTTTATCCATTTTTTACAATCCAATTCACAATTCACCACAGAACACTTTAATTAAAAGTTCATTGACTTCTTCTTTCTCCTTGTTTAGTCTCTCTGTTTTTTGAATTTCTTCACCGTTTTTTCCTCATTTTCTTCCCTTCTTCTTTTCTTCTCCTGTTTCTTTGCTTCTTTTAAATAGAATTGTCTTCTTTGTTCCTCTTCTTCCTCTGAAGAATCCCTCTCTTCTTCCGAAGAATCTCTCTCTTCTTCTGAAGAATCCTTCTTTTCTTCTGACTCCTCTTGTTTCTTTTTTGGGCAATCTGGAGACCAATGTCCTTTTTCTTTACAATAATAACAGGTATCTTGACTTTTGTCTTTTTTATCCCCTGTTTTTTTTTTATTTTGACGGTCTGGACACTCTGAAGACCAATGCCCTTTCTTCTGACAGATATAGCAAGCATCCTGACTCTTATCTCGAAAGGAAGGAGAGTAGTCCGTCGGCTGGTCTGAAGAGAATTTTCTAATGACCCCTCGCAAAGCTCTGACGAAACGTTCCATCTGGGTAGTCTCTTCCATCGTTCTCCTCGGTTTGAGAGTGAAATGAATAGTGAAAGGACAAGACACACCCTTTTTATATACGCTGGTTTGCCATGACTATAAATTAGTCTATGGTGTTTGAACTTGAGTCATTTGACGTTTTGCACTCAAGATGAAACGATCATATTCATTCGAGAAGAAAGAAGAAGAAGAAAGTAAGAGGCAGAAACGTGATCTATCGCCTCGTACCAGGGACGAAATCTTGGCACAAATTCATGCTAGTGATTTTGAAGAGGACATGAGTGAACCAGAATCCGAACCCTCTAAACCAAGTTCACCACCCTTAGTCAACCCTGAAAAGTACTATTCCATTCGAGAGACGGAAAAGCGCTCCTCTAGAAAATTTAGAACCACGGCTTACACCTACACGGTGAAGTTTAAAGATTTCAAGGTCGACGTACCCTTGGAGAAAGCAGAAGGGTTTATCACCGAGATGTGGGATTCTTTGCTCACCGCACTCAAGCGACAATGTCAACCCAAAGAAGACGATCGCTTGACACTATCCATAGATCACGACGGTTTGAAATCCCCTGTTTGGATCGAGTTTAGCAGACCCACAGAACTAACCCCTTCCAAAGTCATGGACAAGATTCAACACGTACAACAATCTAATGACCAGTTTGACATCATCGATGGTAAAGCCACACTGAAAATGGCTCACGTCTCTCTTCCTCAAGGGACAGGACGCAAAAAGATGTTATTGGTGGACGACCTTCGCAACACCAAAACAAGTCTCGTCCGAATTAACAACCCTCAAGACCAGATGTGCTTAGCCCGCGCCATCATGGTGAGACGAACCTATGCCAACAAGAACGACACGGTAGAATGGAAAAGAACCTGGGAGAACATTCGAAAATCGAACCGAACCAAACAACGAAACGAAGCAGAACTCCTGTTGCAACAAGCTGACCTGTCCAAAGACACACCCTGTGGCATTCCTGAGATGCAAAAATTGCAAGATGCCCTAGTTCCACGCTACACCTTGAAAGTGCACCCTCAAGAAATGCGCGGGTCTCTGTTGTTTCGAGGCCAGGATTTTAAGGACGGAAAATACATTCACCTTTATTATCACGATGACCATTTCGATACCATTACCAGTATCACCGGATTCATGGGATACAGTTATTATTGTGAGAAATGTGATTATGGTTATAACAATCGAGAGCAACACAAGCATTGTGGATTGAAATGCCCAGGATGTTTGGCCTCTCCACCCTGTCTGAGCGAAGAACCAGTGCCTTGTTCGATTTGTCTGCGCACGTTTGTCAGCCCTGCCTGTTACCAGCAACATTTGAAAACACAAGGTTCACAGAAGAAATGTGCTTGTCAACTCCTGAGATTGTGCCCTACGTGTGGACAAGGCATACTTACCAACAATGCCAAGGCACACGTATGTCGAGGAAAGAAAAAATGTCACATTTGTCACCACATCGTGGACTTGGAACACGAATGTTACGTGCAAAAATACCAACCCCCACCAGAGAAAGAGGACGGTCACAAGAAGAAAGGCAATTTCATCTTTTTCGATTTCGAATGCATGCAAGAGACTGGCATTCACATCCCTAATTTCTGCGTGGCTCATCGAGCGTGCGAGAAGTGCATTCAAGAACCTATCTTCAGTCATTGCCCTCACTGCAGCAAGATTCCTGGAGGACGTGAAAAAATCTTTCGGGGACCAAACACGTTAGCCGATTTTGCCCAATGGGTCTTAGACCCCATCGACAAGACGTGGAGCCAAGAGGACATCGAACGTTACGGAGATTGTCATCGTCATGCCACGGTGATGGCTCACAATTTCTCCGGATACGATGGACAGTTTCTTTTGAGGTACTATGCGGAACAAGGCACCGAGCGTCCTAAAGTCACCTTGAACGGAGCCAAAATCATTTTCATGCAAGTGGGACAAGTACAGTTTAAAGATTCGATGACTTACTTGGCCATGCCTTTGAGTCGAATGCCTAAAACGTTTGGAATGACAGAAATGGCTAAAGGGTACTTTCCACACTTTTTCAATACGGAAGCCAATCAACATGCCGTTCTACCCCATTTACCTGAGGCTCACTATTACGACCCCGACAACATGCGTACCGAACAACGAGAAGATTTCTACGCTTGGTACCAGGCTCATGCCTCTGACCCCTTCGACTTTCAGGAAGAAATGTTAAAGTATTGTCGTTCCGACGTGGACATTTTACGACGTTGCTGTGGAAAATTTCGAGAACTGTTCATGGAACACGGAGGGGTCGATCCTTTGAAAGAACCTTGCACCATTGCCAAAGCGTGTTCCTTAGTGTACCGCCAACGATTCATGCCTGAAAACACCGTGGCTGTCATCAGTCCTCAAACGACCCACTATGTCAAGCGTCAATACTCGGTCAAAGCCCTACGTTGGTTACATTACTTGTGCGACAAGGAAGACAAATGGATTCAGCATGCCCGCAACGGAGGAGGCGAAAAGACCATCGGAACGTATTCGGTCGATGGCTGGGACTTAGAAAACCCCAAGATCGTGTACGAGTTTAATGGTTGCTTATTTCACGGATGTCCCGTCTGTTACCCTGACCGTGACACTAAAAATCAGTTTTTGCAACGAACCATGGAAGACTTGTACCAGGACACTTGTCAGCGACGCCTAAAGTTAGAACAGCAAGGATACCAAGTGGTGGAAATGTGGGAACACGAGTACGATCACCGTTTGAAAACCGATCCCGAGTTTAAACGCCTCGTGGAAAGTTACCAGTTCATGGACCCGCTGAACCCGAGGGATAGTTTGTACGGAGGAAGGACCAATGCCACCTGTTTGCTGTACCAAGCCGACGAAGAGAAAGGAGAAGAAATCAAATACTTGGACGTGTGTTCGCTGTATCCCTACGTGTGCAAATATTGTCGCTTTCCTGTAGGGCACCCACAATTGTTCACGGAACACATCGACCTGAAAAACATTCGACAATACGAAGGCTTGATCAAGTGTAAAGTTTTGCCTCCCACGAACCTATACCATCCCGTATTACCTCACCATTGTCAAGGCAAACTGATGTTTCCCTTGTGCCGTACTTGTGCCGAAACGTGCAACCAGGACCAACCTTGCCATCACAGCCAGGAAGAACGTGCCTTGACGGGAACCTGGGTCAGCGTGGAATTGTTCAAAGCTCTGGACATGGGATACCAACTGTTAGAAGTGTACGAAATTTGCCACTTTCCCAAGACACAACAGTACCACAAGGGTGACCCTACTCAGAAAGGCATTTTCGCCGACTACGTGGATGCCTTTTTGAAACTGAAACAAGAAGCCAGCGGCTATCCTTCCTGGTGTCACACTCCCGAAGACCAAATACAATTCAAAGAGAAATACTACGCACAAGAAGGCATCTCTTTAGACTACATCGAAAAAAACGAAGGCAGGCGATCGTTTGCCAAAGTGATGTTAAATTGCTTGTGGGGTAAAATGGCACAACGACCGTGTTTACCCAAGACGGAATATTTGACAGAACCTTCCCGCTACTTCCAGATGATTCACGACAAAACCAAATACATGAAACACGTGGACGTCGTTCGAGAGGATTTGATCTTGGTCAATTACGAAGAAGATCTGGACTTTGTACAAGACGACCCTTTTGGAAATGTCATCATTGCGGCTTACGTGACAGCTCATCCTCGCTTAAAATTGTACGAAGCTTTAGAACTGTTAGAAGAACGCGTCCTGTACTTTGACACGGACAGTTGCATTTACATCCATCACCCGATTCAACAGCACCCTGACATCGAAGGAGACCGTTTAGGAGCCTGGACAGACGAGCATCCCGACGACAAGATTCTAAGTTTCGTCAGTGGTGGTCCCAAAAATTACGGCTACGAATACCGGGACAAACAAGGAGAAGTGCACACGACGTGCAAAGTGAAAGGACTGACTCTGAATCATCGTACCAGTCGAGTGGTCAACTTTGGGGTATTGAAAGAAGCCTTGCAATCGGGAGAGGATGGAAACTTTAAAGTGACCACCTATCAACCGAACAAGATTGTACGTTTACCCACTCACCACATTGTCAGTCGACCCTTGGAAAAAGTCTATCAAATTGTATACCAGAAGCGAGTGCGACTTCCCAATCACTTCACCTTACCGTACGGTCACGTCGGTATTGGTCTGTATATGAAAAGGAACCCTAAGCAAGATCGATAGTTCATTGTTCATTAAAGTAACTTACCATGTCGTTGACGAAGAAGAAACCAGACTGGTTAGGAGTCAAATGTTGGACATCACTGAGACCAGGGTTTTGAGGCTTGGACACAAGAGGTGGCCTAGTATGCACGAGAGTTATTCAAGGAAAAAAGTTACTTTTCAACCTGTGTTAGTGACGGTGCCAGATGAACCCGTCCCCAGGACAGGACTGTCGTGGACAGGCCTGAAAGACCCTTTCGGGAGGACACTTGTGTGACCTTACCCCTACTATAGAACTGGTTAGAACTTTACCCAAAACATGTTGTACAGACACTTGTGTTTATTCCACGTTCATGGTTATCATGTGCCTTTTATTCTTGTACTTAAGCCTTTGGCTTTTATGCATTTTTGTCTTTCGTATTCATGTTTGAAACATTCAATAAACGTGTTCTGAAAAAGTATATAAACTCTTGTCTTGTTTGTTTTTCGTGTCACAAGTGACATTTCTCACACCATGGCTACCTCTGCTGTCTCTGCTCCCTCTTCCTCTACTGTCAAAGTCATCGACGAACACTTAGATCGTGCCAGTTGGGAGGCTTTGTATCTTCGCCATCCCTTTAACATGCTCATTGCTGGACCTAGCGGTTCAGGCAAAACCGAATTCGTCAAACGTTTGATCGAACATAAACATCCTTTGATCGATCGACCCCCTCAACGAATCGTGTGGTGTTACAAAGAGTGGCAATCGACGTACAGCCTCTTGCGAGAAAGTCAAGGCGATTCCATCGTGTTTGTGGAAGGCATTCCTAAAGAAGACGACGGCATCGTCTCTGACTCCCGTCTAACCCATTTGGTCATTTTCGACGACATGTTAGGAGAAGACGAAGAAGAAATTAAACTGTGGTTCACGCGCAACGGGCATCACCGTAATGCCAGTGTCGTTTACATCACCCAAAATTTGTTTCAACAAAGTAAAGCCCATCGCACCATCAGTCTCAATGCGCATTACGTGGTCTTGTTTAAAAGCCCTCGAGATAAATCGCAAGTGTAAGTCTTAGCCAAACAGTTAGGAACGCCTTGGCTGACTCAGGCGTACGACGATGCCACTCAAACTCCACACGCCTATTTACTCGTCGATTTGAAACCTACGACTCCCGAGGATTTGCGATTTCGTACCCACTTGTTTCACCACTGGTGCCAAGACGGAGGGCCTGTCCTGTACACGTCTCCGTCCTCGACTTCATTTCACTCCCCATAAAAAAATCTATAAAAACCTCAGACCCTTTTTCGTCTGTCTCACTCTCAGTGCGAACATGACGTCCCTTCAGTCGCATCTTCCCGTCAAATTGATTCGTGCCTTGTATGGCATCAGTCGAGAAAAAGATCCACAAACACGAGCTCGTGTCTTAGAAGCTAGTCTCAAAGAAGTCTTACGATGGTTCACGGTGACGGCACGTCAATTACTCCAAGGAATCATTCAGATTCCTCATCAAACCAAACGCTTTTTCGATCGAAACAAAGTCGCTTTGGTCCAACTGGCCGACCCCCGCATCGACACTCAAACCAAAAAACAAATCATTTTGAAACCTGGAGGGAGCGGTACTCTAGGAGGGGTCATCATTCGCTCACTCTTAAGATGGGATCCTAATGCCCCCAAAGTTATCCCCAAGACAAAAGTCCAACGAAGCCCCAAGAAGAAAAAGACCAGGTCCCCAAGGAGAACTTCTCCAGTGGCAGGATCCTCCTCTGACCAGACACCACCACCACCCCGGAAAAAGAAAAGAAGCCCCCAGAAAAAGAAAAGTCCACAGAAAACTAGCCGCAAGAGAGGCACTTCGGCCAGGACGCGACCTTACACTCGCAAACCACGACCTGCCACGGCAGTGACTGCGTCTCCGGCAGTTTCACGTTTGTCCACTTCTCCGTTAATGACACCCAGAACTGAAGAGTACTTGGAGACGTTGATCACACCAAAACTTCTCCGTTGATGACCCCCAAAAGAACTTCCCCAGTGGCAGGACCTTCCAATTTAGTGGCAGTGGCTGCTGCTCACAAAGTACCTTCTCCCAAAATCAAAGTTCAAGAAAGATCGGACATGTTACAAAGTTTACTGGATTTGTCCAAGCAAGAACTGGCTCGATTTAGTCCGTTACGTACCCCTGCACGACGTGTCATGCCTGTCCTCAAACTAATACGACGTCAAGACAATCAGTGGCGACGCGTTCCAGTATAAAAAAGGCCTGTGACCAAGTCGGGTATCAGTGTTTTTTGGTGCTCCTGAAGACTCAAAGATGTCACCCTCCAGAAAACCCCAAGGAAAGAAAAGGAAAGGACTGCCACCACGTTTAGCCAAACATGGGGACATGTTATCTGTCCTGTCCAAACCTTCTCCACCCCTACGAAAAAAACTCATTCAAACAGCCTCCAAAGAGGTCATCGATACCGTGTGCGAATGTTGTTTGAACGTTTTGAAAGGCACGATCCCTTTGTCCAAACACCAGAAACAATGCTTAGGCAAACATCGTCACGTTCTTCGCCAAATGGTTCAAAAGAAAATTCCCATTCGTCAAAAAAAGAAGATGTTAGTGCAACGTGGAGGTATTTTACCTCTCTTGTTAGGCCCCATACTGAAAGGAGTCTTGGGAACCATGTTGGGAGGACTGGTGGGAACAAGATAAAAAGGCCTCGGAAGTTCCAAGATCTCAGAATCGACCCCTGACAACCCCATGAAAGGACGAAAACTAGCTTTAGTGCCTTACAAACGATGGATGGAATACCATCGGTGGCAAGAACAACACACCCCGCATTTACCTCCCAATCCCAATTTGAGCGAGATGTCCCAGTTACAACACGAATTGCAGTCCTTGATGGATCGCCAAGATTTGTCCGAAACAGAAAAATCACAAAAGTACGGTCAACTCTTGCAACGACTGCAACTCTTTCACCAGAAAGCTTTAGACGAAACAGCTCTACCCACTCTGAAAGATTTTAAGACCTTGATGAAAAGTCCAGCACCAGTACCAGTACCAGTACCAGTACCACCAGTACCCGTGACCAAGACAGAAAAAGGAGAAGAAGAGGAAGGGTTTCAAACTCCACCAGAAAAAGTACGCAAGTTAACAACACCACCTACCTCCAGAATTGGATGGATTAAAAAGATGATGGCCACCCCTTCTTCCTCACAAGAGAAAAAGAAAGTGAAGACAGAAGTGAAGACAGAAGTGAAACAAGAACCGATATCCCCCGCTCAGACATCATTCTCCTCTTCGACACCTATTGCTGGCCGCACACGCAAAGCATTGCAATCCAAGAAAGTACCCCAAGAGAAAAAGAGTAGCATCCTCCAACAGTGGGTGTCTTATTAACACACCAACCAACACAAAAAAATGGAAAAAGTCTTAGCCAGCATTTACTACGATCCCTCCCATCCTGCAGGTTACGCAGGAGTTCAAAAATTGTATCGTGCTGCCAAAACGCGACTGAAAAGTCTCCGTTTACCTCAAGTGCAACGATGGTTACAAGAACAAGCTACCTACACTTTACACAAACCCATTCGACGCAACTTTGCCAGAAGTCGCACCCGAGTGGAAGGCATCGATCATCAATGGCAAGCCGATTTAGCCGATGTCTCTCATTTGGCCAGCTACAATCGTGGCTACAAATATTTGTTTTGTGTCATCGACGTCTTTTCCAAATTTGCTTGGGTCGTGCCCTTGACTTCCAAATCGAGCAGCGAGTTAGTGCGAGCCCTGCAACGGGTGTTGAAACAAAGCGGTCGTCACCCTCTTCGATGGGAAACGGACAAAGGCACCGAATTTCTGAACCAAGCTTTCCAAAAAGAATTAAAGAAACGTGACATTCATTTTTTTACCACCGAGAATCCCGGAACCAAAGCCAGCATCGTGGAACGTTTTCAACGCACTTTGAAAGAACGCATGTGGAAATATTTTACGCATCACCACACTCTGAAGTACATCGACATCTTACCGCACCTGGTGCAAGCGTACAACCAATCTTACCATCGAAGCATCGGACGTGCCCCGCAAGACGTGACTCCCGACAACGAAGTGCTGGTGTTTGAGCGCCTGTTTGGTACGTCCCCGACGAGGGCTGTTCCCAAGAAAAGTGAAGTGTTGGCCGTAGGAGATTGGGTGCGCATTGGCAAAACCAAACGCACTTTCGACAAAGGTTACTTACCTAACTGGACGACCCAATTGTTTCGCGTCACTGGACGAGTGCATGGCCGTCATCCTGCCGCCTATAAATTGGAAGACATGAACGGAGAAGTGCTCAAAGGAACGTTTTATTTGCCCGAGTTACAACGTGTCACCAAAATAGAAGACGACGTGTACGACATCGAAAGCATTCTCGAACGCAGAACCCGTAAAGTGGGCAAACGACGTGTCAAAGAAGTCAAAGTACGTTGGAAAGGATATCCACCCAGTTTTGATTCTTGGATCGACGCTTCGCAAGTCATCGACTATAAAAAGAAGTGACCATCATGCCCTTTCACACAGCAGACGCAGCTACGTCGACCACTCCTCCTTCACCTAGTTCTTCTGTGCAAGATTTACAAAAACAACCCTTGTGGGTGTGGTGTGGAGAACGTGTGCCTAAAACGCAAATCGTCTTTTTCTGCCAAATCTTCGTGGTGTATTGTGTCATCGGGGCAGCCATCGCCAATTTGAGTTTGCAACAAGGAGACAAACAATTGTGGACCATTTTATTGAGCAGTTGCATCGGTTACCTGCTTCCTAATCCCTCCCTGAAATTCACCTCGAACGGGAACCCCGGGAACCTTGTGTCCAGTGCCAGTGCCAGTCACCACTTCAATCACAACCAGAACCCCATTTTAGACGGAGACACGCCTCTGACGTCCAGTAACCCCTCGGACAGCCACAGAACTCTGGAATTATGAGTCACCAAAACCAATTTTACTTAACCTTACCCAGTGACAGTTCCATGGAGGTGTTTCCCAAGAACACGTTGTGCTGTTACACGGCCAAATTACCTCAAGCCATCCAGTTAGATCACGAAGCCCATTGGGAAGTGGCTTTAGTAGAAATGATTCACCCGACCCAAGTCCTCAATGTCCTTCCCAATCAAAATTTTTTTGATGTGGAAGTTCATGACGAGCAAATGCAACAGTGGATGGATAACAATGTCAAATATGACAAGAAAACCCGTACACAAAAGTACACCACCTATCACTTGTTCATTCCCCCAGGCTATTATTTTAGTGGTCAACATTTGGTCAGCACCATAACCTCCAGGTTTAATGTCGTGTTTCTGAAAGCTTTGGAGCATGTCAACAAAAATGTCACCATGGAGTACCACAAAGCAGCTCGTCGCTTCTTGATGAAATTTGAACGGAGTAAAATCCTGTCCATTTTATTTTGTCCTGAATTGTTTGACATGTTGGGCGGAGACATGGACATGAGAAAGACCATGATCAAGAAAAACGAATTACCCATCGTTTACGACAACGAGTCTTTTAGCAAGTTATTTCGTGCCCCGGTAGAACTGAACCAAGGACTGAATTTGATGTTCGTGTATTCCGATGTGGTGGAGTACAACGTGGTGGGACACACCTCCGTACCGTTACTGCGTGTCATTCCTTTCAAAGTGGATTCTGCCACGAACACTGACGAGGAAGGTGGAAACACTTACCACGTCCACCGCGAATTTGTCCATCCTCACTATTTGCCGGTCAGTAAGTCGTATTTGGACACGGTCAACATTGCTATAAAAGGAGATCTGGGACAAAATATTCCATTCACCAAAGGAAAAGTCACCGTGAAACTCCATTTTCGAAAACGGTTCTCTCACTACTCTTAAGTCATGTATCCAGTGTACCGAGGGGTTGCTCGACAGCGAGGACACGGCTTAGGAGATATGTTAAAATCGGCCTTTCGTTCGGTGGCCCGGTGTTGAAACCGATGGTGACACGCGGATTGCACGCCTTGAAAGATGCGGCACTGACGCAAGGCAAAGAATTTCTCCAAAATGTCATCATCGACAAACAAAACCCTAAAGAAGCCTTCATGAGGGCAGGCAAAAATGTCTTGCTGCAAACGGGCAAAGACATTTTAGGCCAACGAGAAACACCTATAAATGCCCTGCACTCTACCGAGTCAGGCATTCAGCAAGGACAAGGCAGAAAGAGACGACGAAGAAAACACCCTTTCACCAGACTTCAAGCGAGAAAGGCCAAGAAAAGAAGAACCGTTCGAGACTTAGACGTTTTCGATTATTGAGAAAAGAGACAAGAAAATGATGCACCGAGAATCTTGCGCTTGTTCCAAGACGGAACTGGATCTGTTTGCCATGCCCCCCACAATGATGACGATGCAAGAATCCCAGTGGGTGGAATTTCACCCCGTCTCCTCACTGACCGATTCCGCTCCCATCGAGTTTGAAATCAAAGGACAGCCCGAAGATTACATCGATCTGAATAGCAGTTACTTGTACCTGAAAGTCAAAATTCTAGATAAGACTGGAGGTGCTATAGACGATGAAGCAGTAGCTCCCGTCAACAATTTCATGCATTCCTTGTTCAGTGGAGTGGACTTGTATTTGAATAACAAACTGGTCAGTAGCAGCATGGATACTTACCCTTATCGTGCCTACCTGGAAAATCTCTTGACGTACGGAATAGATGCCAAGAACACTCATCTCAATGCCTGTGTGGTATGGGAAGCTGACGAACCTACCAAGTTTGAAATATTGGAAACTGATGAAAAGAAAGACAACAATGATGGATTTGTAGAACGAAGAAAGAGAATCACGGGAGCCGATACAAATTTAGAACTGATGGATCGTTTGCATTTGGACATGTGGTTGCAAGAAAAGTATTTGCTGAACGGGGTGGATGTCCGCCTGAGACTGAATCGTAGCAGTGCCGCTTTCCATTTGATGGCTGATAGTGACGGTTACAAAACCAAAATCCAAGAAGCCAGACTCTACGTACGCCGTGTGGAAGTGTAACCTAAAGTGGGAAACGACATCAGTCAGACGTTGAGCAGAACGACCGCCAAGTATCCCATACGACGCGTGGAAGTGAAAACCTTCACCATTCCCAAGGGACAGCGATCCATAATCGAAGATCATCTGTTCCAAGGACAGCTACCCAAACGTTTGATCGTTGGCATCGTCGAGAATACAGCCTTCAACGGAGCTGCCGAAAAAAATCCTTTCTACTTTCAACACTTTGGCGTGTCCAAAATCGAAGTCAGTCGCGATGGCAAGACCTTGTGTACCCGACCTTTAAAACCCGACTTTACCAAGAAGAATTACTTGAGATCGTACTTGTCCCTGTACGAAGCCACCGGACAGTTAGGAACCAATACCAGTCACGGTATTACGTACGAGGATTATGCAGGAGGCTACGCTTTGTGGGCTTTTGATTTCACTCCAGACCAAGGCAGCGACGAGGGACATTTCCACCCTATAAAATCCGGCCAGATTCGTGTAGAAATTCAGTTTAAAGACCGAGACCCTGATGAAACGGTGAACGTCATCCTGTATGCAGAATTCGATAATACCATAGAAATCAACAGTTTGAGAGAAGTCATCCTAGATTACTAGAAACCATGGAAGACTGTTATCCCTCTTTACCTAGTGGAGAAACTTTTAGTGTTGCATTGTTGTTAAAAAAATGTTAGAGTTGTTGTTGTTTAGTGTTAAGTGATTTTTGAATAAAAAATGTTGTTTTGAAAAAAATGCCTTTGTCTTTTGTTTAGCTATAAGAATGTTGGATTGATGCTCTTTCATTTCTTACTATCCCTCTCATGACACTCACTAAACGTTGCGACTCAAAAACCGTGTGGGGGATGTTTTCCTTCACGTCCGCGCTTTGACTTTAAGAACCGGGGTTGTTTCCAGTCTAACCATCCATTGTCGACTCATCCTCCTAAGAAGATGTGCTCCAAACTAGCTAAACTCAACGAAGCCTACGTGAATTTGCATAGGGTCAGACACAGTCTGATACCGAAGCCAGAAGAAATAGAGAATGTGAGAATGTTAAAAATCACTGAAGACCTGATAGAAGAGCTTTTCAGAGAAGAAATGAACAGGGAAAAAGAAGAATGGACAGAGAAGTACAGACTTCAGAGACAGCAGCAACAACAACAACAAGAGCAGCAGCAGCAACCTGAAGCTGACAGAGGCTTTGTCGATTGTCGTATCGACACCAAAGAGTTCTTCTTCTCTTTCCGAAGAAGCAGACCTATCGCCAGAAAGTCTATCCTCAGAGGACATCGCATTCTTAGAAACTAAAAAGAATGCCATAGCAAACAAAAAAAACAGCCCTTTTCAGGGCTACCCAATACTCTAGAAAAGAAATAACCATCGATTTGCCAATGTGTGTAGGTAGAGTAGTGTGAAAATAAACACTAACTCTTTTTTAAAAAATGTGAGGGTATGTGTTTGTGTGTTTGTGTTTGTAAGTGGTTAAGTAAGTTGGTATGGATAGTAGATTAAAATGATGTCTTTTTTTTTTTTTTTGGTGTTTGAGGTGTAAATTTGGGGTTAGATTGGATTGCTTTGCGTATGTGGATAGTCTATTGAAGTGATTTATAAAAAATTTTAAAATAGTGATGGGTAGCATAAAAAGTGAGTGAGTGTTTCTTTTAGGTCCACGCGTTGTTGTTTTTTGGTCATGATGTAGGTAAGATCAATTTTATGTTTTTAGGGGATGTTTTCCTTCACGTCCGCGCTTTCACTATAAATTGAAACTCGTTCGACAGTCCAGCTACCCTTGTTGATTGATCAACACCAAAAATGAACACGAGACTGGAGAAACTGTTGGAACTTCATGTGCATCTGGAATATGCCAGGCGCATGTTAAATGAACTGGCCGCGGAAGCCATTGTGGAGGAGGGAAGGATAAGAGAGGAGGAGGAAAGAAGAAACAAAGAAGAGGAGGAGAGAAGATATAAAGAAGAAGAGGAAAGAAGATACAAAGAGGAGGAGAGAAGATACAAAGAAGAGGAGGAGGAGGAAAAGGAGAGAAGAAGAAGAAATTTCAGAATCCCAGAGAGCGAAAATTGGGATTCTGAAGCGACATATCCTGCCTCTGCTCTCTCCCCCAAAAAGGTAAAAAGTAACTGGGGGACAAGATGTGTATGCGGCGCCAGGCCTGGAAGGTGCCACCATTAACCAGGTGTCCATGAAGTTCCAATAAAAAAACAGCCCTTTTCAGGGCTACCCAATACTCTAGAAAAGAAATAACGATCGATTTGCCAATGTGTGTAGGTAGAGTAGTGTGATTATAAACACTAACTCTTTTTTAAGATAGTGTGAGGGTATGTGTTTGTGTGTTGGTGCTTGTAAGAGCTAAGGTATGTTTGTGGGAATAGTAGATTATGGGTTTCTTTATTGTTTCTTAGCGTAGGTGAAGAGTATAGTTAGGGTTCTGTAAGCGCTCATGTACGATTGTGTGGATAGTAGATTATGGATTAGTTTATTGTTCTTAGCGTATGTGGAGAGTATAGTTTGGGTTTTGTAACCGCTCACGTACGATTGTGTGGATAGTAGATTATGGATTTGTTTATTGTTTCTTAGCGTATGTGTTTGTGTGTTTGTGTTTGTGTGTTTGTGTTTGTGTTTGTACCCGCTCACGTACGATTGTGTGAATAGTAGATTATGGATTTGTTTATTGTTCTTAGCGTATGTGAAGAGTATAGTTTGGGTTTTGTAAGCGCTCACGTACGATTGTGTGGATAGTAGATTATGGATTTTGTTTATTGTTTCTTAGCGTATGTGGAGAGTATAGTTTGGGTTTTTATTATATGAAATGAGAAAGTATAGTTTGGGCTTTATTATATGAAATGAAAAAGTAGGGGGATGTTTTCCTTCACGTCCGCGTTTTTCGTATAAGAACCCACAGTATTCGTCGTTCAAACCATTCTGCAAAGAATAAAAAAAGAAGATGGCTTCTAACCAAATGGACAAAATGGAAAAATTGCAAAACGTCCTCGACAATTTAGGAATGATAGAGCAAATGTTGGTTAACCTAAACGAGGATCACTATTCTTATAGTCCCCATCGAGTGAAGATGGAGATAAACAATTTACGAAAAATGAAGGTAATCATCAGTGATCTGTTGAAAGAAATAAAGGAGGAGAAGGAGGATGAAGAGGAAAGGATAAGGATGAGAGCATGGAATGAAAAAATTGAAAAAGAAGAAGAAAATGAAAAGAGGAAGAAAGAAGAGGAGGAAGAGAAGAAGAAAGAAGAGCAGGAGAAAAAAAAGAAAGAAAAGAAGAGAAAGAGTGTTGGAGATAAAATAAGAACTTGGTGGAGAAAAAGAAGAAACTAGAAGCAGAAGAAGAAGAAGAAGAAGAAGAAAACCCAAAGGCCCTTTTCAGGGCCAGCCATATTTCTCGAAAAGAGATAGCCTTTCCATTGCCTACCCCTTTTTTTAAATTTAAATTTAAATTTAAATTTAAATTTAAAAAAATTTAAAAAAAAAAAAAAAAATCCCAAAAGCCCAAACTCTATTCCCCATGTTAATTTCCCTTGTCCCTAGACAGACCCAAACTCTATGTTAAATTCCCATTGTCCCTAGAGTAACCCACGATTTTTCTCCATGTTAAATTTCCATTGTCCCTAGAGTTGCCCAGGGGTCTTTTTAATGCTAAGTCCCATTGTCCCTAGGGTGCCCCACCTTACTACTATCATGCACCAAAATAAAGGGAATTAAAGGTTCTTTGAATTATACCTAAGATATACAAGGTCTTTTTTAAATAGCCAGTATAACCAGTGAGGAAAGCCAGGGAAATTCTTTTTCTTTAAAATCCTAACCCTATGCTAAATACGAAACTGTAGAGCGCCACCTTAAAGACTTATAGATATTATAGAATTTTAGGGACGCTTACAACAATAAGAATGAAGATTGGCTACCGACTATATCTCTAACGAGAAACAGATTACACCACTATTATCAAATGTCCATTTATATTGTGTCTTAATATGATTTGTCTTCAAAATCTTTGATACAAAGGCAAATCCGTTAAATGATATTACAATTTATCAGTTTTGAGCGAATTGTCTGTATTTCTCAGATATTCCCTTGACCAAGCATGGATTGCGCCACAATACTAACCTATCGAATCTTTTAAACGATCTTCTCACAGCAATTCACCTGCAAAATTTCATCTTGATTTTAATAGAGCAATATATCCTTAAACACACTAATGCCACTCCTATTGATTCCAATTATTACACGAGTACTCAAAATATTAGAAATGAAATACAGCTATTGCAACAGAAGTTGCTAATGTCGGTTCTAGTGTTCCTTTTGCTACAACATTCACTATTGATATTGCAAAATAACATTATTTTCACCGTCCGTTTGACCTTTAACATGACTGTAATCTTCCCTATTTGAAATATTTTTACATTCCCGTGTTTCGGGATGGTAGATCCAGTCCGATTCTTTGATGTAAACATTGAAATTGCATGTGCTGCCCGACCACGTGGTTTTATTGTTTATTACTGTTATACATGTCATGTTTTATCGATTGATCATGGACGACACACAATTCGCTGTGTGAAAACGTTCGCCAAACCAAACTTTTGATTAATACATTAGATAAAGGGATTAAATGTTGCATCGACTCAAAATGTGTCAACCCCAGAAGTATCAAAATTGGTTTTACACAATGTCATTTCAGCGTGCCATCCTAACAATATATCTTCAAGAATCATTGGCAGTTTGAAAAAACATGTATTCTGTAGATTTCCATTATAAATGAACAAAAGGAAAACATACGTTTTACCAGAATGTGTGTTTCATGCCGTTCCATTTCGTTGTGACGAACTGTTTACAACGGCTTCGATTAGTTGATTGCTAATGTCTTCTTTATACGTACAGCCAATAAAAGTTTTTATTATCTGTTCTACGCGATGTCTATAGCCTTGATATAATTTAGATATTATATTTAAATGGCTGCAGATCACGATCGTACTACCAGAATATCTCAACTCAGTTACTGTATCTATCGGACAGCTAACCAGTGAAATGCATCATGTATCCAAAAAATAATTGTAAAGAAACATCCACAATGATTAGAGCACTATGACTGTACCAAAGATATGAACGGTAGTATATCTATGATGATAGAGTAAACCTCGAAGTATCCTAAAGAAGGTTAAGTCCTTCGCTACAATGTGCCACAAGACTGCCCTTCAAAATTCGAAAATACTTCAGTTTTCTCCATCACAGAGTGTATTAATCACACCAAAATCTCAAGTGAGTCAGATGTTCAGTCGAGTATAACTCAGTTTTCATAATTATTATTTTTGCAAGACAATACCGTTCTCTCCTTTTCGGAAGAAGAAAATGTAATATAAATCCCAAATCATTCATTCATTTCACGTACAATGGTCTATTTAGTATCTGCATTGTGACATATAAGTCCTCAAAAGAATCATGGATGAATCTGGAATTAAACATGTTTTCCTCAATCAAATGAACCCTTAACATAACCTAAAAGCAATGTAATCTCATAATGAAAATTTCTTCCAATCAGCATAGTCTCACAGAATCCATTAGGCCTATATGTTAACAAGTGCATTTTCCAGAGCAGTACCACGAACCAACGGTAATAATCAGGTTGTCAATAAGTACATGCATGTTAAAACTAATTTTGATAAATATATTGCAAATGGTTTTTTTTTATCTTAAATTAAAACTATTAAAATATACAAATGTCGGCATTTGAAATGTTGGGTGTTGAGTGATCATGTTTATGTTCGGAATGTTGTCAAAAGTGACATACCTAAAGACAAATATCTTGTCAACATTAATCTTTTACAGACCATCGTTCCGTCAATGACGAACAAAACGTCCAAGGCTTTACAAGCCATGTGATATCGCAAGTATGGGAAAATTACATAGTGACCTTGCTAGTACACCTAGTAGATTCTGCTTCAGAGTAATTACTATAACTGATATAGTTAGCCATGTGTACTGGTTTAAGACAGGGAAGTGTCGATAACATTCAAGTCATCAGAAGCATTGTTTATGACGCTCCGGAAGGATTTCTTGAACTGATACAGCTTGACATGTGCGGTAGTTTAAAAACAAGAAATGCCGAAAACATTCATGTCATCAGAAGCCGTGCACCAGTGGATTAAGTTGTTCCTGCCAAACCAGCCGTGTCATCAGAAGCCGTGCACCAGTGGATTAAGTTGTTCCTGCCAAACCAGCCGTGTCATCAGAAGCCGTGCACCAAAGGATTAAGTTGTTCCTGCCAATCCAGCCGTGTCATCAGAAGCCGTGTACCAAAGGATTAAGTTGTTCCTGCCAAACCAGCCGTGTCATCAGAAGCCGTGTACCAAAGGATTAAGTTGTTCCTGCCAAACCAGCCGTGTCATCAGAAGCCGTGTACCAAAGGATTAAGTTGTTCCTGCCAAACGAGCCGTGTCATCAGAAGCCGTGCACCAGTGGATTAAGTTATTCCTGCCAAACCAGCCGTGTCATCAGAAGCCGTGTACCAATGGATTAAGTTGTTCCTGCCAAACCAGCCGAGTCCACATTATCTTCCAGATATCATTTGTGGCAAAAGATTACCCAAATTTTTTTAATTTTGTCTAATTTTCATTTTTAAATAGTATAAACCTGGTTACAATGGAACGTTTTCTTGTTTTATATTTTCAACCTTCAAGGATAGATTTTTAAATTTTCCCCAGCAACATTTAAACTCTTTTACACATTAATGAATTTCAACATAGTTCTCTTCTCTTATTTGTAAAAGTGTCACAGGGAAGAACTACATCTTGTTCGAATGCTGAGCTTTATCACCGGGGCACGAACAGGGAAGTGTTATCTTTGCATTTTAAATTCTTGCGACTCTTTAAATAGAAAAGAAAGAGAAGAAAATAGAACAATATTGTTTAAAAATGTCTTGCTAAAATATCCAAATGAACATTACTAATTGTTTCTTCTGCCTTATGCAGTTTAACAATACCTGAAAATTGTTAAAAATCTGTTTACATTTTGTTGAGTGGGATAATAGTAAATCTGGACCGGTGTATAGACTTGGTAACATCTAGTGGTCTCTAAACATGTAATGAATCATTATAAGGGACCTATATTCAGACGGACAGACGCGTTTTCACAATGAGATTTAAAGATTTAAATTTGCAACATCTGCAGCTAAGATTGCAAATGTCATAAATTTGCCAAATAAAAACAAACATTTGAGCAAGGCAACCTCAGGATATATATATATATATATATATATATATATATATATATATATATATATATATATATATATATATATATATATATATATATATATATATATATATATATATATTTCCTCGACTAAGTAAAGCTTCCTGATAGAGCGCTAGGGACCAGTATTACAAACATATCGTGTGCTTAAGAAATGTTCCTTATAGAGGCTCCTGTGAAATTCTTAGGCTTCTAGTTCATGAAATAATACATACTCTCTTTAAAAACAGCACGTGAAGAATTATATGGATTATGTATTAGCACCATATCAAACAATGACTGTCTTGTACCAATTGATCAACGTATAAAATGGATATATTGAGGTGGCAAAACACCTAAAGCACATGCTCTTTGAGAAATCCGAGAATACCATAAATCAAAATATAAGTATCCGGCTGATGTACAAGATCAATGCCCAGCATTATCATGTAGCCACAAATGTAATTGCTAGATACAGGAGGCATTGTGCAGTTCTATCAAAATGAGATGAAGTTACCATGATAGATGACATTAGAATTATAATTTCGTTTTCGTTTGTGCCTGGTCTAAATTATACGTCATGCCTTACAATTTGATCCTTAGTGCTTGAGCGGTTAGATACGAAACATTTCAGGATAGACCCGTATCAGTATATAGTCGAAGCAGAGCTAGGCAATTAAAATAATTGAGGAAAGCCTGAAACAGTGATATAGTTATCAAATGATACATAGAGTAGTTAAACAATTTGTGTTCACATCAATGCCAGAATTCCTAAAGCCATTACTGTTTTAAAAAGAATATTCTTCTACAACTGTTAATAATGATTATAATTGTCTATAAGAAATTATGAACAGCCTACATCCGAGCATCAATTTGGTAGCTGTAATATGGATTATATTTCTTCAGTTAGGAGTATACAACGATATCTCATTTAGTCCCTTCCTACATCAATGCACTGTTATTATTGTGTCTGTCATTTCTGCAAGAAAATGATCATATTACGCACGTTTTGGATTTTGAAGGTGTAGTTTACAACGACTGCCGTCATGCGATATCAATATATATATATATATATATATATATATATATATATATATATATATATATATATATATATATATATATATATATATATATATATATATATATATATATATATATATATATGGGGAGTGAGGGGGTGGGGGATGTCTAAACTGTGTCTCTTCTTGCGTGCGACTGTGACGATATATTTTGTCTATCCAACTTCTGTTACATTGGTTACTTTGAGTTATTGCTTGCACAGGAGGTAAGGTGCCAATTCAGTGATGCGGCCCTCGGGCCAATAAATTTGTCCTCATATAGTCCTCGTGGTGATTTGAGTTTGAGACTCCTGGTCTAAAGCAAGGGGTACTGATATTACTGGAACCAAACCACGCACAGCTACACTGGTCGAAAGAGCTGGTTCGTTATTATTTTACAGAGTCATCAACTATTGTGGACAGGGAAAATCATGCAGCGACCGCCTCGATCATAGAGATTCAAAAGAACAATATTGATAGAAAATTACGAAGCGAGGACGCGACTTTAACTGCATGAAGCTGAGTTGCTACTTCATATCCCATCCATGACATCAACCCAGTTAGATTTTCTTTTCTGGTATATTTAAAACTGAGACCAAAAATCAGTCATGGTTTGTGCCAAGAATTAACTTAAAGAGAACTTTTGAATGCTTTGTGTCGTCTGCCACATGGACCAAAAAGTTAGCAAAGTTACTTCAAGAGGGTATGTCATTGCAATTATAATTTCATTTTTATGGGTACTAACGTAAGGGACAAACCTTAATGGACACGACGGATTTCATGACCATACATGCAGTAATGTCTAAGTAATAGTTATACATGCAATAATGTCTAGGAAAGTTTTTTCTATATGCAATCATGTCTAGGAAATAGTTGAACGTGCGATAATGTCTAGGGAACACATCTATACGCAGTAATGTCTAGGCACCATTTCTATATGTAATAATGTCTCGGGAATAGTTAAACATGCAATAATGTCTTGGAAATAGTTTTACATGTCATAATGTCTACGAAACAGTTCTATATGCATTACTGTCTTGGAAATAGTTAAACATGCAATAAAGTCTATGAAATAGTTAAACGTGCAGTAGTGTCTAGGAACCAGTTCTATATGTAATAATATTAAGGAAAAAGTTATGTATGCAATAATGTCTAGGAAACAGTTCTACATACAGCAATGTCAAGGAAACAGTTATATGTGCAGCAATGTCTAGGAAGCATTTCTTCATGCAACAATGTCTAGGAAACAGTTCTACATGCAATAATTTCTAGGAAACAGTTCTACATACAGCAATGTCTAGGAAACAGTTCAACGTGCAACAATGTATAGGAAACATTTCTACATGCAATAATGTCTAGGAAACAGTTCTATATGCAATAATGTCTAGGAAACAGTTCAACGTGCAACAATGTCTAGGAAACAGTTCTATATGCAACAATGTCTAGGAAACAGTTATACATGCAATAATGTCTAGTAAACATTTATATATACAGCAATGTCTAGGAAACAGTTGTACATGTAACAATGTCTTGGAAGCATTTCTACATGCAACAATGTCTAGGAGACAGGTATACATGCAATAATGTCTAGTA
This sequence comes from Sinohyriopsis cumingii, assembly GCA_028554795.2. Classification (NCBI taxonomy): domain Eukaryota; kingdom Metazoa; phylum Mollusca; class Bivalvia; order Unionida; family Unionidae; genus Sinohyriopsis; species Sinohyriopsis cumingii. Next base: position 100,493,228 of record CM068826.1, read on the forward strand.
AACATTTATATATGCAGCAATGTCTAGGAAATAGTTCTACATGCAATAATGTCTAGGAAATAGTTCTACATGCAATAATGTCTAGGAAACAGTTATACATGCAATAATGTCTAGGAAATAGTTCTACATGCAATAATGTCTAGGAAACAGTTATACATGCAACAATGTCTAGGAAACAGTTCTACATGCAATAATGTCTAGGAAATAGTTCTACATGCAATAATGTCTAGGAAATAGTTCTACATGCAATAATGTCTAAGAAATAGTTCTACATGCAATAATGTCTAGGAAATAGTTCTACATGCAATAATGTCTAGGAAATAGTTCTACATGCAATAATGTCTAGGAAATAGTTCTACATGCAATAATGTCTAAGAAATAGTTCTACATGCAATAATGTCTAGGAAATAGTTCTACATGCAATAATGTCTAGGAAACAGTTCTACACACAGTATAGTCCAGGAGATAGTTTAACATGCCATAATGTCTTGGAAACAGTTCTACATCGAATAATGTATTGGAAATAGTTCTACATGTAGTAATTTATTGTAAATAGTTCTACATGCAATAACTTCTTGGAAATAGTTATATATGCAATAATTTAATGGGAATAGTTCCGCATGCAATAATTCTCATGCACTAATTTATTGGAAATAGTTCTGCATGCAATAATTCTCATGCAATAATTTATTGGAAATAGTTCTATCTGCAACTGAATTAATCCATAGTACATGAAACTTACTAGTCCGAGTTTTCTCTGACTTTTCCCACCTATAAATGGACTGTTATATTGGGCTGTTAGGTCTAAACTATGGAATTCTCCCGAACAACACGGTAGCAGCAAAGGGCAGTTGCTTTAAACAAAGGCTGCCAAAATTAAGTGATACTGATAAGTATACAAAACTGTCATCCTCTTATCCATAATAACTAAAACCCATTTCGTCTCTTTCAAAATGTAATGCACGAAACCAGACTGATCAAAATCGAGATCTGTTTATAAATAAAACGGGATGGGAAGGTCAGAGGAAATTCATAAGTGCATGTATGCCACTACAACCGATACGTATCTTCTGTCTGCGGTAATTTCAAATGTGGTAGTCACTAAAACATGTTCACGGTTAGGTAACCTTTGGAATCGCAGATCCTACTTAATTAATTTTTATATGTAGCCTATCAGATCAAGGGCTGGTTTTCCTGTTTGGGGAGAGTAATCGTTAGAAACGTTAAATTTCGAATGACGATTTCCACTTACATGCTATGCTTTGATGAATCAATTGAAAAGTCAACCGAACATTTAGATTCCCTTCAGGTCTCCGTTATATTGGAGATGTCGATTTTAATTAGATTGATACAAAAGTGTCTGCGATCACTAAACTTCTGTCGATAGCTAGTAATACCCACCTAGAACAATATACAATCTAGCAATAACTCGATAGGACTGGTTGCTTGATGTTTCACTCATGCGACAAGACATAACGCAATCCGATATAACCGTGCAACCAAGAGTTTCTGGTGTACTTTGGCAAAGTATTAATGATCGCTAAATAAATCTAACTACTGTGTGTTTAAAAATGTTCCCTCATAAATGTATCTCCAAACATTAAAATTCAGAGTGCCCCCTCCCATTTTTCAGTCACATACTTTATAGTGTATGATGAATGTGTTCATATGCTATAAAATTACTTGTCTGGCTTGCGTAAACCAAGGAGCAGGCAAGATGAATAATTTAAAGCAGTTATTGTTCTTTAATTTTTAGAGTACGCATTCTGATTTAAAACTGATATTTGGCACGATTCGGTCATTCACAACTACAATTTCACAACGTATGCAGAGAAAGCGAAACGGGGACATGAGATAATTGATCTAAAGAAAATACATATTCGTTGGGTACACTAACCCCTTTACATACTGCGTGTCTGAAAACCATTTTACAGTTCTTGTCAAAGTAACTTTTCAATATGTGTGCTGGGTAAACCATTTTCCTATTAATATTTTATATATGAAGCTGAGAAAGACAGTCCAATAAGGAAGTATTCTTTTGCTTGAAAAAATAAAAACAATTCATCGTTACCTGTATCGGATATCTAAAATCTAATAAAGAGGACGCATTATTATTACTAACAAGAAACAAATAAAAGTATGCTTATGGATAGCAGCAATGAAACAAGCGCAACACCACAGAATTAGAGAGGGGTGGGGGTATTGTTACCTATTTGTGGAATTCCTACAATCAGACTGGATTTGATAATGTCCAGAAATTCAGTTCAGTTTTTACTGATTTTTATTTTTATTTTTAACGTAAACAACTTTATAGAGACATTGTTACTAATGCTGACCTAGTTCCTGACCTTGATTCAGAACCAGTAAGAGTTCTAGGTAACAACTTTTTAAAACAATTGTAAAATTCTTTCTCAGGGTAAGATTCATAAACGAAATCGAGGCCAGGCTTGGAGTACGCGACAAATAACATGTATCAATTAGATTTTTCCAAAGGATTGACCCACATCTGGGCATCTCTTTTGCGTTGTAGCTAGATTTATTATTGATGTTTTGATAAAGAATTGTCATTAGCGCCTTAACACTTGAGGAGTCAAAGTGTTTTATGTTGTGACCAGATTTTAGCTAATTATTTGGTTTTCTTCAATTTATTTGGATTTAAAGTTTGCTTTCCCTGGATATGCTAGTGCTCTAAATTAATTCTAGGACAATGACATTTATCGAAATGTACACAGAATTCAAACACTGGAAATTATTTTCTGTGATTCAACAAAGAACGCTAAGCACAGCATACGTCATCACCTTCCACTCCTCCGATTAAAGTTTGAGAAACGTTCAGTCAGCACACGCTCTTTAATTCAGTTACTACACAGATCGTAAGCTGAGCACTCGCTTCTCCTAGGCTTTGTCTTTTTCGTATTAGATAGCATGTAATTAATAGTACCTAATGTGCATTATTTGAATCAAATTAATCTTTTAAGAAGAAACCAAAGAGAGGATAATATCACAGTGCGATGATTAATATAACATTCTATCACACTTTAGAAAATCCATTTCTCCTTCTCGCAGATGGAACGAGAAAGCTGCTTCCTTTCCGCAATATCGTTTTTATAAAAGGGATGCTTTAAAGATACTATGAACTTATGAGAGAATGACAGATGTACGGAAATGTTGTTAGCATTTGAAACATGCGCAATGAAGAGAATGATGTCATACCTCTATGTTACTTTCATGCACTATGGCTGAAATTTATTTGTATATTGTACTTGTGAAAATTGTGAATAATGTAAGCACACAGATAACCAAAATTACTGCTCCCATGTGCTTGAAAAATGAGACTGATTTAGTCCAAAGTGCACTATCCTTAATATTTTTAAAATATGGAAGATGCTTTTCGGCACACTAGACAATACTAACTTTTGAAATTTACCTCTGAACTCAAGGAAGTGAAAATGACCAAGAGTTTTATTTTATAGATACACATCTGAAGTAAGGCCGAGCTGTATACTTCATAACCCATATTATACCAGTCAATCATACATCAAAATAAATGAATGAAACTTTCTTTTAACAATACATAAGATGCGGAGAATCTTTTTCAAATAGCTATTATAACCAATGAGGAAAACCGGGTAAATTCTTTTTCTTTAAAAATCTAAATATACAAAACTGTAGAGCATCACCAAAGAATTCCTTTGAAAAATATCACATCAAGATTACTCCCCTTGAGTAATCTTCAGATTAAATACGAATACATTTCCTAATTAAAAATAGATTGCTGTCAACAGTTTTGTTTTGCTGCTGTGAAAACATTTTTTTCTTCTCATTTTATTGAATTTTGAATTAATGATTTAATTTATTCCTTTGGAGAAAAAATCTACCACTGCTGCTATATTCTTGTGCTGACACCTGCGTTAAACTGCCATTGCACGTCAGACCGCAGATTATTATCGACCATCTTAGGGACCAGACCGAATCTCAATATGTTTTCACATTCATGCGAAGCGCCGATGTAAACCTACCATCATTATGCAGTCAATGCATTTGGGGGGCGTGGGGCGAGTTTATAAACTAGTTGTTTTGAGGATGACGTCACGGTTGCTGATTAACCAATCGAAAGACACATATTTTGCTAGTCGTCGGTCTATGATATTTGTCTGCAAATGGAGAAGGGAAAAAAAAACACTCACGAGCCTATCTACAGAATTTAGAAATGTACTATTGGACCTTACTTTAATCCAGATTTTATACATAATAAAAAAACGACTCTCCAATTAACAACAAAATAAAAACACCGAAACCACAAGTTTTAGAGACCAACACGCTAATCCAACATCGTAATGGTTTGTTTGAACATTCATGAGATCTATGTCCATTTGAATAACTTCTTAGAGGCATAGTATAAACTTCAAGGAATTCGGCTTTGTTATAAGAGCGATAACTTTTTTACTTCAGGATCTAATTCACAAGTGTAAAGAATTACCTAATGAAATTACTTTAATACACATAAAGCATTAAAGCCCAATTAAGTTTAGAGGACACCCTGCCTCTCATATTTGACTAACTTTATTATGTTTGATAGATTAAGCATTTTAAATATTAATATTTGTTTAGCTGATATAATCATGAGAAATATTTAAAAATAAATAATGAAATTCAGATATTTCTTTAAAGAAACAACAAACAAACTTAAATAATAACAACGAAAAAAGACAACAATATTAACAAACAAAAATTGCACCTTACCCTTGTCCATCAAAAACTTTAGCACAAGAAATTAGTTTATTCACCTTAAAACAAGTTAATATAGGAAACGAAACAAGATTTAAAAAATGTATTAGAAAGAAGACTGCAAGCAGCTACTAACCTTTTTATGTAATTGTACTTTCAAATTTGAGTATGATGATTCAATCAATGAATATAGATCACAATGCAATATGAACGTTTGGCAAAATCAGTTGAACTGTGCACTATGGATGGCAAAGTCAGGATGGTGAATATATCACATTTATTACATAAAAGTAAATCAGAGCTATTAAAATCAATACATAGGTTTCATATATACTGTTAGATACTGACACTGCTGTCTGGATGTTCAACACCATTGCCAGAAGATCAAATTTTCAATCTAGGAAACATCAACATAAAATGAATAGAAATATTTTAATTTCTTAATGAGAATGGCCTGAAGAACACAGAAGGAAACATTAAGCAACTGGAGAAATTACACCAGCTGATTTGTTATATTCTTATAAACTTAATATGAAACTGAAACAGTTGAATGCGGGAGGATTTGAATACCAAAGAAAATTTAAAACTCGTGATGCATTTATTTCTTTCATTCAGGTTCTCTAGAGTCAAAACTGGAGGAAAACATTAACTATTGTTAAATACAATAAACAAATTGAAAACAGCAGCGTTGATAATATGTGTAGCGATTGCTGACCATTGACAGGAAGTAGTTATCACTTTTAATTATTTGATCTTATTTGGTGATGCTGTTGATGTGGGATATTAGTATCTGCGTCAAGGAGAACAAGATCAGTTGTAATTGTAAAGGGTGATGTTCTTGATGTGGGATATTAGTATCTGCATCAAGGAGAACAAGATCAGTTGTAATTGTAAAGGGTGATATTGTTGATGTGGGATATTAGTATCTGGGTCAAGGAGAACAAGATCAGCTGTAATTCTAAAGGGTAATGTTGTTGGTGAGGGATATTAGCATCTGGGTCAAGGAGAACAAGATCAGTTCTGATTGTAAAGGGTGATGTTGTTGTTGTGGGATATTAGTACCCAGGTCAAGGAGAACAAGATCAGTTGTAATTGTAAAGGGTGATGCTGTTGATGTGGGATATTAGTATCTGCATCAAGGAGAACAAGATCAGTTCTAATTGCAAAGTGTGATGTTGATGTGGGATATTAGTATCTGGGTCAAGGAGAACAAGATCAGATGTAATTGTAAAGGGTGATGTTATTGACATGGGATATCACTATCTGGGTCAAGGAGAACAAGATCAGTTGATATTGTAAAGGGTGATGTTTTGTTGACGTGGGGTATTAGTATCGGGGTCAAGGAGAACAAGATCAGTTGTAATTGTAAAGGGTGATGTTGTTGATGTGGGATATTATTATCTGGGTCAAGGAGAACAAGATCAGTTGTAATTGTAAAGGGTGATGTTGTTGTTCTGAGATATTAGTATCTGGGTCAAGGAGAACAAGATCAGTTGTAATTGTAAAGGGTGATGTTGTTGATGTGGGATATTATTATCTAGGTCAAGGAAAACAAGATCAGTTGTAATTGTAAAGGGTGATGTTGTTGATGTGGGATATTAGTATATGGGTCAAGGAGAACAAGATCAGCTGTAACTGTAAGGGGTGATGTTGTTGATATGGGATATTAGTATCTGGGTCAAGGACAACAAGATCAGTTGTAATTGTAAAGGGTGATGTTGTTGATATGGAATATTAGCATCTGGGTCAAGGAGAACAAGATCAGTTGTAATTTTAAAGGGTGATGTTGATGTGGGATATTAGTATCTGCATCAAGGAGAACAAGATCAGTTCTAATTGCAAAGTGTGATGTTGTTGATGTGGGATATTAGTATCTGGGTCAAGGAGAACAAGATCAGATGTAATTGTAAAGGGTGATGTTGTTCATGTGGGATATTAGTATATGGGTCAAGGAGAACAAGATCAGTTGTAATTGTAAAGGGTGATGTTATTGACATGGGATATCACTATCTGGGTCAAGAAGAACAAGATCAGTTGATATTGTAAAGAGTGATGTTTTGTTGACGTGGGATATTATTATCTGGGTCAAGGAGAACAAGATCAGTTGTAATTGTAAAGGGTGATGTTGTTGATGTGGGATATTATTATCTGGGTCAAGGAGAACAAGATCAGTTGTAATTGTAAAGGGTGATGTTGTTGATGTGGGATATTAGTATATGGGTCAAGGAGAACAAGATCAGTTGTAATTGTAAAGGGTGATGTTGTTCATGTGGTATATTAGTATCTAGGTCAAGGAAAACAAGATCAGTTGTAATTTTAAAGGGTGATGTTGATGTGGGATATTGGTATCTGTGTCAAGGAGAACAAGATCAGTTGTAATTGTAAAGGGTGATGTTGATGTGGGATATTAGTATATGGGTCAAGGAGAACAAGATCAGTTGTAATTTTAAAGGGTGATGTTGATGTGGGATATTAGTATCTGTGTCAAGGAGAACAAGATCAGTTGTAATTGTAAAGGGTGATATTGTTGATATGGGATATTAGCATCTGGGTCAAGGAGAACAAGATCAGTTGTAATTTTAAAGGGTGATGTTGATGTGGGATATTAGTATCTGTGTCAAGGAGAACAAGATCAGTTGTAATTGTAAAGGTGATGTTGTTGATGTGGGATATTAATATCTGGGTCAAGGAGAACAAGATCAGTTGTAATTGTAAAGGGTGATGTTGTTGATGTGGGATATTAATATCTGGGTCAAGGAGAATAAGATCTGCAATTTAGCTAAATATAATAGGACGAAGGTTAAAACACAACAGAGTGCTAAACATTATAATTATCACATCATTGCACTATAAAATACTCAAAAACCTGAAGAGCGTTTAGAAGTGGCCATATTAAGGTTATGACCCAATGTCTTGATTATACCTTGGTATTTTATTTTATTTTTGCTTTTGTTTTCGTTCTTTTGTTGTGTTTTTATGTCGTTTTCCCCACATATCGTTTAAGGTTAACGAAGATGCAGATAATTGAGTTATAATATTCATAACAATCAGAAATTTTTTATTTTATTATAATTTCATTAAATCGAGTGAATTTGTTCTTTAACCTCCGAGAAGAACTTCATTATATTATTATATGTGTTGTAAAAACGTGTGGAGTGAGCTGCAGTGACTCATTGATTAGCGTGCCGGATTAACGAGTAAAGCACTATATAACCTATTTGTTATTAATGTGCCGTGAAACACAAGATCAAACCAATAAACTTGTGAACAAAGTTCGCATTCCATTTGATTGAAACGGATTATGTTCTTTTATTAGTATATAGTTAGTACATATCCAAAATTTATGCAAGCTAAGACTTGCAAATAAAAACTGATTTATAGAGTCGGCAATATAATTGTAATAGATCCTGGTATAAACAAAAAAAAACAAAAAAAAAACAAAGAAAGAAAGATATGGATTGAATGAATTATTGATATATACCAGGAAGCTAATACATTTTTTCTCACCGATGACTACATTTTTTTTTGTTCTTTAAACTAATTCCAGATCTTTTTCCACATATTGTTCATCTCGCAATTGAAAAGTCTTCTTGAAGTTTAAATTAAATATTTTCGTCTGTGCATATTTCTTTTACATTTTGTTCTCTTTCATACATTTTCTATTTGTTTTCCAAACAGCATTATTGGTCAGTGTGTTTTCATGGATTAAATCTGCTCTACGTATCATCCTAACTTAGTATACACTTTTGAATTATAATAGTGGATTAAAAAAATATCTCTTTTTTTAACGTACATAACAAGTTACTACTAAATGTTTTGTACCCTTTTATCAAATGGTTGATGTCTAGCCAAATAATGAATGTCCATGACTTTGATTCTTCATAATTTTCTTAATTTCTTATTTCAATGTACACGTCAGTAGCGTTATCCGTGATAAATTCATTAACTGCTTTAGCATATCTAATTGGTACCATCCCACTTCATCCTCTAATTTTATATTCTTGAAAAAGAGCTATTATAATATATGAATACTTCTAATTCCACCTGACTTTCTCTCAAACTCGAATCGTATGCTATTCCAGTACACGAAAGCAATGTGTAGGTCTAGTCTGTAGTTAACTAAACAAACAGATAGGAATTCTTAATAATAAAAATGATACATATCAGTATCGTTCTATACGTGGTAGTCATGAATATCATCAAGAGAATTCAATTTTAAATGTTTCATGACATTTTTAACCAAATGGCCATTTTCTTCACTAACTCATGATCGACGAAGGCTTGAATAAATTTTCCGGTTGGTGGTAATTTAGTTTCATCAAACAGTGTATTGGTAAGGATAGTTCTCGTATATTTTTTATTTCGTTGGTCCATCAAGACTGTTGATTGTTACAGTAAATTTGTCATCGTTTAAAGTTTAAGCAAATTGCTCTAGTGATTGACCCTTTAAACGATATTTAACAATCTTATTATTCTATTTAAGAAAACCATTTCTAAAAGTTCGATTCACTGCGCCTTAAAAAAGTCGACATGCGGACGTCAAACAAGGCACCTAAGTAGTTGGAATCGAGGTGTGTTGTGTAATGCAAGAAAGCTTATCGATTGCCAGATCAAGCAAGCAAGATTTAATGAGTATGCAATAAAGTGAAATATGTTTTGTCCCCCCCCCCTCTCTCTCTCTCTCTCTCTCTCTCTCTCTCTCTCTCTCTCTCTCTCTCTATATATATATATATATATATATATATATATATATATATATATATATATATATATATATATATATATATATATATATATATATATTACATGTGAATGTATTTCTGGATAAAAGAACCAACACTAATTTTCATAATTTTTTTTTAAATTTTGTTTTCTTCATTAAATTGATTGCTACTGTAATAATTAACGTCAGTTCATAACTTAAATCTCTGCTAATGAAACAACAATCGGATGAAAGATTTTTTCAAAATTTATATATTTAAAGGACAGCAATCCATTGCTTTTTGTATATTTTATCAATATTTTCTACTGTTTACTTTGTCCCTTTCTTAAATTTACTTTGTCCCTTTGAGATAAATTCATTATATTTACCTTTAATGTATAAAATTACCGTTGTTGTGTAAAATTACCTTTGGTGTGTAAAATTACCTTGTTTGTGGAAAATTGCCCCTGGCGTGTCAGATTACCCTTGTGTAAAATGTATACACTGATTTACATTTATATAGGTCTGAGAACAATGAACGTTGAGAATTATACGCACGTGCACGTTGATGAAACTGATTAATTGTTTGAAGTTCATTTATTTAAAGATTTAAAGATCGTGATTGACAGATAATCAACTGAAACGTTGTCTGTTTGGGATTTTATGAATGATTCATATTTAACCATACCAACATCGTACTCAATGCCTTTTTAACAGAATCATAATAATAATTTCTTTACCCTTTTTATAATCCTGGAGGGTGATGTCATCAAGGCCATACAATTCAGTTTCCTCTATAAAGCATGGCCCCACGCCGTTTATTGAGCTAAGGGAGGTAACTCCACAGCTCTCCTGATTGCGGTTGAATGAATTATGTCCATCCAAAAAGTTTTGTCGGTTTTAAATTTCTTCTACCTAATCTGTTTTAGTGTCCATTTTATATATGTAATTACATTTATTTGTAAAAGCAATGATGTTGAACATCAAAGCACACAATCGTCTTCCTTTAAACAAACATAAAACCTTACATGTGCCCTTGTGAAAGGAATGTAACACAAAGGATTTACGAGACAGCCAGTTTGACGGAAAAGGAGGAGGAACTTTAAAAACCGAATCAAGGGGTGCAGTATTTATTCATTCGATTAATCTGAACTTGCTTTTAGTCACGCCTTTTAAATGTTTATATTACTCCGCCCAGAGAATATAAAAGCTTACATGTGACGCTGTACACGAATTAAATGTTGCACACATCAAGCCATTATTCCTGTTTGTCGACGTATGCACACGTGTGTGTCTGTCTGTCTGTCTATGTTTAAATATTACTACTTATTTTAATACAGTGTTGTGTATATCTGATTTAATTATATCTGATCTAATATATATTTATTTCAATTGTATTGTTTGTTTGTCAGCTTACACTTTTATGTTTCATTACATGATATTGTAACGTAAATTTCTTCACTACAGATGAGACCTTTTTCAGAAAATAGTTTGACCTTGACTGTTCGTTTTGTAAACACCAAGTGTTGATCTAGATCGCGACCTTGATTCAAAATTAGTAGCAACCAAGAAAATAAAATCTCTTCGATAGCTCTGAAAATATATTAAAAAATTGTTAGCTCATCTAGCCGTAAAACCAAGTAATCTTATGTTACGGTAGTTTGTCCATCTATTCACAGTTCTTATTTACAACTTCTTCTCAAAAGAAGTTAAAATGAATTTGATTAAATTTGTCAGAAAGCTTCCATGCCTTAAACTCTTCGGAGTTATTCAAATGATACCGATCAATCATCAAATGTGGCAGCGGTGATTAAAATACCAACAAAAACAATGAAAACAACTTCTTTTCGATAATTGCTCATCAGAATTTGACCAAATTTTGCAAAAAGACTATACAAAATTTAAAAACATTATGCCTAATCGCCGTTAAATATTGTGACTGTTAACTAAAATCAAAAGTCGCTGAACTACTTTTCAAAAATCATTTTTAAAAATGTTACCAAATTTAAATGAACGCATCTTAATTTAAAGGGATTTTACGTTTGTGAAAATGATGCCAATCTGTCATCACATTGAAAAACTCTTAATAAATTCTTTTAAAGAGTGGCTTAGCGGACTTTAACCAGAATTGACATAAACGTCCTAGCTTAAAGGCCTTTACCCACTATTGAATATGACGGCCATTACTAAAAGGAGTAAAACAACTACACGAATTTAATTTACATTTTTTTTTTTAACTGCTTTACATATCTGGCCAACTCAAACAGAAAGCTTCCTGCTAACGAACCTTTCAATGTCTGACAAATGATGTTGATCTGGCATTAAATATGGATGAATGTATAAAAACAAGAGACTCTGAAATGATCGTTTTGATAATATATGCAATCGAAAGTTTCGGAAGAGATTTTAACAATTAACATCCTACTGGTTGATATTTTGTAGGCAGCTGATCTTGAATTGGCTATTGGACTGGAGCCACTCAGAAGAGCGATTTCATACCTACTTAGGTTTCTTGTTGTCTTTATCTCCAAGTTGATGAATAATTATCCTGACATTATATATCACGTGTGCAATATGCATGTTAAGCATTGCAATACATTTTGCAAAAAGATTTGCAATCTTTAACTTTTATATTTGTTATGTTTCAAGCCAACGATATTACCTTCTATTTGGAAGGGTTTATGAAGTGCTAACCTTGATATTACAAAGACGTTTCAAGAATTTTAACGTTGACTTCTTATTTGCTATTGTTTATATTATTATTGCTTCAGTTGCTTTAAATTCTCGTCTCTTCGTCTTCCTCTTTTGTCGTCGTCACTGCTGCTGCCGTTATTACCGAGATGCTATTCGTACTGTCCCTTTTTTGTCGCTTTCACTGAACCTCTACCAGTCATCTTCGTCGCCGTAGTATTTCAAATCACCGACATAACAATCCTACCCTCGGCAAACAATAATCGATTGTTTTTACAAAACAATATTTTGCTTTTGGACCTTTCGATAGATGGAGAATATGCTGAAAATCAAGATCTTAAGTTGTTGAGGGTCAAGATATATATATATATATATATATATATATATATATATATATATATATATATATATATATATATATATATATATATATTTCATTTTGAAAGAAACTAATCTGAAGGCAAGTTTAATTTTGCCAATTTCTTTCCGGTCTCTCCATATAGTGGTTAAATTATGATATTCCTCTTAGTTTGTTTTCAAGACAAATGGCTGGCTTTAAAGCATTAGTTTTGAGCTCTATGATTACTTAAAAAGAATAACTTCCGAGCTAATTTGTATATACATATTGATTCTAACAACACACGTTTGCACAAGAAGTTGTTGTTGTTGTTGTTGTGGGGTTTAACGCCATTTTTCAACTTACGATAGGCTATGCATGGCGGCCAGTATTAATGGTGGATGAAGAACCCGGGAAAACCCAGGGAAGAACCACCGACCCACGAGAAGCTAATGTCAAGCTTTCTCGCATACCCACATTGGCCGAATCCTAGACTCAAACCTACGCAGACAGAGGTGAGATGGCAGTGATCCGTAACGGAGAGCGCTTTAGACCACTCGGTCACTCTGGGCCCATCTGCACAAGAAGATTGCCACATTAGCAATCTGGTGAGTGACCTCCAACTTTTTAACCACATGATCACTTGGAATCTCATCCAACAAGATGGCATAATTGCCAGGTTTTGCAACAATCTGTAGCTGGAAATAGAAGACAGGCTTTTCTTTTAAAAATTCCAATTAGGAGTCGACTCTGCTAAAATGGACACATGGACGGAGATTGTGACCGCTTTTTTGTCGTATATTTTAAGAGTATATATTTCTCTTGTTCATGTATGCTTTTATTATCATACTGGAGTCTTTAATAATGTCCACACAATTTAACACGCGTACAGTCAACTGCGCAGTATGGAAACACTCCGTGTTTAATAGTCTTCTATATAGAAAACTGCAATTTGTATGCAAAGACTTTCCTTGTTTTACTAGTGACCTCGACCTTTAACCCTAGCATTAACAGCCTTCTTCAAATGTAAGCTATCCACAAAGTTTTAGTCAGTGATGCAGAATCTTACTGCGCAGAAATGATTTCTTCTTTCAGTCCGTTGCCACGTTATTTAACCAAACAGTAATAGGTTTCTTCCTTACGACAAGTGCAAGCCAATCCACAAAGTATGGTAACTCTGGACAACTAGTCATTTTTTAAAAACTATTTTCTCAGTCACCTTGATCTTTAATCTTCTGACCATAAAATAAAAAAGATTGCTTCCTCACACCGAGTCCAAGCCAGCCACAAAGTCTGGCTACGGTCGATGTTGGACAACTAGAGTTAGTATGTGCCAATCAAACTGATAACGGATGGATGGACAACATATATACAATACGCTCCACTTTTAACACATGTATAAAGAATATGACTCATTCTATTTAACCCATTTTATTTTGTCTTCCATTCTGTATTGGTAAAACCAAATTACACTGATACATAGTTGCATATATTCATACTCCTTTCATTGTAACAATACATAAATAAAATTGGCTTCATTTCAATAAAAGAAAATCTATTATTGGTATAAAATGCTGTCAGTGACATCTTAAAATAAATAATGTAGTATCCAGTATAAATAGGATCATCTCATAACAAATTAACAATACAGAGAGGGATGAAGACTAATGTGCAACATCTAATCTACCACACCCAAAACAAATTACTTGCCCAGTCATAAAAAAACAATTTATTCATACATCTGAGAAAACCTTTTTAAAAAAATATTGTGGTCTTCACTGTACAGGATGCAAATTCCAATGTTTATGCCATATGCTAAATCGCTTCAAGTTTCATAGCACTTTCACGGAAATGATCAATTTACTGCATGCAATATTAAGGCCTTGGCAGACTGATTAATAATTGAAATGAATGCTCAATATCAATGCATGACAGTTCAATGTAACATCCAGTAACAATAAAAAATGTATTTTTTAATCATACTGCAGAAGGTTGCATTTCAAAATGAATGTTGATTTGTAAATATAACAATTTCTTTAAATTTACTTCAAAATCAACATGACTGATTACCATTCAAGTGACACTATCTTCAATTACATTTATGTTACCTTCTATTTATTATTACTATCAGATAAATTTTAGCTGCATGATTCGTCATGAACATGTGTTGAAAACTTCATTCTTTATTGTACACACATTTGCATATACTGCACCTTTCATAATTCACACACTGAATATGTCACCGGTTTTCACCACTTCCATTAAGGTGAAATTCTAACATATGATAAAAAAATCACTTGAAATTTTCTCGCTATGTACACCTGGTACAATAATCTAGGTCATTCGAATAACTGCATGTAAACAAAAACACAGAAGTAGGTTGTCTATTTGAACCTTGTGATGGCATCAGATAAGCACAATAAAAAATGTTAAAATGGAATATTAAGTAGGTTTACAACCTATCTAACAGTTGAACAAACCCAGAAACTTTTAAAACTTGATTCTCATCATGTTAAGTGCAATAAATAATAAAATACCACACTGTTTGAAAAATGTTTTAAAATTTAGCATTTCTAAGAATATTTTTGCGAGTCAAGAAAATGAAAAGACTTTATCAATTTCTTTTTGCAGTTACTTTCATATTAACCATCTCTCTGTCTCCACACTGCTGATTTCTACACATAAACAATTTTTTATCACTGGAACTTGGCTTTGTACACAAAAGTTTCCTAGTGAGTTTTATTTAGCTCTACAATTTCAACACCATTATGAATCTCATTAAACTGAACAAAGTCCAGAATTAGATGTAATTGTAGATCTCATCAAATTCATCTCTATGACTGGTAATGTTTCCTGAAAGGTACAACTACATGATGAAAAATGTACATCAACTTTCAAGCAAAATGAAAAAATTAACAGTACTTCAACAAAATCTGTCACATCCTGAATGAATGGCTATATATATATGTGTGTGTGTGTGTGTGTGTCAACTTATTGATGTGTACAAAGTATATCTGAGGTATGAGAGATGGATATACAACTTTCCCAGATTGGCAAGATGCTGTATAAACTCATTAACCCTGATTAACTGCAGTTAATAATACTAGTGGATAAATCTTTAAAAATGTCAGCTGACCTATATCATATTCATAATCTAACATAAACTTTGCTGTGAGAGATGGACAAAACAGTGACTGAAGGTAAATGCCATAAATACAGGGATAGATAAATTATAAGCAGTCATCATAAATCCAAGTAAGAAACAAGACCAACTGCACTGTCAAATCCAAAGTTGAAATGATGCTAACAATCCATGCCTGAAACAGCCATAATATCAAAGCAATGACAGGCAATTAACATTCATTTACAAGAAGCTCAAAGAATATATAATAAAGTCTGTAATAATTGTTACCATTACTTACTAAAGATATATGCAAGGATAATCTAAAATCTAATTTCTGTGGATTAAAGAGGTAATAACCTTTATAAAAAGGAATGAATATTTTTCTCAACAGCAATCTGAGATTTGATTGTTTCTAGTCAAAGACCACTGATTGACTGGGTTGTTACTGAAATAGACAATACTCTGGACATGCTAATGAATCCCTGAGACTTGCAAGTGACTGAATACTAGGACTGCACCATGCACTTGTTGCTGGCATCATTTCTACCTTTCTTATAATATGACAACTGCATTTATAAGATGTCAGGTCATTCAATCTGGGCATGATCAAAAGAAAATATACCAAAATAATCTAAACAGATGCCATAAAAGTAATTTGGAAGAAAAAAAAGCAACAGGTTTACATCATCATGAATATCACATAATTAATTGCACAAAAGTATGACTGATGCAAAAATCACATGTTTTACAAAATAAAGAAGCGAGCGACAGAAAGGGTGGATAGGAGCTGTACACATTTTATTATGTACAAAAAGTTGTGAATATGTTTGAAGACAAAACTTCTGTAGTACAAATGAGTGTTCCATTGAACACCATGTTTGATTTCTGAATGGCATTACAAAACAAAACTTACTACATCTTTCTATCGTAAGTTAAACAAAAAAAGAGACCTAAATATTTTAAAATCTTTATTCCAACATTATGATACATAAATATTCATTCATGGCATACAAAGAATCATCTAACTGGATATGAAAACTCCGAGATAATGGAGTTTTATGACTGTGTTGTAAATCTGTGCTGAAGAAGAAGCAAATACAAGAATAACATAACAAAACAAAAGATAACAGCTCAAAAATGACCCGATATCGTCACCTGGCTTATATTTTAACAGTTCACTACTTACACAGTATTGTAAGAACACAGCTACTGCAAACTATATTCCAAGTTTCATTCTCATGCAGATCTGACCCATTTTACTATAGCATGACAAAAACTTCATTCAGAGCCATAATTAATATGCAGTCTTTTGCATATAATCAAATTCAGCAAAGATCTTGATTAAAACACACTTACCATATCTGAGAGGAAATAGATGAGAAACAGTTTCTAGTTCTATAGAGGTAGCCAAGGCAACATATCTTATTAATATGCTCACATCTCACTTGTTACATTTTCTCTCATATTCAAAATGATCTTCATGACATAAGCTATTTACCAAGTTTTATCAAATTTCTATCAAAAACAAAAGTTTCTCAAGTGGCAAAAAATGACCAATCAGATCTCGAGTGGCAAAAAATGACCAATCAGATCTCGAGTGACAAAAAATGGCTAATCAGATCCAAGATCACCTAAAAATTATACTTATATCATAAAATGTTCAGCATCTTGATGATAAATCAGCCTATTTACCAAGTTTCATTAAAATCTGGTCAGAAAGACAGTTGATCAAATAATAATAATAATAATCCTAGGCAAGATCACCTCTTTAATATGCATAGATCTTCCTCAAACCTATCATGATAAATGGGACAGAATCAGATGTCATAAAATAAGTGTTAGGCCTGTAACAAATGGTTGTATTTCCGAAAAAGTAAATAACACTGAAAGCTAGTGTTCATTTGGACTCAACAACAGAGATAACACTGTTACATATGTAATTCACAAAAAGCAAAATAAATTGTAAACACAAAATTTTTTAAATGTTAAGGACAATCCCATGTTTTCTAATGTCCACTTGTAGAATTCGGTTATTAAATGCCATCATACTGCCCAGCTGATCTATGAGAGTGGATTGTACCAATTGATCTACAGAGAAAGTCTGACTTGTACATTTGAAGTCATGTGGAGCTCTTCAAAACCAAATAATTATTATTCTTCAACAAGTTTAGATGTAATATTCATGTACTAAATGTTATGTTTCAAAGTTGGATAAATTGTATGCCAATCTCACAAGCTTCCAAACATGTTTGACCTTACATGAAACGTACATGTTTACCAAATTCACGGTACAAGTCATAAAAATACTGCAGCAATAGAATTTTCAACAGTTTTTGGAATCTGAAGCTACTGGAAAGATAGGTGACACTGTCTACACCAAGCAGTGTTTGTTTTACATCTATATGCTGTTTGTTTTACATCTATATGCTACCCATTTACAACAGCCTAAAGTAACCAAAAAAGCAAGTTATTTTAAAATGGCTGACAAAATGAAAGTAGGTCTACTTTCTGGCCACAGTTAAAGCTATGTAAACAACCGTTTTATATGCACTATTTGCTGGTAGAATGGAAAATATTATCAATAATATAAACTGGTAAATCATTTCAATTTTGAAAATATTTCACTTTAACTGAATTGAGAAACAGTTTAAGGATTGCGACTGATTTCCAAGAAATTTAGTCTTTCGGGTTCTGTTCCTGCTAGATAGTGATTTCTTGTCATGTCCATTGTTACCTCCTCATTAATTTCAAGTTTAAATAGTTCTTTTTGATACTGGATTGAGAACAGTTTCAAAACAATAATTCTCTCAAAAGATAAAAAGAAGACAGTTGTCACATGAAATAATTACAAGTAAAACATCCTGTTAAGGGCATATTGGATAATTGCAATATAACATGTACCCCACTGTATCCAGTCCATGGAATGATAAAGTGAAAGTGGGTTTGACATCACATTGTACCCAATAAACAAACAAAAAAAAAAATGTAAGAATAACAGAAAATTGAAAGAAATATAAATATGGCTCATCATACATTAATTGTATTACATGATGTAATGACAGTGATTCCAAGAATGGCAATGGGGGAAAAAACCTTTTGTGGATATAATAAAGGACATGAAAACTTAAATTACCCAAATTAAGAATATGAACCCAGTAAAACTGCAAGAAAACGATGTAATAAACTTAGGTCAACTACCTATACCTTTACAAATGCAAGACTATTCATTTAGAGTGTTCTCTAACATATTTAACATTTGGTTAAAAAGTAACAATTTCATCTCCAACCAATTAATGATAACAACTTTCATGTACTGATCTTAATGTTTAATATAGTAAGATTGGTTCTTTGGTGTCTGTTGTCACTCAATCGCATTACCAGCTGCTTATTTTCAATGTTGTTGAGAATACTGTTGGACAAAGATCCTATCTGTTTCTTAAATTATAACTTTACTAACCAAACAAGCTAAAATTTTACACAATACCAATGAGGACTGTCTCCATTTATATGGAAATAAACTGCCCCTCCTCGTGTGTTTCAAAATTAATATTGGGGAACTTAAAATAAATGTAAAAACTTTTGGAAAACCTATATTGAGGTTAAGACTTATTTTATGACACTGAATTCTGTACCATATGCCTATTTACCAAGTTCTATAAAAAAATTAAAAAAAGCAATTATGATCAGGAATAGAGTGACTAAAGTGATGAAAAACTCTGCCAATCAGAAGCAAAATCACTTCATTAATACAGTTAGAGTTCCCCTAAATTGTATCAAAATAGTCTCAAAAGTGGTAACACCTCAGCCAATCATATGCAACATTGCCTCATGAAAATGCATTGCTCCTGCTAATTATTAAATTTATTCATGATCTTGAAAGAAGAAAAAAAAAACACGTTCCAAATATGATCAAACTGGGACAAAATTATTGCATTCAGTGCAGTATCAAGTCCAGCCAATCAGATGCAAGATCCCCTAATTAATTTGCATGGACCTCCCTCACTAAAGAAACTACATGAGCTTGATGACATATGCATATATTTAAAGAAGAAAAACATCAATTCAGAAATACTGCCTCCAGAGTGGTAACAAGCTCAGCCAATCAGATGCAAAATCTCATTAGTATGCACGAATCTCCCTCACAATCAAATCTGTATGAAATCTTTATAAATATAGTTTTCAAGTGTGATATAAAATTTGATCCAATATATGGATTCCAAAGTGGTAACAAGGTAAGCCACATGGTTCTCACCAGTTATCAAACTCATCCAAGATCCTGATAATACAAGTCAACATTTCACATCTGATCACAACCGGATTAAAATTACAGCCTTCAAATTAGAAACAATCTCAGCCAATCAGATGCAAGATAATCTCATTACTTGGATTTTGCTCACGACAGAAATCATCCAAAATGTTAATGATATAAACATAAATACCAAGTCTGACCAAATCTTAAACAGAAACATGCTCTCTTCAGTACAACAGGTTGAGCCAATCAGATGCAATATCACCTCATTAATATTCATGACCTCAAACCATATGGAATTTGTCCCAAGATTCTGATGATACAACTCGAATATGTCAAGTCTGCTCAAAATCAAATCACAAATATTACTCATATTACAAAACATTCAGTATCTTGATGATATATCAGCCTATTTACCAAGTTACATTAAACTCGGATTAGAAAGACAGTTTCTCAAATAATTAATATCCTAAGCAAGATCACCTCTCTAATATCCATAGATTTTCTTCAAACCTATCTTCCTGATACATGGGACAGAATCGGAGGTCAGAAAATAAAGTGTCAGGCATGTAACAAAGGGCAGTATTTCCAATAAAGTCAACAAAGCTGAAAGATGTTGTTCATTTGAACCCAACAACAGAGATAACACTGGTAAATATTTAACTGACCATTAATAAAATAAATATAAATACAAAAAGAATTGTAAATGTTAAGGACAATCCCAAGTTTTCTAATGTCCACTTGGAGGGTGTAGTGATTAAATGCCATCATGATGCCCAGCTGATCTGTGCAAGAGGGGTCAGTAGTAGTCAGTCTACTGAGAAAATGTTAACTATTTACATTTGAAGTTATGCAGAGATCGTCAAAACCAAATAATAAATTATTATTCTTTACAAGTTTAGATGGAATATTCATCTAATATATGTCATGTTTCAAACTTGGAAAAACTGCATGCCAATTTCACAATTTCCAACCATCTTTGACTTCATAAGAAATGATACATGTATAAGTCATAAAACAATGTGCCAATAAAAGTTACAACCATTTCTGGCATCTGAAGGAAAGATTTGCAGCAAGGGGAAAGACAGTTGACATTGTCTACATCAAGCAGTGTTAACTTTATATCTATATGCTATCC
Organism: Sinohyriopsis cumingii; assembly: GCA_028554795.2. Taxonomy (NCBI): domain Eukaryota; kingdom Metazoa; phylum Mollusca; class Bivalvia; order Unionida; family Unionidae; genus Sinohyriopsis; species Sinohyriopsis cumingii. The sequence goes on from CM068826.1 coordinate 100,514,197, forward strand.
ACTTACAACAGCTCAAAGTCAGAAAAAGCAATTTTCTTAAACTGGCTGATAAAATGAAACTACACTTACTTTCTGGCCATAGTTACATCTATGTAAATAACAAATGCAATAATTGCTTGCAGGGAATTAAAATATTAATAATTACTATAAATTGGTAGATCAGTTCAATTTAGAAGATATTTCACTTTAAATTTAATCATGAACAGTTCAAGGAACACAACTGATTTCCAAGTAATTTAGTCTTTCAGGTTCTGTTCATTGTGAATATCTTTGTATTTTTTCATGTCCATTATTACCTCCTCATTAGATTTAAAGTTTAAATAACTTTTTTTGATAAAGGACTGAGAATGGTTTCATGACAGTAATTCTTTCAGGATAAAATGATGAGAGTTGCCAAGTAAAATCAACACAAGAAAAAGCATCCTGTTAAGGGCATATTGGATAACTACAATGCGGCATGTAACCCACTGTCTCTCCCGTCCATGGAATAATAAAGTGAATCGGGTTTGACATCACATTGTACCAAAAAAAAAAAAAAATTATAAAATAAGAGAAAATGGAATATGGCTCATCATACATAATGTAATGAGAGTGTTTGATTCCAAGAATGCCAAATGGGGGAGAAAATTTTTTTATGGATATAACAAAAAACATGAAAATTTTAATTACCCAAGTCAGGAATATGAACCCAGTAAAACTGCAAGACAAGTATGTAATAAACTTCTATCAACTACCTATACCTTTACAAATGCAAGACTATTAATTTAGAGTGTCCTCTAACATATTTAACTTTGGCAAAAAAGTCAAAATTTCATCTCCAACCAATTAATGATTACAGTTTTCATATCCGGATCTTAATGTTTAATATAGTAAGATTGGTACATTGGTGTCTCTTGTCACTCAATCACAGTATCAGCTGCTTATTTTCAATGTTGTTGAGAAAACTGTTGGATAAAGATCCTAGTGGTGTCTTAAATTATATATTTCTTCTGAACCAAAAAAGATAAGTTTTAATGAGTATGAATGAGAAACCATCTCCATTCATATGGAAATAAACTGCCCCTCCTCACATGTTTCAAAATTAATATTGGGGAACTTAAATGTAAAAACTTTTGGAAAACCTTGATTGAGGTTAAGACTTATTTTATGACACTGAATTTGGTACCATATGACTATTTACCAAGTTCTATAAAAAAATAAAAAAAAGCAATTATGATCAGGAATAGAGTGACTAAAGTGATGAAAAACTCTGCCAATCAGAAGCAAAATCATTTCATTAATACAGTTAGAGTTCCCCTAAATTGTATCAAAATAGTCTTAAAAGTGGTAACAGCATCAGCCAATCATATGCAACATTACCTCATGAAAATGCATTGCTCCTGCTAATTATTAAATTTATTCATGATCTTGAAAGAAGAAAAAAAAGCCAGGTTCCAACTTCAATCATACTTGGACAGAATTATTGCATCGAGTGTAGTATCAAGTCCAGCCAATCAGATGCAAGATCCCCCTAACTAATATGCATGAAACTCTCTCATTACAGAAATTCTACAAGAGCTTGATGACATGAGCATCTATTTCAAGATTAAAATGGGATCAGAAATATGGCCTCTAGCATGGTAAAAAGGTAAGCCAATCAGATGCAAGATCACCATAATCATATACTGGGTTCTCACCAGTTATCAAACTCGTCCAAGATCTTCATGATACAAGTCCACATTTCAAGTCTGATCATAACTTGATCATAAATAAAGCCTCCAGACTGGTAACAATCTCAGCCAATCAGATGCAAGATAACCTCATTAATAAACTTGGCTCTTGCTCATGACAGAAATCATCCATAATGTTAATGATATAAGCATAAATACCAAGCCTGACCAAATCTTAAACAGAAACATAGTCTCTGCAGTACAACAGGCTGAGCCAATCAGATATAATATCACCTCATTAATATTCATGGTCTCAAACCATATGGAATTTGTCCCAAGATTCTGATGATACAAATCAAGTATGTGAAGTCTGCTCAAAATCAAATCACAAATATTACTCATATTACAAAACATTCAGTATCTTGATGATATATCAGCCTATTTACCAAGTTACATTAAAATCTGGTCAGAAACATAGTTTCTCAAATATTGTTAATCATAAGCAAGATCGCCTCTTTAATATAAACAGATCTTCCTCAAAACTATCTTCATGATACATGGGAAAAAATCTAATGTCATAAAATAAGTGTTAGGCCTTTAAGAATCTGCAGTATTTCCGAAAAAGTAAAACAAAAGAACCGAAAGCTGGTGTTCACTTGGACTCAAGAACAGAGATAACACTGGTAGATATTTAATTTACTATCAATAAAATAAATATAAATACAAAAAGAATTGTAAATGTTAAGGACAATCTCAAGTTTTTTAATGTCCATTGGAGGGTGTAGTGATTAAATGCCATCATGATGCCCAGCTGATCTGTGCAAGAGTGGTCAGTAGTATACAGTCTACTGAGAAAATGTAACTATTTACATTTGAAGTCATGCAGAGATCTTCAAAACCAAATAATAAATTATTATTCTTTACAAGTTTAGATGTAATATACATGTCCTAATTGTTATGTTTCAAAGTTGGAAAAAATTGTATGCCAATCTCACAATTTTCAACCATGCTTCTCCTTACATGAAAAGTGCATGTTTACCAAATTTTCAACAGCTTTTTGAAATTGTAGGAAAGATTTGCAGCAACTGGAAAGATAGCTGACATTGTCTACATCAATGAGTGTTTGCTTTACATCTATATGCTACCCATTCACAACAGCCTGAAGTCAGAAAAAGAGAATTTACTTAAGTGGCAGACAAAATAGAAATATGCTTATTTTCTGGCAATGGTTTTATCTCAAACATTATATATAGAATATTTGCTTGTAACTGCAATGTGACATGTACCCTACTGTCTCCTGTCCATGGAATGATAAGGTGAATGTTGGTCTGACAACACATTGTACCCAACAAACAAACCCTCCACCAAAAAATTAAAGAATAACAGTGGAAAAATATGACTCAACATACATTATTAAATGATGTAATGAGCGTTTGATTCCAAGAAAGCCAAACCCTTTCACGGATATAACAAAAGACATGACAATTTACAATAACCAAATTAAGGATATGAACCCAATAAAACTGTAAAACAAGGATGTAAAAACTTGTCAACTACCTAAATCTTGCCAGTACAGGACTAATCACTTGGAGATTCTCCTAACGTATTTAATAACATTTGGTGAAAAACCAAAACTGTCACCTCCAACCAATTAATTTTCACAAAATGATCTTAATGTTTAATACAGTAACTAAGAATGGTGGTTTGATGTCTCTTGCCACACAATCACATTTTCAGTGTTGTTGAGAATATTATCAACAAAGATCTCATTTGTGTCTTAAATTATATTTTTCTGAACCAAAACATCTACTTAAATATAAAATTTTTGCAAAAAACTAGTCTAAGATTATGACTTATTTTATGACACTGAATTCTGTACCATATGTCTATTGAACAAATTTATTAAAATAAAAAAAAATGAGAAATATAGTCCACAAAGTGCTGACAAACCCAGCCAATCAGAAGCAAAATCACCTCATTAATATGTGTAGACTTCCCCAAAATTGTATCAGAAATAATCTTAAGAGTGGTAACCACCTCAGCCAATCATATGCAACATTACCTCATGTACATGAGCGGATCAGGCTCACTATTAAATTTATTCATGATTTTGAAGATAAAAACCCAGATTCCAAGTTTTGATTAAAACTGCACAGAATTAAAGCATATGGTGTAATGTCAAGCCCAGCCAATCAGATGCCAGACCCCCTAATATGTATGGCTCTCCATCATTACAGAAACTGTACACAAGCTTGATGATTTGAGCATCTATTTCAAGATAAACATCGGTTCAGAAATACTGCCTCCAGAGTGGTAACAAGCTCAGCCAATCAGATGCAAAATCTCATTAGCATGCATGGATCTCCCTCATGATCAAATCTGTATGAACTCTTACAGATATAACTACATATTCCAGGTTTGATAAAAAAATTGGATCAGAAATATGGCCTCCAGAGTGGTAACAAAATAAGCCAATCAGATGCAAGATCATCTCAAAAATCTGTATAGTTCTCACCAGTTATCAAACTGATCCAAATTCTTGTTGACATAAGCCCTCATTTAAAAAATGATCACAACTGGATCATAAATAAAGCCTCCAGACTGGTAACAATCTCAGCCAATCAGATGCAAGATAACCTCATTAATATGTTTGGATCTTGCTCATGGTAAAAACCATCCAAAATGTTAATGATACAATTATATTAAATACCAAAACTGGATCAGAAACATCTTCAGAATAACAAGTTGAGCCAATCAGATGCAATATCACCTCTTTAATATTTATGGTTCTCAAACTGTATCAGAATTGTCCAAGATACCACTACATATGCCAAGTTACATCACAATCATAACACAAATACGGACACCAAAATTGTAATAAGTAACTGATGATGGATGCACAATGGATGCTGCTTGACAGATGCAAGGCCATGTCATAAACACACTTGGCCTTTCAGTCTGACGAGCTAAATAAATTACAAATATACAGTCATTTCAACTAAATAGAGTTCATGTGGAAGTTGAGCATTGATCAAACGGTGAACATGTGTGAGTGAATGAGTAAAAGAAAATTAACATTAATGCCTGTACGAATTTTTGCTGCTTTGGTGAAGGTGCTCAAAGTTAAAAGGGCTGCTATAGATATGGTCGCCATATATTTGGTTACTGTACTGATGGCTGCTGCTGCTTCTGTTTTTCCCAGATGTGAGGAAACTGTCAAACTGAAAGGAATTAATATTATTTTACTTATTTGTTTATCATTTAATAAGTAAACAAGGTAGGAATGTACTAAGCCAAAAAATAAATACAAATGTGTTGAATAGTTAAGGGAATGAAGAGATAAAGATGAGTTTTAGTTCATTATTTCATTAAAAAATGACAACATGAAACACTAAGTGTATGGTGTGACATTCTAATTATTCAATATTTTCACTTTACTTGTCCTCTTTCCATCTGTTTCATTAATGGTATAAACAATTCAACTATTATCTGCATACTATAAAAAATATTGGTCTCCCTTCTTCAAAATCCTTACTTTTACCAGAACTTATTATATTTTTCTTTATTTAGTAAGTTTAATCAATAAAATAAAATGAACTGCTCTTACTTGAGTTTTTCCTCTGTTTCTATCATCTTGCACTTTTTGAAATGCATTAAAGTCATTGTTTATAGGTTCTAAGTGATGGTTTTTCACTTTCTTGGTCTAAAAGAAAAGGAAAATACAAAAGACATAAATCAAGAAATTGTATTTTATCACACACAATAACAACAATATATATGAAGTGCACAGAATGGCAAAATGATTAGAAACTGAATATAAGAATTAGATGTTCCAGTTTCCAACATTAACACAGGCTATTTAACTTTTAGGTGACCTTATGAAGTAAACAGCATATACCTAAAATAAACATGCTATGAACCACTCTAAATTGTTCATGTTTTAGCCTCAGAATTAAAATATTTTAAAATAAAGTGAAACATGTCTTTAAGGACCAGTGCTATTAGAAGATTGGGTTTCTAATCTTTTAATACATCTTTTGTTTTCTTTCTTGATATTTATGTCAGTAAATTATTTTTTTTTTCTGATTGAAATGCATTTGTTTTCAGAACATTTTGGAGTTTACAACAAACTCATGCACTTTTAAGATAATAACCAAAATTCAAATATTTAGCAAGATTATGTGAACCTTGAACACAGAGGTCTTTAATTACAACAAGAAATAATATAGACCGCTAAGCCTTTACTATGGTGTGGCACATGATTCCAAAACCCAATATGAACGATCACATGTACAAAATGTCAATCTGATCACCGTTTCTAAAAGATGAAGTATTCCACAAAATAAATAAACTCATGAACTTAAATAATAGTAAAACTGTCATGATGCAAAACTTTATTACTGAAACATAAAATTTAGGACTGTATAACTCTTTGGTATAGTCTGTTTGTACCCTTCTACTGATTTCAATAATGGTAATCTTTAATGTGATAAAATGTGCACATAACTTAGTCAATTCATTCACTGATTTATAATTTCTAACCTGAATGTGAAAAGAGTGGCCTTAACACTAGCATTCTCTGTGCCTTTCATGCTTAACGGAATTTCCATCCTAACACAGTGCCATGTTGCATACACTATGAGCAAGTTTACTTCTTCAGACAACATTATGATATAGTTCATCCTATTTGGTAACTGATGTATAATTCTGTAAATTACCATAATGTTGAGAGTTTAGAGTTATATCCTTTGCACATATGTAAATAAAATTTATACCCCTTGTTAAATCCATGAGAAAAGCAAATTTGTGATTGTCATTCTTTTCCTTTGAATGATTTGACAGTGAAAATATTGGAAACAGATAACAAAGTGTCTGTGATTTAGATTTTTAATGTAGCTTTAACAATTTTTCAGTCATATCGCTATGATGTATACAGTGTGACAGTTATATTGATGCCTAGCACTGGGGCATCATGCCGCATGATGTCCCTCCAACCTAGTCACATTATCCTGACACTAGGCCAACCAGTCCTAACACTAACCTCCTAATACTGAGTGCTAAGTGAGGCAGCTGTTTGTACAATTTTTGTAAAAGTCTTTGGCATGACTTGGCCAGGGTTCAAACCCACGACCTCCCGCATCCGAGGCAGACATTCTAACCACTAGGCCAACAGAGAAGTCCCAGACAACAAAGTATTTTCCTTCTAAGTAGACACACATGTGAAGTTGTGCATATACCACTCCACTGAAAATGGTCCAGGAACTGGAAATGACTGGCAAACAGGTTGTCTTACACACTGAAAATTTTCATTTGGAATGAAATGCGCAAAGGATAATAGTGTTAGGGTCGCAACTGGGCATAATCAGGTTTGAAATTATAAATCAATAAATAAAATAATTTCTGTGACTCTTTTATCTAATTTGTGCTTTTCATCTTTCAAATCAGTAGGGGGGTACAAACAAACAGGGAGGTATATTCAGACTATAGTGATGAGTAGTAATTCTTAAGATAAGTATGATTACTGTGATAAATACATAAACCAACATTCAAAATGTGAATTATTATTCATGCAGGTCTCCTTACCTTGCCCTTGTCATATTCAGCATCATAATCATCATCCATCCAGTGTTTTCTCTTTAATTTCTGCCTTTCACTCTCCACCTCTTTGTCTAGATTACTTGGACCACCTTCCCATGACATCACTGATAAAAAAAGGTAAAGAATCATAAATTAGAGAAACAGTCATAATATGTGCTATTGACTGGATTACATGAAAACTGGAGAAGATGATGTATCAAGGTTCAAAGGCATGATAGCTATATGGTGCTGATTAAAGGTAAGTTCTAAAATAACAAGATTTCACACAAAAATAATAGGTGTTGTACACCTTTGGTTATTCAATAAAATACTTTTCTACAAAAGACATGATTACTATGATGCATCAAAGGTGATAATTATCAAACAATTGGTCGTTCATTATTTATCAATTTGAAGTCTGACCACTTTTAAAAAATGCTCACTTAAAATGTTATTGATTACAGACATCTGATCTGTGCTGAGAAAACCCGATATACCACCATCAGATCCTAATGAGAAGCATGCACTTATTTCTAATTGACAAATGTGTTTATACAAATACTTCACAGCAAAGACCTAAATGCACAACTTGACTGGACAAAGTTAACACTTATTCCCCTTCCACATTTATGTCGGTGCATAAAAAAACACAATGATTTTGTACCACAATTGTTTAACTAACCTGAGGACCCAAATCCCTGAGATGACATTTTCTGCAGCTCTGCAACCACTCCATTTGATCTGAGTCCATCCCATGTGGGCATCCTGCTCTCACAGCTTTTAGATTCTGAAGGCCTCTTAAAGCCACTGTGTGAATGCTGGTCCCACCTCTGTGCTGGGATATCTGAACAAACAAGCAAATTAAGTGAATATTTGTCCCTTACCTACTGTGGTTAAATCGCCAAAAGTATACAGTGATGAAATCTCATCTTGTGACAGCTTTTGAGTTAACTAGGCTGACATGAAAGTTTCAAGACTCTATCTAAAAGCATTGAAAAGAACAATAAACTGACCAGAGACTTTGACCCTGAAGATAAAACCTTGTCTGTGACACATAAAATACTGTTAAAAAAACATATCCATACCATGGCCCATCACTGAACCCGGACAACTTTTAACATTTAAAGTAGAACCAAAAACATCTTCTAGTAGAAACTGACAATACCAAATTATCACAAACTAGGGACCCGATGGGAAAATGTTCCTGAAATCTGAACTACTAGCACATAACAATGACCCTAAAGATGGAATCCCCAACGAGGTACACAACAAATATACATCTCTCCCTTGATAACTCACACACAACAGGGTCCACAAACATAGACCACACTATAAGTGTGCGGGCACAAGTTATCGAAGGACCTCCAAAAATCGAATCCACCTATACATCAAGAAAACCTGGGGGGGGCTGTATAATGACTGAATCCTTCTTTTACAATCACGTCAATAACTGTTACTAACGAGCTTTCTCAAATGAAGTTGTTCATTACTCTATAAATAACATTTATTTTCAAAATTTCCAAAGATAGTTACAACCAGTTTCAACAACCATCATGTGAACGCAAAAATGTGTATTACAACAGTGCTTTTTGTTTTGTTTATTAGTCTGGTTCTCAGAGTGGTAATAAATAGTATACAAGCAAGTTGGGAGTCAAAGTAGCTGGAAACTAGAGTATCTGTTGATATACCACCAAATAAAATTCCTTTTCTTTTCCAAAAACTACATTTATTTCATGAGACAATCACATATGTCGAAACTCAATTTTTGTATTGTTCAATTAGTACAATATTGATGTTGTAATTTCATTGAAAGTAATAGTGGAACTTATCATCCTTGGGGATATCTGTAAGTGCCAGTTCAGAAATTCTCAGAAAATCTCTTGCCCACAATGGTCAGTATCTGTGAAACCAAGCTCTTTATTTTACGAAGCACTCGTTTCACTTGGCTGCCTTGCTATCTTTGATCACAGTTATGAAAGAGTCGGTTAATTTAAGATAGTTTATGTTACATACACAATAAAATTTATAACAGTGTTCGATTTATCAACTGAAGCGAATTCACCGGACATACGACAGAGGCCACTAGATTTTAAGTATGTAGGATTTGCGTGCCTTTTAACTTTGTTTATTTTATGTAGGATTTGCATGCCTTTTAACTTTGTTTTTTTTTTTATATATATTCCACCTCCTTTATTTGATTCAAAACACATAATTAACATCACAGGGCCTAATACAAAGGAGGCAAACTGTTAATTCACTGCAACAATACAACAAATAAAGTACTTCCACAGGTCAGTTATCAAAACACAGTTGGCACTTAATAAGGTTCTCAGAGAAACGCTTGCAGACATAGCTGTTAGAGTACATTGACACATTTTACGTTTAAATACATATTGCATTATGATTATTACACTTAAGTGAAACTAAAAGATAGAATTAAAACACAAATCTCACATAATAAAAATTATTTAATCAGCATTTAAATATTTATGTACGGCCTACACTAGGTGTAAATGACATTTTCACTGATCGAAATTTCCTTGAATATCTTTAATTACAGTGTACTAAAAATGTTGTTTGGAAAGAAAATGTAACCAATTATGTGACTTATTAAAAGTTGATAATTTCAAAATGTTAATTAAAGTTTCCAGGTCATATCTACCGTTTTCAACCATAATATAAGAGGTATAGCAACATTTATGTTACCAATTTTGATTGCAATTCTTTTCAAGTTCAGGAAATAGGGATACATTTTTGGGAGTATTTTCTTGTGGTAAAAAAATGGGATCCATGCCTGACCCCACATTTTAAGGTGGTTCGCAGGTTATCACGGCAAGAGTTGTTGAGGGAGTGGTGTACCCAGTTCTGTGCTTTAAAATGGCTTTGTAGTTACAGAATGAAAACTAAAGTACAAAGGAAAACCTAAAATAATGACCTTCTTACCCATGTACTTAAAGATGGGATCCCAATGTGGTATGCAGGGCTGCCATAATTTTTCCAATAAAATTTCTATATCTTTCCATGTACTCCCTGGATGACATTTATATTTTCATGGTTCACTTATGAACCCTTATTAAACTCAGTAAAAAAAAACATCTAGCCTAGAAAACATAACTTTCTTAATTCAAGATCTGCTTTTTTTAAAACTTTTCCATAACATCTGAAGTGGATATATGACCATATCCTAAACGACAGGGTGCATCACTAGAAACAAGTATAACTTTACTCTGCTTAACTACATATGCTGATATGAAGAAAGCACTGTAGTATTGGTAATTATTGTGGGGTATAAATTTTTGCAGATTTTGTTTTTGCCCTGAATCACAAATTTAAAGAACACAACAAAAAATTAGCCATGTATGAAACAGAAGCCCCCTCCTCTTACTTACATTTGAACTGTTTTTGATTACAAGAGATCAACAAAGCTATCTAATAAATCAAACACACACACACACACACATATATATATATATATATATATATATATATATATATATATATATATATAACAGGCATTTTATATTTGAATATGTTGTGACACAAGAATAAAGAGAAACAAGAAAAAGCTAAAAGAACACTGTTCTTACTGAAAAAGATTAAGAAATGATAATATAAATGGAATATGTGATTTAATACTTATTCATACCGTTTCTTCATTCGAGTGAAAATGTAGAAACATTTTAATCCTTCTTAAAGCACATATCATTGTATTCATGCACATTTAATCCCAATAATAAAATTAATGTAAAATACTTACAATATTGGTTAAAGCACAATTACCAATAAATGATGATAAATTAGAATAAGGTTTCATTCATTATTCTTAAATGGCTAGCATGTTTGACAGTAAAAAAGCATTTGGAGTCATGACCCGGACGACAGGACTGCCAATAATATTTTGGGAGTTGCTGGTTTTTTGGGGCATTTTAATCGCACTTTTAACACATTACTGACTATACGATTAAGAGATAATGGGAACTTAGTGCCTCTTCCAAAGATACACCAAGGCATCAAACCCAGGCTGGATGGATTCAGAAGATTAAGGAGCTTATTTTCTGATGTTATTCTGACTGGGGAATGTATTTGATAAAGAAATGTAAAAATGAAATCTGCTTAGTCAATCGGGAAATTTATTGTTTCAACATTTAAACTGGGAACTAATTTTGAATCCTGCAATAACTGGAAAATTAACTATTAGTAAATAATGAACACTAACCTGGACATGACTTTGAAGCCTTTGCATGCCAATTATCTTTAGTCTTTTCCACCCATTCAAACTTTCTATTATTGCTAGAATCCTTCTGTTGGCGAGAACATGGTCTACTATCCTCATATCCATTTTCACCCGCCTCTCTCTTTCTGTGCCTTCGTCTTTCCTCGTCATGGTCATGCCTACGCTCCTCATGATCCCTCTTATGCTTATGCTTTTTCTTTTTCTTATGTAAATCTGCACAGGATGGACTCTGATCAACCAGTTTCTCATACTTAGAGTCTTTGCGATGCTTTTTGTGTTTTTTATGCTTCTTATGTTTCTTGTGATGTTTTTCAAGTACGGTTCTTTCTTCCTTTTCATCCGCCAAAAGATGCTGTTTATCAGAGTAAGAGACATTGTCAGTGTAAATGTCTCCATTTTTGATTTTCGGTTTTGTAAGATTCTTTTCTTGTATCTCTTTATTCACAGCCTTGTAAGCATCAGCCATTGTGTCAGGATCAGTTTTACAATTTGATGACACAACAGACTTTGAGGAGTCTACCTTACTGTCAAGATCTGTACTGAGTGGCTTCTTGACTTTGAGACCTAATTGATTGTCAACTGATGTTTCTATTCCTTTACTTGCAGCATCTGTTGTTGAAGCTACCTGATTTTCCTCCACCACTTTCCACCCAGCATGCTGACACTCTGGAATTTTGGGCAACACACCAATTTCAATCTTCTCTGTCACTTGCCATTCTGTTGTTGAGTTGATGCTAATGTTGCTGGAGGAAGAGCCTACAGATGGACTTGGTTCTGAGTCCTGCATATGAATGTGCCAGCTGGATGTGGCATTGACCTTTGATCGGATTGGGGATGTTACACAACTAATTGAGCCATTCTCACTGAGTGACCTTTTGAGAGGATTCGCTCTTGACTGTATCTTAATGTCTTTAGGCTTGCTGACCATGAGATTTAGGGCAGAGTGGGACAAACGATCTCTTGCAGCTGCTGTTTCCAAGAGATGAGCATTACCAGGGACAGAGGTGGTGGCATTCAGCTTACTGTCAAAGATAAGATTACCAGGAATCCCATTTGATTTATCCCCTTTGCAAGTCTTCAATCTGTCATCCTCCACTAAAGCTTCAGTGGTCTTTGATGGTTTTTCCAACACATCTCCATTAAGGCGTGCCATCTTTTTCTTGTGCTCTGGGCTGTTACTGGATGACTTTCTTTTTCTTTCAGCCTGTGCTCGCTTTTTTGCCTCCTGTTCTGAATCAGAAGAGTTTGAATCAGCTGTGTAGGGAACCAATCTAGACTTTACTGAGGTTGATATATTTTTAACAACAGTTTCTGAGGAAATCTCATCATCATCTCCACTCATTACTGTGTCCTTGCCATCTGGAGATCTTTCCACAGCAGTTGCCTTGCCTTGACTGATCTTCAAGACAATTCTTGGTGTGGAAGAGATATCAACTGATGGCTGCTGCTGCTGTAATGAAGATTTTGATTGTGGAGTTTTCAAACCAAACGACACTTTGTCTCTCTTTTCTGGTAGATCTGTGGCTGCAGGAAAGGTATTTGGTTTATAATGGAATGTTGGTGCAAATGTTGAAGCAGGGGTTCCTTTCTTCAATGGTTTCCCCAATTCATTGATAGGTTGAACACCTGAAACAGCTGGAAATAAATTAAGTTGATGACTATTAAATCAAACATGTATATACACTGGCAAAGTTGAAGAAATCCATTTGAATTCTGAACATAATGCCATCATCTGATTTAAAACTATTAGTTTTGTTGATTTGCTCAACCAATCATAACAAGAACATACTAAAATCAAATATAAAGACTGCCTAGCCTCTTGGTCATGGACTGTACCTCCCACATCTATTAGGATATATTTTACATACTAACTGAATGTTTTCATAAAACCATATTTCTACGTAAAGTCAACTAATGACAGCTAACAGTGACAAAGCAAAAAATATTTTACAACTGATAATCAAGGAAACGTTTTAATTATCAAGCCTTGACAACAACTAGAAATTTCATGCCAATAAGCAATTCTTATATTTACCTCCAACTGTTCCATTTACCATCTTCAAGCTTTTGCAGCTAACAGTGTGATTTGGTGGAAATGTTGGACCAATTATCTTCTGAAATCAAACAAGACTTATCAATGAGAATTGACTGAAATGAAAAACAAAAGAAATTTCATCAAAATATTTCTTACAGGCAATTTAAGGAAATTACAGATTCCAAATGAATGCCTAAAGCAATGCGTCATTTGTGCATGAACAGAACAAACAAAAAGAGCTATAATATGCTAAAGGAGACAATTTATCAAACAAGATGGAATAAAATGTGACTGATTTTATCAGTGGTTGATAATGTAATACAAAGCAAAGGTTTATAGACCCTCAAACACACATTACACCATAATATACAATAAAAGAAGACAAAACGTAGCAATGATTTTTTTACCAACCTTGACCAAATGTTGCTCTTTTGACACAGAGCTGCTGCATTTAATATAGAATAAGAGATAGGCCTCAGCAGCAAGAACTTTTGTGGCACTGACAGGTGTAACCTGAAATTATGAATACGTATCTAAATTGTTTTAAAAATTAGCAATCCAATAATTATGAAGTCTTTGAAATTAAAAATCACATGGACACTATAAACAGATTGCATTTTACTTTCTTGGTTTTAATTTTTTCACAATTAAATTCATTCATCTAATATGCATAATCTCCAAAAAGAATGTTTCAAGCATCAGTGAAAACAATGAAAGGAGTCAAATATGATTTAAAAACCAATGTCTAATTGTCGGCTTTTATATCTGTTTGAAAAACATGGTACAAATTAATGGCCTTTGTGAAACTATTATATATGGCAACTTTACTTCCATCTTTTCAACTCCATGTCACTGTTCACAAAATGATAATGGCTTTAAGTATTCTTAGCAAAAGAAAATATTTTTTACGTATCCACATAGAACATATGAGCCATTCCATTTATATTTACAAATAGTGGGTGCAAAAATCACTCTCTGCTAAGGATACCACAAATTGAAAGAATTAACAAAAAAAAAAAGAAACAAAGGTTCAGACCCCACCAAAATGCATGCAAAAAGTTCTTCAACAAATCTCAAGAGTAAAACAATCCAAATAATTTCTTCACTGTCATGCAATCTTTTAATAAATATCTGCTACTAACTTACAACATTCTTACTGCAACTTCTTGATAAAATTTTGACAATTGTCTACAAAGTATACATTCATTCTTCATGTCACAAATATGTATCAGATAATACAGTACAAACTTACACTACTGTCATTCATGCAGTACCAGACTTGACTAGGTGCCTTGATGTAGCAGTAATAGTGTCCAGAGTTGCAGTTAAATCCAGAATGTACCAGGACGCCATACAGCTGATACATAATTGCCTCACCCTGAAAACAAATGGCCGATGAAATATATTTAATGCATTTATCAGCTGTTCTTCATATATAAGAATTTTAGATAAGCATACCCCTTACACTGTGTATACAATTACTGATTTATGTGGCTATTTGCTTGATTTAAACTGATTGGAATCAATGTCTTTATTATACTGTATTTTGTGTATGCATGTGCGTGCTTCATTGAGGAATTTGAATTAAAGAGCATGTAGCTTCAGAACTGATCAGGTTTTATAACCATCCCCATCAAGAAAGTGTACTGAGGTGAAATATCAAAAATTACAATAGCAGCTGCCTCACTTGGCAGGTTTGTGTTGAACTGGTCAGCCTGGTGTCAGGATAATGTGACTTGTTGGACATGATGCTACATGATGCCCCAGTGCTAGACATCACTATATCCTGCCACACTGCAGACATCATAGCAATATGACTGGAAAATCGTTAAAGCTATGTTAAAAATCCTAATCACACACACGGACACAATCTCATTTTATTTGAGCCCACTGACCAACTTATAATTGTGACATGGTAACTTTCATCAACATCTAAAGAATCTTAGCAACAGTGTGAAAATAATAATATACTGCTTTCTACAACTGTGAGAAGTGAATTGCCAAGATTTCATTCTTCGCTGTACTGTTCACATACCTGTCTGTTACTCATGTATGGGCGAATGTTCAACTTCTCTTTGAATTCAACATGACGGGACACTTTGCCAAACATTCTGTTGTAGTCAAATCTGTATGAAAAAAGTTCTGAGTGAACCAAATGAAAAATGAAAAATTGAGCACATCAAAGCATTGAATGATATAGACACATCAAAGAACTGAATGATAATTAGGACTTTCTAATGATTATATATGATCATCAGGCCCAAGTTCAAGTTCCTTTGTGATATGTTTTTGAAAACTTGAACAAAAATGATGCTACATGAATAGCTGTATAGCTCTCAATTTTTTGGAGGGTAGTTTTTAATAACAGATCAATTTGCAAATATCATTTTTTAACAAATACTAAATTCAAGCTTTCTCAATTAGGAAACTACTTTTCGCTATTATTATCAGTGATGGTAATTTTTATCTTGTGGTAACTGATGCAGCCAAAATTTAAACAAAGTCAAATATATGCAAATGAAAGTACATAACATTATTAAATACTTGAGATGCTGACTAGTCTTTCTCATTTGCACAATTGAGAATCATCTACCATCAAGTGTATCGACTTTTACTTTTTTTATGCTGACTATTAAGAAGCTTACTAACAATATGCTGTCACCAGAAAAGAAAAATCAAGATTTTTTTAAAGAATGCAATTTATACAAGACAATTTGACCCGGTGCTTTAATGATTCTAGAGGTTTTGTTTATAAATTTATATACCCGTTTCAGAATTCTTATATCTTCCTTTTGGAGGCTTTTATCTCGCGTGAGGATGTTTATAGGCTTTAGCCATCCAAAGATTTTATTTTTTTTGTTTACTATATATGCTGCACAACAAATGTAGCCAAGACTGTGCTGATCTGTCATTAAATCAAATACATCCACATACCAAATTTGTGATTTAAATCCAGTTAGTGTTAAGCATTTCAAGGGTCAAACAAGTTTATTTCAGACACAGGCACATGTCTTAAAAAAATGTACTTGTTCAGACTTAATTTCACTAACCCAAGACTGTCCACTGTATTATGGGACTTAAGTACCAAGAGTTCATTGTAGTAACATGTACATTGTTATAAACACTTAAAAATATTCACAAGATATTGAAATTATTTGTATACAAATATGTCAAGAGAGCCATGGTTTATAGCTCTTTTTTTATTTCTTATAATTCAATTACTCTTCTGAAACAACAGCTTTAAATTTTGTAATCATGTCACAATACAGTGGACCAGTAAGAATTAAAGACCATACAAAATGCTGATGGTATCTGCATCCTGTAACTCCATGAAGTAAATAGATAAAAAACAATGATCACTGTTGTTTTGATGGTAGAACATTTGTCACCAATGTCTTGATTAAGTCAGCAAGCTCTTCAGTTTTCTCAAATGTCAAACTATCACACAAAAACTGGTAGATCTACCTAAATAGTGATTCATTACACTGAAAAGTTTAAGCAATGTGAAGAACAAATTCCAACCTTGATTTAAAAAAAAGAATTTTTGTCTGCAATTATATCTTTCACTGTCATTTCCAAATAACATAGTTTACGTACTCATATTTCATCATGCCATATTGGCACATACCAAGAGTACATTCTGGACTATGTGCTAGTAATAACAGGCCAAGAGGGAAAATGATGATCCAGTAAAGAGACCAGGTGGTAATGACAAGAAAGCAGTAATAAGGCAAACAAAAGCTCTTCTGGTCAATGATCAGCAGAACACAAAAAAAATACCCAAACATTTAATTACCGCTTTAACTGTATGGTCAGAACATTGGGTGCTTTGTGAATAGAAAATCTTTTCTGTGCTGACACCTTTTGCTTGCATCTGGAAAAGAATTTAATTCCATATTTGATAAAAAAATTTGATGGACAAATTATACAACCTTAATTTGTATTTTCTATATTTTGGAATTTTTGAACAATGAAAACGTTTGTAACTTTCTCTGCGAGTATTAACCATATCAACCTATTTAAAAAAAGGCAGAAAAAGCTGACACAGAGGTACTCAACACTTTTCCGTCTCTGAATATACAATTCTACTATAAATTCCATCTCATTTCAATTCTTCAATTCAGTCTTTGGATTTGTCTTAAGAAAATGAATTTCTATTTAATTTGTAAGTTTCAACATAGTGTTACTAAATTATAAACCATCTAAATAACATTGTAAGTTGGATTTTCTCACCAATTTTAAACACAAAAATATATGTTTAAGCACATTCTTTGATGTAAAGCATTATTTTATCACTTAAATTAAGCTACTTACTTTCCACACATGTAAGCATTGTCGATGTCTAAAGTTTCTGGGTGTACAAATTTTTCAAAAGCCTTCTCAAGCGATGGAACATTCTAAAAAAAAAAGTATGCAACCACTAAACTTTTCATCTCAGCTAAGAATGTCTTTATGTGTGTGATGTGTGTGTATGCATGCATGTATGTGTGCTAGTTACCACAAAGTTGTTATGTCACTAAATTATAAAGGCATAGTTGAGCTGATAACTTCAGCTGTTTGGCTGGATGAAATTTATATTTAATGTGAGAAAGATATCCAAATGCTTTATTTATGGAGTAAAAGACTTTGCAATAAAAGTGGTTTATCAAATGCTATTTTTCTTACCTTGATGTCAAGGCTGATGTCCAAAAACGGATCATAGGTATTGGACCTTTCTTTGCATTGTAGGCAGAGCACCTGACTCCTTAAGAAACCGCCAAAGATGCGATTCACGACTGTTGTCTCTTTGCTGAATTTGTCTAGCCTGAAGAAAGAGTTGGACAGATATTTAGTGACTGATGCCATAGAGAAATAGATGGGCAGATAATCACAAGGAAGATTACAGTTAAATATAGATATGACAGTGATGGCTCAATAGCTAAATGTATAAAAAAAAACAGATAATTAACATGCATAGCTTGGCGCTGTTCTCATGAAACATACTCAGGGATCATCCTGGGCTTTGCCAATGTCGCAAATTGTGATTTTTTGGGCAACAACCTTTTTGACTGTTTAATGTGTACATACAATCATGGATTTGGAGTACATACAATCATAGATTTGGAGTGAAGACATTCAAAGGGACCATGAAAGGAAGCCACAAACTTGGACACACAATGCAATGGAATCTATCTAATTCTTGGCAACATTTTTGCAAACTGGCAACAAAATATTGAGGTTGATGAATTTTTTAGTAACAACTTTTTAAAAGACAGGACCATCCCTGATACTTGGAACCAAGGGAATGCACCCTCAATATAGAGTAGACACCTACAAATGCAATTTAGAATTTTATTTTATTTTCATATAAACTCCTTGAGCAAAGACATATGCTTGTGCCATAGCTGAAGTACCTTGTATGTTAAAATGGAACAGCCTATGATGTGTTGTCACAGATTAAATTGATGATTCAAGGAAACTTAAACAAATTCAGCAATGAAACTTACTTTGTGTAGCCATTATGACAGGCTTTCTGCATGGCTTCTATCACAAAGCGCAGAAATTCATGAGCATCTTCCTGTCTACCCCAGCTCATCTGCCGAGCAATTACTGAAAGTAACAATGTATCTTTATTATTTTCCTCAGGTCAAAAGCAGGCTGGATAAAATATTTACATTTAAGGCAAAGGGCTGCCTTATCGTTAATGTCATCATTTTTAATTTGCAACAGAAAATAAGAAATCTGCATTACTCTTATGTTGATGATGCTTAAACTTTAATGCAAGAATCAAAACACTGTTTTTGGTTTTTCCCATGAAGTTAAATTTTGTGCTAAAACCATTTCGTTTTGCAGTGATTTACCACAGTCACTTAGATTTTAGCATGTCTCAAATTAATTGTGAGGTAAAAGTCTTAAAATTAAAGAATTATGAACATATAAAAATGAGCAAAAAGCTACTTTTCTTGTTGAAATGAGAACATTAACTCAAGTGGTAATTGAAAACTAGCTGTATAACAAGCTAATGAGAATCAAAATATTAACTTGGCCACATTCCCCTACAATTGTCAATCATAACACAGTAATGCAAAAGTTTTTTCTTCTTCTCCTTGGTTGGAGACATCTATTATCTTGTTCTTTGATTACAATAAGTTCAAAACCTCCTTTTTGGCCTCTGCCACATGATGTCATTGGCACATATTAAGACCTTCCATTTGATTTAATGACTGAGGGTAAATTGCCAAAGGGGAGGGATTCAGGGTAAGAGGACCTCCCCAAACTGGGATACAATTTTTTATTTTTTGAAGTAGCCAGGTGTAAAAGAAAAGCAGCCAGGTATATCACCCAACTCTCAGCTCATAAGGAAATCCCTGCATAATGTACACACATTTCATATCATGCAACAATTTTGACAAATAATAATGTACACAATAGGTAAATAAAAACTTCACGTGGCAGGATAGGGAAACCTCAATTTGTTATGGAGTAAAATCTGTAACAAGGACTGATGCAAATCTTGTTAGCTTGAAATTAGATTTCTCTATCCTGCCAACATATAGAGAAGGTTCTTTTAGTCTTCAAAGGCATGAGCAAGATACAATATAAGCCACTTACATTTCAGCTTTTGCAGAATAGCCTGAGGTCGAATGGCACTGTTTGGTTGTTCCAAAGAGCGTCGGATGTGTCTCTGAAGTTCACAGAGCATACAAAAGCCAGCCTGTTTGCCTAAAAAGTATAAATGAAAATACATATAAAACAAAGAAATTCAAGACTTTTACATTATTACCAAAACACATGACTGTAAAGACCTTAATGATCATGTTTTGGGAAGGGGCTACATACGAATTAAATGGACTAGGCTCAGTTACAATGGAATGTCTTCTCAAGTTCTATTAACTATAAAGTTACAGTATGTTATATAAAATACAAGTGTGTAACACTAACATTTATAAAGGTCTTATGTATCTTTTGGGTCAAGTATTCACCTGTTTATCAGTTAAGTATTTTTGTCAACAACTACACACATTATGTCAGAAACTGTCTTTACTTACATGTCTCATTATGCTCGCTGCTAAGACAGTAGTTGACTAGTGGTGGGGTGTATGTCAGACACTGCAGAGTGGAATTCAAAAAGCAGGTATTCCCCAGATTCACTAGTCCAGCACCGACTTTGTGAACCTTGCTCCATTCCAATTTGATCTTGTTTTCAGGATACAACATGATTTGGGGGGAAGGCAGACCTTCTCCACCATCTTGAGTACCATTCATTTTTGTACCTAATAATAATGAAAACAAAAATTATTATTCCAATCAAAATCTATTAAGTATGAAAGTATCCTCAATATGCATTTTAATCAAATGTTTAGGGATGCCTAGTCAAAATTTAATGTGAAAACTATCTGTATAATCATAATATTAATGTCCCCTACATTTGTCAATCATAACACAGTGCAATGATCAAGCCCCAAAAAGAGACTGCATCTGTCTTTTAAAATGGGACAATCTCTCTTGACAGAGATTAAACACTTGCATTACAAAGTTTGTGATGTTCTGCATCACTTGTTCAAGAGTGTGAAGAATTACTTGCAACCATTTGTCTCTGAAGACTTAATTTCCATTATCTCAGCTCTTAGTGAAGAACTCTGCAATCTGCCTTATCCATATTCATAAATAAACACTATACAATATGGATGAGAGCTTTTCAAATGGACATGGTCAAGAAATTGGAATGCTAGAACCTGTCTATGCAAAAGGTACAGCAGGTGAGTGTAATGTTGTTACAGGTTTACTTTCACTTATAAAACAGTGAAGTTATCATCCCTGAATTGGGTGATTATTTGGCTTTCATTTTTCAAGGATCTGCACGAGCATGATTAGAATGTGTAGGATTATAACTATTTTTATATATAATTTCTCCAACTGATCATGCATTATCTATGCTGCAACAAGTTATGGAAATGCACAGATCATGCAATCATGTGGCCTTGATGCAACACAGCAATGCCAGATAAACCTGGTGACTTGATAAACAATTATGTTTCTAACTGACTTTCACGTGATAGTTTTCATTCATGCCATGATTAATGAGATGACAATGTAATGCTCCAAGTACCTATCAAGTTTTAGTACCTTTGGTTTTAAAAATATCAGTGATTATTTCAAATCTCAGATGATATACAATGGAGCGTGGATTTCACAGTAAGTGGTTTGATGTGGCATTTTATGGCATGCAAATACAAGTAACTGATTTCATGAAGTGGCAGCTGAAGTGTAGTGTCTTGCCAAAGGACAAAACAGTAACCTGGGATGATCCAATGGTAGGATTCAAATCTGCACACTCCTGGTCCCAAGTCTGGCATGCTAGCCACTGAACCACCATAAAGCCAGCCTCCAACATTGCATTTTATGATATGCAGGATGGCACATTGGCCCTATTCTCCAATCCTGAGCCAGAAGGAAGTATTAATAACAAAAGAAGATCAAAAGTGAAGGTCTTAGTTAAAACAAACTATAGTAGGTTAGGTAGCTGGTTTTCATAGTACTTTCAGGGATTATTTGGCTATTATGCTTTCTCAGACACACTGAGACAGCTGACATGGGCAGGTATCAATCCAACGACCCTTTGAATACAAGTCCAAACTAATAAACCAAGCTATCAGAGCTTCCTAAGGCAAATTACAGAGTAATCATAAAGCGTGGATCACTATCAACAGTCATAATCAATAACAAATAACCCCATTAAAATACAATATCATACGGTCTAAAAACCACCTCTATATATACTGCCTGGCATAAAATTTCATATCAATAACAGGGTTCACATTATATGAGGAATTTTAAATTTGACTTTTTCTGACAGATGTTGCATCGGTCTCAATTAACCCTGATTTACCTATGGCATAAAAATTCTGTCTGAAAGACAGTATACAGAAGGATTAGAAACCACTCTGCTGGCCTAAATGGTTAGAGCATCTGCCTAAGATGCAGGATGTTGTGGGTTCAATCAATAGCCAAATCATAACAAAGATTCATAAAAATGGTACTAGCAGCTGCCTCACTTGGTGCTGAGCATTAAAAGGTTAGTTTTGGGACTGGTTGGCCTGAAAGTGATTGGGTGGGACACGATGTTACATGTTTGCAGCATGATGTCCCAGTGCTAGACATCACTATATACTGCCACACATCATAGCAATATAGCTTAAATTGTTAAAGCTATGTAAAAAATCCAAATCTAACACACACATATAAGTAGATGCTTAGATTGTTTTGCATTGTCTAATTGTTATTCCATTGTTCAAGATGTTTTAAAAAAAATATTTCAGGACAGTTCATATATTTTAGTTCAGTTCAAGTCAAAAAGCTTAAATAAAAGCCTTCAACCAATACTAAAACCAACTGCCTAAGAAACAAGAAACAAACAGTCTCCTCTGGATGACCATACTTTGAAGGTTTGAAGGAGCAGTCAGCAACCTTTTAAAAAAAGGTGATTCAAGGGAAGATCTTGACAAGAAAACAATTGACAGCCTGTGCAATTTTTATCTTTAATGACATTTAATTACAATTAATGTCATCAGCAATCACCAGTCAGTGATTTTGTGAAGGAAACTAAAACTGCTCGTCAATTTTATTTGACAAAAATATCTTTGCAGTAAAGTATAAGATATAAACCTCTAATCTGTTATTGATTTGTCATATACTGACTTGTATTTAATTAATTAATCACCATGGCTCAAAGTACATTTTCTTTTCTGTCATGGTCTAAGAAATGACCTGCCAGTGATGATCATTCCAACTCTCAAGACTCCAAAGAAACAAACTATATAAAAATTCTGAGAAGAAAATGAATAAATCTCCTAAAACTGTAAGAAATCTTAAGCATCAGTTTGTTCCACATGCAATGAACAATCCCAGCCATGAGCTCAGAACTCAATAACAAACGACTCTTCAGATTTCACTTTTGACTCTTGATATTCTGGTGTCAAAGGTCAAATGAATCTTCAGTTTTGAAATCAACTGACAACGCTGATAAATGGGCTATAACCTTCATTTCTTCTGTGTTGTCAGCAGAATGACAGTAATTTTACCATCAACAACATTTTCCATATTTAATGTCCACATTTTCAATGATCCATACCATTACTTCAGTTGTGTTAATTTGACATATATTAAGACTTATTGCTTTCATTAGATCATAAGCCAGGTAAGTCACATGTAATGATGGTGACAATGTAAAATCTGGCAGTCTCAAAAAAGAAAAAGGATGATGCTGTGAATTAAACTGCAGCTGCTGTATGTTTTTAGCATAAAACATGATATATCCTTGTAAACAGCAAAGTGCTGATGTCATGTTGTAGTTGCTGTATTGTGATTCTAAAGGTTGACATACAGCAACCTGTTGAACAGTGAAGGCAATTCTGAATTCTTAGTCAACGATGTAACTTGAAGTGCTGAGATGTAGTATACTGTTTTAAAAGCAAGAAAATACCCACCCTCTGTGGACTCATCACTAGCCCTACTTAGTGACTTCCTGAATCCATGTGATGGGTTGAGTGGGATATACTTGGACCGGAGAGTGTCAATCTGCAGAGAGTAGTGTTTCGCTGCAGGTGTGAACTCAATTTCATGCAAGAGAACTTTCTTGGTATGGGTGTAGAGATGGTCGTCTAGAGATCCACTTTGACCTCTTGAAATTGAGGCTTTTAAAGTCTCCTCTAAACGACCAAGACTATCAGATGCACTTGCTGGCATATCATTGGTTTCACTGAAATAAAAGTGAAGAATTTAGTTTGTGTGGACATGATTAATAATTTATCTTTCTTTTCTCCATATGAATTTCTCTATCAGTCTTCTTTTCAACATATTCTTGCGTTACAAGCTACATGCAACTATCCTCAGACTTCTGCTTAATAGGAAGCACAGCCTGGTTGAGTTTGCTTAATGCACCTTTATGGTAATATGTATTTTCTGCACAGTGGTCCAGATGAGAAAAATGTCTCTGGTTTTTCACTTTAGGCTTCTTTGATTTACTCTGCAGGCATAATGAAGCAGAGAATGTAAAATACAAAGAAGAAAATGAAGGAACACAGAGAAGACTACTTTTGTCAAATTCATAACTTAAAATAATTCTTATTATTCACTGAAGCAGTTAATACTACATGTGACAAAACCCATGATGCTGGGGAAGAATGCAAAAATGCCACTTAGTAAAACATTCATACGATGTCACAAATACCGTTCTTGTTGTTTACAAGTATTCCTGCACTGTTAAGTTCATAACTACTATGCACAAAATGCCAGCTAGACACTCTACTGATATGTTAATTTCTCTGCTGATGCTGCCATTTTAAGATCATTAAATGTAGAAAAGGGGATGTACAAGTCTCACAAAGTCTATATTGTAGCTGCATACTGTATGTTGACTTTTATGTATTCTATCTCCACTTTATCATTATCTTCAATGACTGGTTTTTAATATTGAAGACTGATCAACAGCCTAAATCTAATATGAACGGAAACTGCATTTGTAACCACGTGAGAACTTTTACTTTACTCTCGGACTTTAAATGCATCAATAAAGATATATGCATGTAACAGCAGTAATACTCCAGGCATTTGTTTCTTTTCATGCAAGATGTCAAATACATAGTCATATCATTTTACCTTTGCATAAAATAACATGGATTATATATAAGCTGAGGTGCCTGTTACTGAATACGTACCTATTGTGGAATAATATCACCCACACATTACTTGTTGTCATAACTATAACTGTAAACAATCTTTAATTTTTGTTACCTTTATCCTTGATAAACTGTGTATGCTAATAAACATGCTGCAAAGGTGAAGAAACAAAACTTGACCAACAGTAAACGATCCACCAATCTTCCTTTCTAAATTAGGTCAGACCAAAAACACTCATGGCTTAGGACTGTGCAATTATAAACAGTAACAATAAAAAGCAAACTATCATAAAAGCACTTTTAAAAAATTAGAATGCAAACTCAACGCTACATTCACGAGACCGCTGGAAATTTCTGTAACCACATGTACCACAGCCCCATGATAAGCCATACTGCATTGATCCTGCATTGTAAACTAAGCGGATCGGTACATGCGCTCTTTTAATAACGACTTCATAAAATTTTACAGCAAAAATAAAATGTATACAAACTTTAAGTGTACGTCCAGCTGTTTCTATGAAATATAAATGCCTCCGTCCAAGGAATTTTTACAAATTTGTAAGACTCACCATTGAACACAACTTCCAAAGGTGGCTTCGAAAGCAACATACGGGTATTTCTGTTCTATTGTCCTACCTCACTTCCTGTTAACCAGCGAGACTGGTTTCCTAAATCTTTAACACTAATTTATGTTAGACTTTAATTAGTCTAAATTAAGAAATAGTAAAGCAACTAGTCTGGTTCTTACAGGGAGCATAAAGTAACGAACCAGATACGTTGGTACGGAGGAGGATATTGAGCACACACACAAAAACAGCAGATCCGGATTGTATTGCATATTATTATATTGACTGTTAATTTATTAAACTTTATCTCAATGTAATTTTTGTATAAAATCTTACATTTTTATATTGACACATACTTGTATGATTTAATGGATTGGTTACAGAGGTAAATATAGTAAAATCTGTAGATAATTACAAGATGCAAGCTGCAATCCTTTCACGTCATATAATGTTCTGTTCAGCTTGGAATAAAAAGCGACTTTAGAAAAGAAAGAAAAAAATAGGAAAAAGCAGTGCAGTAAAACACAAGCCAATAATCAAATAAAGATGTCTAATGGTTTGACCATTTAATTTTATGGATGGTGGGGGTGAAAATCCTGTTTTGAACTAATTTTCTACATGTTTGTTAGTAAATAAGAATTACATCCATTGTATCGGGTGATTTTTTTTCTTCTCTCAATAATATTAAGGTAACATAAACAAATCATAGTTTCATATAAAAATCATCAACCCACCACATTAAAGTGTCGGTTCCTTAAACATTCTCGTTCAAAAAAAAAAAAACCGTTCACAAAATCACACTCGTTTATCTCAGTAAGTTAAGTAATCTGTAGAATGGCAGTTGTTTATCTAAGTCTTTAATTGTTTGCTTTCTTCACCTATATGACAGTATAAACTGCCCAGTGGTGATAGTTATCCATAAGCATCAAGCGTGAAGTTATGCGAATCATGTCTGTGTTCGGATTGATATGCACGTATGCGTGTAGTGGTTATCAGCACATCATTGCAAAAGAAGCTTTATGGTGACAACTAAACTTAAAATTCGAAAAAAAGAAAAATAAACAACTGTACAAAAACGCTATAAATACAAACCTTTCCAAATAATTTTGTAAGCATAAAGTACAACAAGATAGACAACAAAGCAGACATATGTTAATTTTACTATTATGGTATATACACGTTAAAGTATCAAGGTAACGTTGATAAAGTTCTGTAAACATCTGGTCAAAATGTGTTATACCAATATTTTTGTGAGGTGACACATCATTATATATTTCTTAGTTGAGTGTGCATCGAAATACTTCTGTCCCACAGGGTACAAATCGACAATATGTGGCGGAGTGATCACGAAAGTGGTGATTTCCGCACATAAAATTGTGCATTATTTCCAACATTTATTTTTTGTTGTTTCTAAATGCAGGCAATTTCGAAATGCCAATAGGAGCAATTAAGTTTGGTTTCGGAGTGTACAATGTTTGGTTTTAAGTCCTACGGACTACATCTCAGAGGATATTTGGCAATATATTAAAGAGACAGATTCTTTCGTATGAGATAACGCGATAGTTCGTTCGCCTCAACATAGAGGCTTTCTGACGGTGAAGTTCTAAATACATGTACACACAAAGTCAAAGTCAGTGACTCGGAATCGGATCAAGCACTCGGAACTAAGATGTTCAGGTTAACTCGAGCCATAGTCAAGCTAACATCTTTCTAATGACCTGAATAACCGGAGCAAGACCTTCCGATCTGCTCCCTAATCTGTGTTAGCCACTTTTCGTATTAAATCCAGGTCATTTTATCTTTAATTTGCCCCTCGGGTATTTAATTTGTGGAAGGAATGTCAGCTTACGATGGAAAGAAAAACCTTGAAATTTTGTCTTTCTCCAAAACAGGACTGAACTAACTATCAAATTAAAGATTGGGTTAACATGAATTTTCTGTAATCCACATAAGTGCAGCGAAACCGATTAGGTTTTTAAAATTTGGACCAGTTTTGTTCTGCTCATTTCTGAACACTATTTCGGCTTGCCTGTAGCTGACGTTCAATAGTTGGCGTACTCTTTCATCTATAGCAGATCATAAAGATTTCGACACACAACGAACAGACAGTCATTGGATTATGGTACTGCATAAGTACTTTGAATTGTTATGATGAATAGAGTGATTAAAAATATGCCTCACTGAGTTACACCCATCTCTCTATGAGAACTTTCCAAAAGGATGACGCCTTTTTCCAAATTTTATATTTCTGACGTTTACAACTAATGGAGAGAGAGAGTTACGTATTCAGCCTAGTTTCAGTTTCTTTTGAATGGCAATTAATTAATTGAACAATGTTTTAGATGCACAGTAGAAGATGCTTAAAAAAAACGAAGATTTATTCTGTTATATAGTCATCTACATATAAATTCAGAAGACTTGGATGAAATAATTAACTAACTGCATCTTGGTAGTTGAGATTTAACATCAACACGTGCAGACCACTTCAACAGAGAAGAGGACGTATACGGAGTGGGGTAGTGATGAACATAGCAATTGAAGAAGTCAATATGTTTAAAGGAGAAGAAAAAAAATTTCAATAGAATTTGATGCATTCTCAGCACATATATGATACAATTTATAAAGCAAATATTAACATAAGGATTCTGGAAAGATCATTTTTATGTGTATGTGTGTGTGCGCGCGTGCGCGTGTGTGTGTGCATATATATATATATATATATATATATATATATATATATATATATATATATATATATATATATATACAGGTAAAGCAGTTTTCATCCACTGTAAACTGTTGTTGCTTATTTTCTTCAGGTTTTCAAAATGTTTTAATTATCACATAAACCGTTTCATTTCCCAACATTCTTATTCGAGCTGCAACCTTTATAAAGCACCCGTTTTTAACTTTTTTACTTCCAATAAAAAAATATAACCCAATTTTAAAACCAAATTTGTTGGAACACCAAGCTAACAATAGGTTTTGAAATCTTACAAACTGGATTCTATTAATGACATTCAAATGGAAAAATTCAAGGCATATTGTTACCTTTGGCATATGAATTTGACTAGACAAAATGCACACAGTAATAACACACACACACACACACACACACACACACATATATATATATATATATATATATATATATATATATATATATATATATATATATATATATATAGAGAGAGAGAGAGAGAGAGAGAGAGAGAGAGAGAGAATTATAAATATACACCAGACAGAACGGAAAATACTATTCCTGGATTATGTAGGAGAATGCTTGATAATAGTTGGCAGTATTGATATTCAATACGATTAAGGACTCGTACAACACGCATTTTTCATAAAAGAATTATATTCAACGTTTTACACTTTCGGATAGCGCGCTCACTTTTTAAGTGGAAAAGTAATAGTAATAAATTGTATAAATTTCTTTGGAACAGCAAAAAAAAAAACCACAAAAAAACAACAAACAAACAAACAAGCAAAACAATGAGCAACTCAGTTTGTGTTTATACAAGACCAAAAGGATTATGTATTATGGATACTGGACTAATCTACGTACTTTTCAAATGAAAGGACTGAAAGTAAACTACCAAAAGAGTGTAACGAGGGAGAAAAGAAAATAACACAGTTCTGTTTATCTGCTTTCTCTTTTAATACCATGTCAATAAATTACAACGAAGTTACAGATGAAAGAGAAAAGAATTAAAAGTTAAACAGAAAGCATTCAGAGATATTTATAATACATATATGACAAGAAATGTACCTATTTATTCCAGAATGATGGGTTGATCTACACATATTTCATAAACTAGGTAACATTTTCTATAAAACTATAGAATACAGTGACGCCAATATAAGCTCTGTATGATACCATCCACCCACCCACACCAAAATCTGTTTTCGCTACAAGATTCGAAGACTAAAATTAAACGGGTTTAAGACGGACGGATTATAAAGATAGCAAAGAGCAAGATAAAAAAAAACAAAACAATTATCATCGGAATAAATTAATCAGTATTGTGGAAAAAGACTTTGGAGAACATAATAAAATGGTGGTTTAAAAACAAACAGATAAAAAATAAAATAACAACAAATTTTTTTATATAAAAAATCAAGAATGAAATAATGGAAAATGCGAAATATGTCATTTTATCATGTTATATCGGAAAACTAAGCTGGTATAATTTGTTGTTCAGAGAAACACTTCTACGCATATTTTATTCCCCAATGGTACGCTTAAATGATTTTATTACTGGTTGGAAGAGTTCCTAGTCTACAATCCGTCTTAAATACAAAAGGGAACACGACATACTGTTTTTCAAATGGAACACACATGACAAGATTTAACAGACGTACATGTAGCTATACTGGAATTAGGAATTATACGAATATTATGGTAAAACACCGATTAAGAAGCATACATTTTTGGTGATGCATGCTTGATCGTGATGGAATATGGGCTGGTGTGTGCAGGCAAGACGATGGGTGCTATTTAAACGCGGATCTGGGTTCGAATCTCCGCTGAGCACGAATTAAAAAGTCTCTACCATGTACGATATTATTATTTGTAACCAACTCACGATGCCAATGGCATGAACGCCCATATATAGGTACATGCAACCTACTTTCCTTATTATACATCTTCTTTGTATCCTCCCGATTAGCACGTGCTTTTGAAGATGTTAAAATCACATTAAACACTGTCGGCAATCGTTAGATTGCTGTCTTCGCGTGAATTGTGTTTTTAATAATAAAGGACAGTTCGTGATTGCTTATAATTCTTAGCATAAAATTTGAGTGAATAGAAAACCATCCAAAAGAAAATACCCCCCCCCCCCCACACACACAAGAAAAATGCATCTGTGAACATACTCGTACCATGATTTGATTGTGAGAGTTGTGTTTTTCCCCCGTTAGTACTGCCAGTCTAACTTTATCATTAACTTACTTACTGTTACTTTAAATCAAGATTAGGGAGCGGTTCATATATACATGCAGGGTGGGTGCTTGGTATGATATTTTTGGCTAGGAACGTAAAATAAGCTTTGATTTTACGAAACGAAATAAAAACATAACTGTACAACAGAGTACGACATTTTATGTAATAGTTTTAGACTGTATACATATTTATTTGTATTGTTTTCATAAAGACTTATGCATTATCATTTCACTCAAAACTAAATTCTGCTGCTTTTTTCATTAGCTGTGGTAAAATGAAAGGTCATATTCAGTATCGATTAGATTACAGACAAGGTTTGATGTCAAGAAATCGCTTACTAATACAGAAAATTAAACTCGGCTGATTAGATCATAACATAAACTGCATTTATCAAAAATTTTAATAATATAAATGCTAAAATAATATAATAGGTTCAAAATTTGATGAGTAGCTTCTCGTGGGTAGGTGTTTTTTTCCGGGGTTTTCCTCCACCATTAATACTTGCCGCCATGTTTAGCTGAAAAATGGCGTTAAACCCTACAGCAACAATAACAACATATTTTCTGCATTGTTTGTAACGTCGTTTGGTATTCTGTTTGTGACATAAATAACGCAATTTCATGGCTTCCTTTATTTCAGAGTTAAACTAGTCATGTTGCATAATTCTCTTAACCTTTTTGCGTTTGACTGGAACCTGCCGATTTAGGACTGCAGGAAAATGTGCACTCTAACTTGTACATCATTGTCGGCATTTATAAAAGTAGGTTAAAAACATGAAAGCATATTCTGAGTCGGCTCATTGGTTTTCCTTCTTTTCTATTGCTTAGCTTAAGACAATGGAGTCATATGCACACCAAAAAAAAATAACTTTTGTTATCACGGATCTCATAACTGATAGGTTCATGATGGACGATAAGGAACATACAATTGGATTTGTTGATTGCTTTCGGTTCATGAGCCAAATCCCTATCGCTATTGTCTAAGAACTTAGACGATGACAAGTTCGTTGAGGCACTGAAACATTTTGTTGCAATGAAACCTACATTTTTATGAAAGACCAAATATAGCTTTGAAATGTGATGTCACACAATAGTCTTCAAACAATTAGGCAATCCACAAGACTATTACATTAAAAATATGCTTTACCGTTGTATGACATGTTAGAACAATTTAAAATTTTCAGAAAGAAAGATTATAAATATACTAAGTACATTGTTACAGAACAACAGGTTTAGCTCATGATGCGTCTGTAAACACGTCAGGAATCACATCAGAATGTTTGACAGTTTAAACCATAATAATCGAGATCGGAATTCGCGGTTGAATTAGTATGATAGAACACAGACACCCAAAATCAAATACAGAATTCTTCACAAACGAAGATGATAAGATACAAAATTGTTGTGATGCACAGGTCCTGCAAATCAGAGGTTGTACCGTCGTAGAGAGCAGTGAAGCTGAATATGATGAGATATCATTCATTAGGTACATATGCATCAATCATTTATACGACTGAGCCACTATACAAAGTCTACTGGTAATAATAAACGGGGGAAATTAAAATAGGCAGATGAAATTTTTTTTGTTGAACACCAGGTTTATATATATTTAATGTTTATTGTTTGTTGGCTTTTTCAATGATTATGTATTATGTACATTTGTTTTGTGTAATTAACCTTAGACCAAAATGAAGTTAATGGTTTATCTGACCGGTGATATTAATTTTGTAAGCAACATAATACATAGCTAATATTTATCTATGATTATAAATTAAATATTCAGATAATTTTTAACTGTAAACATGCTTACATTAGTCTGAGTTAAAGATACAGTCTTGATTCTGGCCTTAGAAATTTCCGGAAAAGAAATTTTTACATTATTTCAAGAAAATGGCATTTGCGATTTGGTCAAGTGGAGGGGTATATAAACTTGTTTACTTAAGGATTATTCATTTTTCCCTTAACATCTGAAGCGGAATCAGTCTTATCGTTGTGTTCAGTTTTAAATTTGGGTGGATTTATTTATTTAAATTGTTCACCGGAATTACAAAGTGCTCAATAATACTTGTTTGACTAAATCCTTTAACTTGGTACTATAGTGAATTCAGACAAGGGCATTTGTGATTAATTATTGTCATACATCAAGAGATTGTTAGCACATGGCCACAATCCACACCATTCGCACAGTAGCGCATTAAAGGCTACATGCACATCAACAGTTTCGATATTGGAATTTAATTGGAACACAACTGGAATTCAGTTGAAATCTCATATATTGTGGACTTGTAACAACTTTTAGGATATTTGGGATTTAAATCATAATACTTTAATTTGTTTTAACTTTCACTTTTATTCTAGAGAAATAAATTATTTTTTGAATTATAGAAACCTTTTTGGTTTTAGCTCTTTTCTGTTACTTAGTTTAGGACAAAACAGTCGTAATACCTGATTATAGACATGACCAACAAGCCAACAGGACATCAATCTATAAAGGGAACTTTTATTTTCAGTAATTTACAAACTTTCTTCAATCCCTTCAGGGGTCCCCTAGTGGCCGAGTGGTCTAAAGCGCTCTCCGTTACGGATCACTGCCATCTCACCTCTGTCTGCGTGGGTTCGAGTCTAAGATTCGGCTAACGTGGGTATGTGAGAAAGCTAGCCAGTAGCTTCTCGTGGGTCGGTGGTTCTTCCCGGGGTTTTCCCGGGTTCTTCCGCCACCATTAATACTGGCCGCCATGTATAGCCTATCGTGTGCTAAAATATGGCGTTAAACCTCACAACAACAATCAATCCATTCAGACATGAATTATTTCAGATTCATGTCAACCTTTCCCATTCATGTTTTTGATTAAAAGACATTTACTTCATTTACTGAATCCCAATGTGCCGATTTAAAGCAAAGTTTGTTTTCCATAAGTTAGATAGCTGCTTAAGAGAAGTCGTTGTATGCCGATCGCGTGAAGTTTTACGAGATTTGCTACTTGCACTGTAAATTTAGCCAAATCCAAATCTGTATATTCATCAACATCACATGTATAATTTAATCTTTTTTGTACTGCACTGTTTTAACCATCTTGCTAGCAGGGTTGATGCTTCTTACCTCCATGCCGTGATAACTGAGTGCACTTTTTTAAATCCGCATCTTTTCTGAAATATTGCAGGATATCTATTTTCATGACAGAAATAGACAAATCAACATTCTTATTCTCTAATAATTTATTTTGCAAAACAACTAGCTTTGACCATACTTTTACCTCTTCCAAAAGTGCGCGCGTGTGTGTGTGTGATCTGGATTTTTAATGAAGCTTTTAAAAAAATCAGTCATATCCCTACTATGTCTGTAGTGTTGCAGTTTATAGTGATGTCATGCAATGGGGCATCATCCGCAGACATGTACCACGATGTCCCACCCAGTCACATTATCCTGACACCAGGCCGACCAGTCCTAACAATAACTTCTTAATGCCGAGCGCTTAGCGAGGGAGCTGTAAATACCATTTTTATAAGCCTTTGGTAGGACTTGACCGGGGTTCGAACCCGCGACCTCCCGCATCCAAGGAGTACACTCTAAACACTAGGCCACTGGAGCGGTCCAAACTTATACAGATTATCACTTGACATATTTGTTCGCTTTTATGTTAAGCTCATTGAGCATTTATTGCAGCTCTCGGTGATTTTATAAAAATTAAGAGTTTTGCTTCCTCTGCGTTCGGAGCGGTGGCCTAGTGGTTAGAGCGTCCGCCTCGGAAGTGGGAGGTCGTGGGTTCCATCCCCGGCCGAGTCATACCAAAGACTTTAAAAAAATGGTACTAACAGCTGCCTCGCTTGGCGCTCAGCACTAAGAGGTTAGTGTTAGGACTGGTCGGACTGGTTTCAGGATAATGTGTCTGGATGGGACATCATGCTACATGTCTGCAGCATGATGCCCCAGTGCTAAACATCACTATAAACTGCCACACTGCAGACATCGTAGCGATATGACAGAAATATTTTTTAAAAGCTACGTTAAAAATTCTAATCACACACTCCTCTGCACTCAACAGTTATTATTTGTCTCGCTAAATTGTGCAATCATAACATTCTTCCAGCAAATAGTAGTATACTTTCGATCTTCGATTTCATATGTAATGTTTTAATATCTTCTTATCTATGTGCTTATATACTCTTTTATACGTGTCTTCTGTGCATGCTAAATCTTTGTGTTGTCTACAGCTTTTGCCTTTATATTGTATCATACGTACCATCGCTCAGCAAGTTGTATTGTTTCGTTATTTTACGTCCATCTTATTTTGTGTTAAATACTGTTGTCCTGTGCAATTTCAAGAGTTGTCGTGTGCAGTTTCACGATTGTCAGTAAGCTTTGAAGAAAAGAAGAAAAAAAACTCCACATCAATATATGCTCGTAACATGTAGCATATATAATCGGTAAACAATATAGATTTGAGCCGATTTAAAACTGTCCTTGGGGCAGCTTAAACATAGATCAGGTGTCAACAACCACCATTTCACATATTACTTAACTGGCTAACACTAACTAATGTTACGTGTTAAATACTTTGAGGTGAATTGCTTGACTAGAACTAGGGTGTCAATATTTGTAGTAATCAAGGTCCATATATTGTCGACCATAGGGATTTAAATAAATATCCTCATATAATAATAATATATAGTCTTAATAGTAATTATCCTTAGGCCAGTACTTTGAGTAAAGTTACATTATTTCATTAAATAAATAAAACACAATTTGTTAGAAGTTATAGGTAAATCAAAGAGATGGTAGATGCGTGTTGGAGAACAAAGGTTATTACTTATCACTGCCTTCAATGACAATGGTTAAGCCATCTGTAATAGAGAGTATGGCAAGCTTGTGAACAGTGGCAAAGTTTCTTTCAAGTCGTATTTACTCTATATATAAAATGAAAAGCATGATTATTTCAGTTGTTAGAGGAGTGTTCAAGTGTGATTAATTTTAAAAACCAATTTCGAAAGCAATAAACAATTAGCGAAGCACAGGAAAAATAAATTTAATAACTCATGATTAACGGAGGGAATATAATTCTCGGAAAATACTGCAAACAACATATCGATATAAGTCAGTCTGGGGTGTACAGAATCCGCCTAAATAGGAACACTACGTGTAAAAATAGCAAGTTTTGCTGTCATAAGTTATACAAAAAGTCGCAAACATTACAGTTACACAAAATGATCTCGTTTAAACATAGGTATACTGGTTCATCAAAGTGTAATAAAGAGAGGACTCCATATCACAATACATATTAACTGCAGTTTGACTCGTGTCAAAAATGCTGCTGGAGAGTTTCGTGGCAACTTTTTTTAAATGTACTGGTCAAAAGTTAACAAGATACAGCAAACTGACAATTTTAGATACATTTATCCTTTTCAGTTTCAAATTCGGTCTATTAGTCTGGCACTTCAGCAGTGATATGAATGCTACTAAACTTAACAACAATTATTCAAGTAAAATAGGTTCCTTCGACAATACTTGCCCAATGATAATACAATAGGAGACCTACTACTAACTCACAAAATCCAGTTTTCCCTGGCTAAAGGTTTTCAGCTGTCTGCAACGTTGGTATTTGGTATTCCTTTGTTCCATTTTGTTTGGTGATTTATCAGTACCAAAGTCATAGGATTTTGTCTACTGCATTTATTATAGTAGCAAGATTTCAGTAGCATGACGGTAGGAAATTAAAGTGGACAACAAATTCGTCCCACTCGCCAGTGTTCTAGAAACAACTTTTCTAAACACTCTACTATCAAATTATGGGTATAGATCATATCGATTATGGTATGTGATTGGAGTCCAGGGCATGGAATAAACTTGTACTAGATATGCAATCCGCTACCAACTTTCAATCATTAAGAAAGAAAAAAAAGTGTCCAATATACAAGACATTGAAGAGATTCATTTTAAAGTGTATGTCCTGTTATGAATGTAAATGGTGTAGCAATATTTAATACTCATTATATACATATTTGTTTTATGTGATATATTTGACACGTTATGTTTAAATTTCTTTTTCTGAGTGCTTATATCTTCTACCGTATGTTCTGTGTTTGGAGAATCGCTGTGTTGCATGCTGCTTTTACCGTTGCATTCCGTCGTACACACCTTTGCTATGTCTGTTTTTGTAACTGTTTCGCTATTTTACATCCATCATATTTTGTGTTATGTATTATTGTCATATTTCACTAGTACATGTACATGTACATACCTGACATAACACGTGTCACGCTAAAAACGCAATTTTGTACACATTCTCCCCAATACGGTCTTGTTTTCGACACACGATTCCCGGTAATCTTAAAAAATAAAAAATACTACATCAATATATGCCCGTAATGTGTAGCATATATGATCGGTAAACACTACAGATTGGAGCGGATTTAAAACTATCCTTGGGGCAGTTTAAATAAAGGCCATGTGTAAACAACCACCATTTCACAAATTACTTACATGGCTAACAATAGCTAGAGTGATGTGTTAAAGGAGACCAGAAATCAAACTTTTTCCATTTACGTATGTAACTCTCTACAGATTTCAATTCGACTGTAATGTTTATAAATTAAATATCGTCAGCGGGTAGTGATTATATTGCGTGGAAGATATCACGATTCCGTAAATTGCCGAGTTTTTCCGAGTTTTGATGAGACGACAGATCGCGTGGTCCCCTGACGCAATACTCCAGTCCTCGAATACAGGTATCACGGTACCAATTGTTTTTCCATAGACCTTAATGTTAATATTTGGGTTAATAAATATATTTTCTATCCTACTTTAGCGTGCACGTCACACTTTTCTAGAGAGCAGTGTTAGATCGTCAATTTGACAAGGGCAAAACCATGTACTCCACTGCATTTAAGAGAGATAACTCTGCTGGAACTAGACAGGGGTAAGAGTTATCTAGTCACAACAGACACAGTTTCAGACACGTGTACCACATTTTAAAAAAAAATCAATAAAAAATATGATCTAGACAGGAATTAACATAATCTCGCATGTTCCGAACAGAAAGTACAACTCTTACATAATGCACCAATCACAGCTAGTTTTGTTGTTTATTTCGAAATACAATGTTACCTACACCTTACGCACCGCCCACCGTTATACCTACATACATAAACATGGAGAGCGAGACTGACCTGAGACCAGATTTGAGTTGCACATTCAACAGTTGAATCTGCTGTTTGATATAAAAGTTTACGTACTGTACTGGTCATTTCTCAACAACAACAAAATTTTTTTTAGACACAGGCAACGGGATAGCGACGACTTTACGGGGCTGGAGGTGGTAGCCTACTACCGAGCTCTGTAGCGTCATGGTCATGCATGATACACTAAAGTGAATGGTATTATAGAAAGGTAGACATATGTAGCTCTACAATGATACCAAATAATCTGGAATATCTAGCTGCACTACAAAATACAGATAGAAAAACCTCATTTTTTGGACCCGACTTCTTTTAATGCAAAATTCGCCCGTGGTCGGAATCCCATTTTGTGTCCGGATTTTAGACTTTTTGGTCTCATATCAAAGGCAAACCGGTATGAACTGCAAACAGACAGATGAGCCTTTGCAAAAAGTAGGATAAAATGGGTGTTTGGAATAAAGAGTGGTCTCCATACAAGAATAATGGCTCCGTTTAGCAAAAAAAAAAAAAAAAAAAAAAAAAAATCCAACTTTTACCCTTATGCTCATGCGCGAGTCAAATAGCCAACGAAACATGATGTTTCTAACACAACTACTAAACTAGGCAGTATGTTGTTGAAATATGACCGGGGATTTGGTGTTTTCGAGTCTATTCAGAAATAGCTTTCAAAATGTGTTTCCTACTCGATTTTCAGGCAAAAATGGCAAAAACCTCCAGGGGTTAATGTGTTAAATAAACTCAAGCCCTGGCTGAAATTCCACAAGTCCGGACAGTTGTTCATACCTGTCGCAGAGAAGTCCCGATCATTACATTATGTCTGTCAATTTCCATTTCTCAGAAGATATAAAATAACAAAACCATACATAAATAGATATAACTTATGCAATCCACAGATGCCATATTCTATTTTATCACTTATGAATATTGTAGTGATGAAATCTGTGCCGGATTTAGGCATAAGCTAAACAAGCTACAGCTTAGGTCCCAACTGAAGGGGACTCACAATTTTATTTTATACCAAATAGAGCCTCTACTGCTTCCCATAGCTTAGGGCCATGTTATGCCTAAACTGCCACACTGCAGACATCATAGCGATATGACTGAAAAATTGTCAAAGCGACATTAACAATCCAAATCACATGTCTAAATCCGGCACTGGACGAAATAATATCACATGACAGTTTTGTCTTCTTCAGTAAATAGCACATTCAGATTAAACATTGTTCATGTAAATTTCAGATGTTTTTAAACAACTACAACAGTACTATAGTAAAAAGAAATTAAAAGAATAAAATTGTCACCAATGAGCTTAAATGAATGATCACTGAGTGCTGTGAAATTTTCTCTGCAAACAAAACCATATCTCCATTTCCACCAAAGAAACTTGGCCAAACACCTGACATTCCTCTACCTAATATGTAAAGTTTAATTACCATGATTACATTAAAACAAGGAATAAAGCAAAATATACCATGCAGCATATGTGCCCCCAAAGAACTAATTCAGAATAAATATTTTATTCAGTAAACAGTGTTACATGCATTAAGACTTAAAGCTAGGGAAATAAGGTGGGGCATAAAATGTGGGAAAAACAGTTGCCACATATATGTGAACTTGTGACTGCAGGTTTTAACTCTTATAATGAAGTCTAGGCATCATAAGTTACAACAAAATAGGCATCGTTTATATGGCAATCAGTTGCTGGTGCTTACATAAACAAACTGTCGAACATGGTTTGTTTTAAGTATGTCCAAAGGGCAGTCCTTTTCACAAGATTGTTGTTGTTGCTGTTGTTGTAGGGTTTAACACCATTTTTCAGCACACGATAGGCTATACCTGGCAGCCAGTATTAATGGTGGAGGAAAACCCCGGAAAGAACTACCGACCGACGAGAAGCTACTGGCAAGCTTTCTCACATAATCACATTGGCTGAATCCGAGACTCGAACCCACGCAGACAGAGGTGAGATGGCAGTGATCCGTAAAGGAGAGTGCTGTAGACCACTCGAGGCCCCTTTTCACAAGATAAATGCAAGGGTAAGGACTTACTGTTAATTAGTCACACTGGCTATATTGTTTGCGTACTTAAATAAAAACTTTAGCTATTTTGCAGTTTAGCCAGAGCTGACCAGAATATGAAAAAGGGGCTTGTCCTAGGGGAATAATAAGGCATCACAGGGAGAAATGGCACATCCCATGGGCACTCACACATTGGGGCAAGGGGGTTGGGTCAGTAATCTCCTCCCTCTAAAATCTATTGTCAGCCAGTTAATGTGAAACTTTGATCTCTTTTCTTTTAATTGCTGCTATTTAAACTGCCCAAGGGATAGTTCTACAATAAGTTCCAATCATTACAGATTACCGTTTATGCATACGACATGTAGCAGACATAGACTGAATTTTTTTTATATAATTTTTATTTTTTTTAAAGATTACTGAAAATTGTGTTTTTTTTCGAAACACAACAGGTTTAGAATCTTAATTTTAGCAAAGCTTCCATTTGATTAAAATCGGATCTCAGTTTCGCCTAGGATAGTGGTGACTTGATTTAGATTGTGCCGTGTTAAGGCATGTATGTCAGCATCTTGATAATACATTTACTCATTTCACCAACATGATCAAAGTTAACTCAGGCAAAAAATTTTTGATTCGTCAAGCCCAACAGGCACCTCAGTTTCAATACAGGATGGGCTCAAACTAAAATTAGAGGAGCCCTGGGTGTCGGGCTATCAATGTTTTTTTTTTAGCACTGCTGGTGTAGATAAAAGATATGTGAACTGACTGCTGCATTTTGTGGTCACTTACTCAGCCTTCTATTTTCGTAACTCACACATTTAAGACTTCCCAGGATTAAAATATCCAACGGTATGTCTGGAACAGCGCCAACTTTTACTCTAGGCCTAGCATTTGTGTATGCCAATTTTTCAGAATCCCTACAGTAACATTCCTTTGAGAAATGTAATGAGCACAGTGTGCTGTATGCTGTTGCTTTGAAATCGACTCACTTGTAATATTGTATCCTTTATGGAAAAGAAAAAAATATGTTGTCCATCAGGCTTTTTTTAATGTACTATTACACCCGTAAGCAACACAAAACGGTATTGTCGTTTACTCTAGCAAGTCCCCCTTGGTATGCTGGAGTCACTACTATGATGTCACATCCTGAAAGTAACCAAATAAGCACAGAAATTTTGCATACGAGGTCACATAAATTCAGCTCCTAGAAGATATGCCAATATTTAAATATTGGCATTACAGTCACAGATGATACTTAAGAATAAGTTTTCTTCTATAGTGCTTTTATTATTATTCTATATTTCCATTGGTTTCTGGTCTCCTTTAAGAACTCTGAGGACTGATGTGGGCGAGTCCATTGTGCTAATTTGCATAGATATAGTTCACAAAGTGAAAACCCAATTCATTTTAAGGTCTTGAACAAAAGTTATTACATCTATTTGCCTTGATGAGACTGTTTAAGCCATCTGTAATAAAGAGTATAGATGGGTTTGTGGACAGGGCCAACATTTCTCTGAAGTCGTATTTTACTCCATATATAAAATGCAAAGTCTGGCACTTCTACACTGATATGAATACTACTAAATTTGACAACCCCGAACCTCCTCCAATTATTCTAGTAAAGTAGGTTCCTTTGATAATGCTCGCCCAATCATTAATACCTTTTGAGACCTTCTACCATACTACTACCTTGCAAACCCAGCTCTCCCTGGCTAAACTTTTCAGCTAAAAGAGCTAAAATTTACCTGCCAATATAGGTGGCAGTTAAATAGCGATCTCACTTAGATACCATGGCTGACAGGAAATTCTGTGAATACTTCAGTTGCTACAGGAGCTGAATTTGTGTTCTCTGGAAGGAAATAACTGCCAAGGGGCTAGGTGGGTGTATGTGTATTATGATCGGATACATATTATCGAAGAAACACTTTACTAGAAAAACTAGTTTCATTTTTTTTTCAAATATGTTACCCGATCATAATAACTTGACAGAATAGTTAGGAGGTAGAGGGAGTTACTTCCCATTACCATTGAGATGCCATGTCCTGTTGCCTTGGGTATGTGATGCAGCTTCTTGATAGATAACTGGCTTGAGAAGACTCTGTATGCCGAGGTGCAGCTTAAATTAAACATGGAATTCTTCCCTCCTGCAAATCACTGATGTGAAGGAATTAACTGAGGGTGCTCAAAAAATATACTGATGATCTGGCATTTGGAAAGATATTTATCTCCCTTTTCTGGAGGATATTGATTTCTTGCAGTGGAATGTCTGCCTTCAGTGTGTCTTTGGGGACCTCTATAGATAAAGGACACTGTACAATGTTACGTAGGAGGTGCACTGTACATAATATTGAGGCCCTATGAAACCAATTGACAGGTCCATTGATCAAAATGGCTACTACTTTC
Source organism: Sinohyriopsis cumingii (assembly GCA_028554795.2). NCBI lineage: Eukaryota > Metazoa > Mollusca > Bivalvia > Unionida > Unionidae > Sinohyriopsis > Sinohyriopsis cumingii. The sequence continues at coordinate 100,556,453 of CM068826.1, forward strand.
CCATTCAGCAGCAAAAAATAGGAGCCCCATTGGAATATCTGGCAAAGGCAGTGTGAAAATGATGTCATTTCATGTTATTGGTAGGCTGACCTGGAAAGAAACTTAGATGAAAATAATTGCCTTCTCTCTACTTCCTGTCTGTATTTGTTCCTGAGAACCGTGGTCTTCAACTGGTATACCAGTAGGACTACTTGCATTCCTGTGTCATAGAGACATCCTTTCTGTCCTTTTGTTTATTCCCATGAAAATCCCTCCTGGGTCCCTGAGACTGGGTCAGAGGGAAATTTGTCACTTTGTTGGCTTGTTTACCATATATACTTGCTTATAAGATGAGCCCAACTGCAAATTTGACACCCAGATCTGCATTTGCATAATGGACTAGTAGATCTGGTTGTGTGCAGTCCTTTAGGAGAATTAAATTAAATACAACTACAATAAATAATATACATGCAATAGTATAAAGCAGATCAGGATCTGTTGCTTGCAATTTGTCTACACTTATAGGCAAGTATATATGGATGTATTTCATTGACGTTGCCATTCAAGAGAAGGTTAGAAGGAGAATGTCTGCAATTCAGATTTTAACAAGCAGTGGGCCAGAGAGCTCCCACCATGACACATAAATAAGAGGGTGGTAAAATAAAAGAGGAAATGCCATATTACAATATTTACCTAACACTTCAATATCCATCTTACTTCCTGCACCACTCTGTTAGAGCCCTATTGAAACAAAAATCTTGCCTCCAGCAGTATAAGTATTAATCTCTTCCTTCTGAGATTAATTTGTTCCTTACCTATGCACGAATATTGTTCTGTGCTGAGAACCTCCTTTCACAGTCTGCCGTCTGAAGGTTTTATACATAGCTAGCTTAGCCACCTGGAACAAGTTTGTAAATTGTTCTTTATGGTTGTTAAGTACAATATTGAACAGCTCAGAGGTATTGTCTTTTGGGTACTTCTACTCCAAAATAAGTTTTTTTTTACTAATATAAGCTCTCTCAAAGCTACACTTGATTCAACTGATGCTACTTATAACTATATCAAGTTTACTATCTGCTCCATAATGCTGTGTTAGGATTTTAAGTACAAGATCCTACAGAGCTAAATTTCAGGTTCAAAATCACTCACTGGTATTCTCCATTAATATTTTCCCAGTTTCAATAACCTGATATACCTCATAACTTTAAAAATAAATTGCCTTCAACACTATCATCAGCCAATATTTGCTGAATTAAGTCATCATCTGATGATGAACCATGCTGGGAATTAGGCTTTTTTGGTTTTTGTGCCATAATTATAAACACACATTTGTAAAATTTCCTGGATGCATTGATCAAACTATGATAGAATGCTTATTCCAGGGCCCAATGTTCCAATCAAATTTAGTTTAACAACCATTCATGTCAAGTCAAAAGAACTATCAAACCTCTACAGGCATGAAATATGTCACAACAAGCACTTTATGGGTGAATGGCTGAATAAAAATTGTACACAACAGATAGTACATTTTCATATGTGCAACTTTAAACTAATTTTTGGGAATTCTTGTGCATCACTGTTTTTCAAGTGTGCAAATTCATTCAAGTTCAAATGTGTACCCCAGCAGCATCTCTGTGCAATCTTATTTTGGCTTTATGGCAGTCTTTGGGAAAGATGAAAATGGAGAACACTGCATACCTTTCCACCAGTTGCAGGTTACGCTGTCTCTGCCTACTCCTGGGGGTGTCTTTGCTCTATTAGATTTAATGCCGTTTCTCAGTACAGGATAGGTTATACGTGGCAGCCAGTATAACTAGTGGGGGAAAACTTGGTAAGAACCATCAACCCATGGGAAGCTACTAGCAAGCTTTCTCACATACCAACATTGGCCCAAGACTTGAACCCTCATCAACAGAGGTAATATGGCAGGGATTGGTTAAGGCAAGCGCTTCAGACCATTCGGCCAACCAGGCCCAAGTGAAAATATGGATTGTGGATCCTATACAATATCCTATTCAAATTTGATTAAAGATGTCATTGTGAGAAAAAGAGTTTGTTGACACTAGGATTTTGTAATTGTCTGTTTAAGCAACCTGAAAGGTCAGCAAATCGACGAGACTGTGGTAGCAGTTTGAACATCAGTGTATTCTTCTTGAACAGTAAGTCTAAAGATGCTGGAACTTTAAACCTGGCTGTTTATGGAGGAGGAGGAAGACAAAACTCCAGTGGCAACAATCAAAAGACTTCTTTGATTGATACCCAGAAGACAGTCTTCTCTTGTCAGAGTTAGATTAAGCAAAGACAATGGAGCTTGTAAGCATACCAAGTCATGACTAGGTGAATGTTGCAATGCTGATGTCTCTTGTGCTATCTGAAAAGTAGCTGGAGAAGATTGTCAAAAGAGGTGGCCCACCATACTCACAGAATGTCTAGAATGAGATATCATCACTTTCATATGATAGCTCTGTGATCCCTTAGAGTGGCAAAGACCTGAAAATGGAGTTAATCTGCATATGGACTGGGGTACTGAAATGGAAATACTGATCCATGAGAGTAGGTGTGTGGTGTGGTCAGACAAACTTGCCCAGTTTGTTATGTAAGGACAGGTTTAAAAATAGTGGATTCACATAACTGGTCTGTACTTATGATGTGCAAGACTGTATCCGAGTTGGCTTGATTTGATCTCAGTCACACTCAAATGTGGCTAGTAAAGACAACTGGCCATTGAGCTCAAACTGCATCAGGACTATTGGTTCTGCATAAAAAGTTTGTCATGTTGAGGCTGTGAGGGTGGAGCCAGAGCTGATGCTGTCACTGATTGGGATTACTTAGATCCATGAGGCACATATCTAACATCAGTTCATGATGCTTCAACTGGAGAAAGTTAGATATCCCAAATGATTGTCATTCCTATGTTTCAATGTTTGCATAGCCTATGCTATTTCCTACCCACGATTGTAAATCTGTAAGACAAAAATATAGACAACATGCATATATTGTAACCCAGCACATGTCTTGTTTTATGAATTTGGAGAGTGGCAGTACAGAGATACACATCAAGTAAAAATTTACCAGTAAGAAGTGCTCATGTAGTATTCTTAACAAACATTTTAGTTGAATATAACGTTTGCCATTGCTGGATCAGTCTCCAATTACACTTCTGAACATCTTAAATGCCTCTTCCAACTTGACAATATCAATACATGATCTTTTAAGACCCCTTACTGAAAATTGGTCTAACTTGTGGATAAAGACCGACTGCCTTACTAAGAAGGCCTTGTTAGAGTTTTAGAGTTGGCAGGTCTGTAAAAGTACTTTCTGAGGAGTCATAATGGGCAAATGGTTAATAGTTATGGCAACCTGTACTATGTACATGTTAATTATGTAAGAGTTCAAATTAGGAGTATGGGTTATTCATACGATTGAAATTTTAACTGATCCCTTGTCAAACAGGTGGTATGTTTGTGCCTTACCAACCAATCTTTGTGCTTTGCCAAAAAATTCAAGACATGTCTTTATGATAAGTTATGGGTAGGAAAAGGCATTTAATTTGATGACAACATTTTTAATGCAAATTTCTTTTCTAATTCATGGGAGGTCAATTATAGATGACAATTTGCCATATCAAGATTGTTTTGCAGTTTATTGAGGCTCCTAAAGTTTCAACACTAAACAATACTAAGAAATGTTTATAAAATAATTATTTAACGAAACACTGGATAGGAAAATGTGTTTAGTGCCCAAATGAGATCTATCAGCATCTGTATTAGCAAACTGTAGATAGATACTGAAGTTGTCAGTAATATAAAATCCATGCCATATTTTGAGATCTGACTACAACATTTCTGAAATACTACTTACTAGACATCTAGAATCAGTTTTATTTGAATATTTTAATTCTATTTTATCTGTATCAGAGCTTATGTTCCAAGAGTATTATGGAATTAATCATGATTTTTTAAAATTTTGCTGTTGATTATATCACACATAAATAGTATTATTTACTGAGAAAAAAATAATTTCAGTACACATTAGACAACAAAAATCAAATCATATCATATCAAGGAATTTCTAATTAGGCAACCACAAAATTCTGTCTGACAACCCATTTTTTTAGAATGGTTGTTATTTGGGCAATTATGCTTTAGAAAAAAAGGTCACCACAGAATGTTTAACATCAAAACATGTTACGACTTTATGAAACATATCCATGCTATCAGGAGATGAAATTTGTTTCATGTATTTTCCAAAGAATCCAAAATATTGATATTCCATCCCATGGGTAATAATAAGGTCCACTGCAGCTCTTAGAGCGGGCACTTACTGCTGATGACTGATATGTCTCTTCTCCATTCATCATCTCTGAGGTACCAAAATTTCAGCATCATCATACAGGCAACATATACAAGCATCATTTTTCAGTTACCGATATATTTTATCTTATCAAAATATCAGATAAGCTTAACTTTTGTGATCACCTTTTTGATGCAACATCCCTTGAAAAAGAAATCATTTGATACAAAACTGGTTTCCTCCCAAACCAATGTTTTTCCCCCTATTGCAACCATTTAAGAAGGCTGCAAAATTGGGCTCTTGACCTTAAGTTTTAATATCAAATTGTTCATCAGCTGCAATGTCCCATGCTATCAGAATCTCCTCATCTGTTTCCGGAATTTCTCAAAGTGAAAATCATCTGTTGCCTTTTCATCTGGTTGAACTGTAACAGGCCTTTCTTCTGTATAAAAAGAAGCAAATTATGCAATAAAAAAACCCATCCTGACAACTTTAGGCTATGCTTTGATAATAAAATTAAAAAGAAACATAACATCCATTGAAACTTGGCCAGCTTTCCTCTCCATTAGCTGCACAACCACAAATTCCAATAACTAATAAAAACGTTTTTCAGCTTTACTTTTGTTGTGAAGTTCCTTCTTACTTCATCATTCTGATATAACAGAGCCACTGTAGTAAAACAATTTTATCAAATTTTCATGCATTCTGTATAAATGTTTCTCATGATTGTATATGTAAAGAGAACCAAAGTGTCTAAACAGACTTATCTACATGTATGACAGAAATTAATTATGCTGATTATCTGACAGTACACTAATAATTTTCCATCTTTTATTAAACTTTAACTCTATACTACTCTTAGCTTACTATAAAATTTGAAGTACTGTGGTATATATATATATATATATATATATATATATATATATATATATATATATATATATATATAAGTTAAAATTGTGTAGATATCAAACAACCCTTCAGTTTCCTTAATTTTGCTAACAGTATCTATCAAAATAAGTAAAGAAGAAAATGTACCTTTTGGTTTTCCTCTCTTGCCTTTTTGCTCTGAGTGTTTTGAATTTGCCTTACTCTTAAGTATTGGTGCTGTATCTTCTATATTAACTGCAATATACAAAAGTTGTTTTTCAGAGACATTTGAATTATCAAATGTTCATTTAGAGGTTTTTAAGTACAATGAAAATACAGTTTTACTGCCTGATATATGAAATTCACTGGATTTTCAAAACCATACTGTCATTATTATTCAAGAACTGAACTCAGTATTTTACAACATTCATAATGTTATGAAGTTTGAAACTCAATTATACATTTTGCATGAGGAAAAGTCAAGAAACCTGAAACTCAATTACACACTGCATGAGGGAACGGTCATGAAGCTTGAAAACCGCTTAAACAATACAAGCAGGGAGTCCCAAAGCATGAAAATCAATTACAAACTACATGAAAGGGGAAATCACAAAGCTGGAAAATTAATTACACAGTGCATGAAGGGGAAGACACCAAGTTTGAAATTTAAATACACACTGCATGAAGGGGAAGTCATAAAACTGGAAAATTAACGACACACTGCATGAAGGGGAAGTCACCAAGCTGGAAAATTAATTACACACTGCATGAAGGGGAAGTCACCAAGCTGGAAAATTAATTACACACTGCATGAAGGGGAAGTCACAAAGCTTGAAAATTAATTACACACTGCATGAAGGGGAAGTCACAAGGCTTGAAAATCATTTACACACTGCATGAGAGGGCATAAGAAAGTGAAGTATATTCATGTATATTGCATAATCGATCTTCAAACTTCATGAACTTTGTAAAATTAAAAAGTTCATTTCTAACAAATATTTACAAAGAACAGCATATGAAATGATATCCTATAGCCACATATTCCTAACATTTAACATCATTAAAAATTTCAACTTGCTGAAGATCACATATTTCTCTCTTTCTGAACATCATTAAAAAACACTGTCTGACGAGTAAACTTTTCCATTATATTACTTTTTATTAAAATTATAACTCTAATGCAAAGCAGGCAGATAATGCAGATGATTTATCAGGGATTGTAAATTTATGATCATCCATAAAGATTTTGTAAACACAGATCGTCTAATTGGTTTTGATTAAAAATAATGTTGCTCCTTTCAGATGTTAGTATCCAGGTCTATCATTTTCACTATTCAACACCAGAATGATGTCATCATTAATCATAATGATGTAAGATGTCTGATATCTCCAGTAGTTTCTACCATTATGTTAGAAAGCTTATATGATGTCACAAGACTAACATAGCAATGCACTGACTACATCCCAAATTAATGGGTGAATATGAAATTCTCAAAAGCAGTCATCCTTACTTGAACAGGCAATTATATACATTGCCTAAGGATCAACAAATCCATATGTAAGAACTTTTGGCTCTTTGTTCACATCATGCTGTTCATTTTGGCAAGTATTTTATGTTTATGCTATTATAAGTTATCTATTCTGCATAACAAAATCAGAAAAAGTGGAGTGATTTACATAACGATTTATATATTCTAATTATTCACTATAAACTGTCACACTGCAGACATCATAGCGATATGACTGAAAAATTGTTAAAGCTACATTACAAATTCAAATCACACACTCATATATTCTAATTATATGAGCCATAATCCATTGTGTGCTTGTCATAAGGATATGGTAAATGTTTATCATTACATACTTATTTGTAAATTCTATACCGAATAACATTCAAAATTGGTTCCCAGTCTATATCATCTCTATATACCAGCGACTACAACTATTCTGTTATATGAATCATCTGATTTTACTGCAAATGTTATGATTCGCTTATTTGATTTATAAAAAATTTGATTTCTCTACTCAATTTATTTTCATATTGATAAAAAATGACCTAATGTTCTTTTTTGACAACTGATTGTCTTGTGTATTCATTATGGTGTATGTTGTTGTTGGGTTTAACTCCATTTTTCAGCACACAATAGGCTATGCATGGCGGCCAGTATTAATGGTGGATCAAGAATATGGAAAACCCAGGGAAGAACCATGAGAAGCTACTGGCAAGTTTTCTCACATAATCACATTGGCTGAATCCCAGACTCGAACACATGCGGACAGAGGTGAGATGGCAGTGTTATGGTGTATGCATTCTTGTCTAATTCCAACACATCATAGTAGTACAGACAGTTGCCATAGGAACAGATGTATCAGGACTTCCATTGAAAACAAGTAATTATGAAGTTTAACCTTTAAACATGCAAATACTGGCATCTAAGATCAAGTTCACCACCTTAAATATATATTTTATTCACAAAACTATTTACCAAAGGAATGCTAAAAATACTGTGTTTGCCATATATGTTAAGACACCATACATTAATGTCTAAAGTAATTTTCTGTGAACTATGTATTCTGAAACAGGTCTTTGTTTTTGAGTTGCAAGTTTTGAGACATTTGTTTCAACCAAAATATCGTTGCTGAGCTGGTAAAATGAATAATAAAGGTATCAATTATAGGATTTTTAAAAAAAATCATTTGGAATTCGCATCTCTAAAAATGCACTCAAACTTACATTTTGCATAGAGACAATGGTTTTGCACTGCATTTATATATTTTATTAAGGAATTCACTGCGCAAAATTAATATCTATGTTTATTTAGATTTTAATTATTTAAAATGTTCAATTTTATATTACCTACCACAGAGTGGTGTGTCCATTAATGTTGTTTACTAGTTATTATATTGTTTCCATTTTTGTGCAAGTCCAAACAACTCATATTTGTATCATAGTTTGTGGAAGGGACCAGCCATGCTTGGTCACTTCTTTATCATCTGGGTACAATATGCCTTGCAAAATGTACGTACAATATGCCTCACAAAATATTTGTACAGTATGCTTTAAAACATGTAAGTACAACAATAATCCTTGCAACATGCATATACAATATGCCTAATAAAATATAGGTACAACATGCTTTACAACATATAGGACAATATGCCTTACATCTATTGTGCTGCACAAAATTAACAGCCATGTTTGTTGGAACAAATACAGAAATGTCATCTTTCTTCTTTAACCTCTCTTCGATCAACCTCTGTTTTGCTTCTTCTGTAGTTTCAATGTTCTTTATCTTTTCTCTGCAAATGAATACATAACACATTCTCAAAAGTATGAAGATATTTTGGTAAAGACTAGAAAGGTGTTAACAGAAAAAACATCCATTCTGTACTGACCCACTTTTGCTGTACTCATCATGATGAACCCACACACCAAGTTACATGAGTTTGCAGGTAACAAAGATAATGACCTAAGAGCAAACTTTAAACAAAGTTCATGAATATAAAATACAGGTCACCATGACCAACATTCAATTGGATGGTGTTCTACTCACCAAGATTTAAAGGCAAGCATTTATACACTAAGACAGAGATTAGGATGGATGTGAAGATTGAACAGTTTGACATATGAAACTTCTATGTTTCTGTCAAGGCATAACAAACCTACTATCTCCAGGAATTCAAGACAATGTTTTTTTTACTACATTATCTTGTAACCCTTTCTGATATTTTTGAGTGTTAAGATTTTCAAAATAGCCACCTTGGCAGCCATACTGGATGTTAAGATCTTTATTAGGGTGAAAACCCTATGTTGATATGATCATAAATTCATATGACTAATGACCAGATTGCCAATATGTTCATTATGGCAGTGATATTTGAGGTGAGATCATCACCACTTTCGTTCAGGGTTCACTAAGTATCATCATGTATCTCCTGGTGTAGATACTGTTGATGTGACTCTCCATTTGGGAGTAGAAATAGTAAGATTTTCAAGATGTCCACCATGATGACCATACTGGATTTCAGACCACTACCATTTCATTTAGGACCATGTTGACATCATAAGAAGGAGTATCACTTACAAGATTTTCAAGATGACAGTTACGGTGGCCATATTAGATGTCCAGGCAGAACTATTTTCATTTAGTACCAACTTGACACCATAAAAAGTCATTTGATGAAAACCTCAAGTCTGCATGACTGCCTGTTCAGAAAAAGTGACAAAAAGATTTTCAAGATGGCCTCTGTGGTGGCAATATTGGACATCCAAGCACAACCATTTTTATTTAGCACCAACTAAATATCATACAAATTCTGGGGAGAAAAAAACTCCGTCAACATTACTTTCTTTTCTGGAAGTTGTTGTTGTTGTTGTGGGGTTTAACGCCATTTTTCAGCACACGATAGGCTATACATGGCGGCCAGTATTAATGGTGGAGGAAGAACCCAAGAAAACCCCGGAAAGAACCACCGACCCACGAGAAGCTACTGGCAAGCTTTCTCACATACCCACATTGGCTGAATCCTAGACTCGAACCGCCGCAGACAGAGGTGAGATGGCAGTGATCCGTAACGAAGAGCGCTTTAGACCACTCGGCCACTCGGGGCCCCCTTTTCTGGAAGAGTAGCAATTACAAGATTTTCAAGATGGCTGCTGTGGTGGCCATAATGGATGTCAGATTGGTACCATTTTCATTTAGGACAAACAAAACCTTATAAGCAGTCTTTTCGTCAGACCCCATGTTGACATGTGTGTCCATTCAGGAGGCATAGCAACTACAAGATTTTCAAGATGGTAATTGTAGTGACCATTCTGGAAGTCTGAGCAATACTGTTTTCAATTTTGACTAACTAGACCTTGGGATGAATGTGTGTGTGTAAAGTTTCATGGCAATCCTCCAAGTAGTTGAGGAGAAGAAGCCATAGCAGCTGGATGACATATGAAGGACAATAGGCATTCCTGTAAACTCTTATGGTCTATGACATGTAGAGCACAAAGTTGAAATATTTCCATTTTTACTTTACCTGTAGTACAAACTGTGGATTCTTCACATGTTATGAAATTACACAATGAATCTCTTAATGAAACCTGAGAAATATTTGGTTCTGAAGTTCTTAATCAGAATGAGCCATGCTAGGTCGACTGTAATCATTTAGTGTAGTGACGTGTGTATCTCATTTTACATACATACATACATACTTTTAAATACAATGTAGTTATCTGCAGCATCCAGAAATATGTAATAGAAAGTTTAGTAATGAAGAAAGATTTTTTTCTTCTTGGCTAGCGTGTAATTTTACACTTTATGCAGGAAAGTCCAAGTGAATATTGAGAACAGAACTTCAAAAGGTTTGCAGAACGCACTGTGAATACTTGCCAATGTAATCACATAATCAGTTATAAATTTAATACATTATCTAAGCAAAACTAGACTAAGTTCATTCATTGAAAGCCCCTATATGAATGAGTGTGCAAACTACAATACTATCATATCATTTTAAGCAAATGAATGTTGTATGTGGTTTTTTTAAAAATATATGCCATGATAAATAAATAGTAATAAGCTTCATTGAAAATTGTTATGAACATCAACCACTATTAACATATAAATGGGTAAGAAAAGAAAGTATGAAAGAAAAGTAAATATTCAGTATTTGACTTTCTCTGAGAATACTTACCCATCACATTAACATCAAGAAATAAACTATGCAACCTCTCAAATCCAGCAATCCAAAAAAGACAAAGATTTTTTTTTCCTCCCATCTATATAACATATAACCAAAGGGAACAAACTCTTACCTATGACCTCACATTACCATTACCCGGTGCCAATCCATCAACTGGATGTATACCAGTTTAAGATGAGCAATACATCGATAAGGATGCTTGCTTTGAAGGGAGGTGTGGTACAGTTGAATAGCAATAGAAGTATTCTTGGAGAAACAATTTAGTACTTTTTGCACTGAATACATTCATCGATCTGATAATGCTGGAGAGTAGGTAACTGGATGCATAAATGCCCATCCCTTTATCATAGACATCCTTCAAACAAATAATAGTTGGATTCTCAGAAAAAATGCTCTCCTAATGTGGACAGCATGACTGACAGTCACATAACCTAAGACAACATTACATGGATAAGATGAGAATAAAGACTTTTCCTTACAGAGAAAAAATTCAGGATGTCTATAACAAAAGTGCCAAATCCTACATCTAAACAGGAATTTATGCTGATGTCAATGTAACCTGGTAGTTTTATGTGCTGCAACTACTAGACCCACTACATACAGTTCTTGGCTATGAAGCTAGATCGTGTAGATAACTTGAGAAGGTTGACAATGGTGCAGGTGATAAAGCAAGCTGGAGAGGCATTTCTTATGTCCCTGCATCCATACCACCTCTATTCTACTTCTGCACATTAATGGCATACCAAAGGATATCAAAAGGACAACCAAGCGATGATGTGGCTTCAATGAAGATGAGCAAAGACTGGGATCTTGTCTCACTATATCAAAAGTTTTTGAAGTCTTAGAATCTTCTGCAGCCAACATTCCTGTCCACAACAGAGTTGTCATGTTAACTGCTGCTGTGTTTTTGTCCAAGGTCAGTAATTCGATACTAAATGATGCTGGTCAGGGCCGTTGTAAGGGGTGGGTGATAAGCATCAAGCCTGGTGGGAGGAGAGCATATTTCACAGAACATGATATTTTATTCTCTATTTTACTTAAATACACATGTTTAGTCATTGTTTTCATGACTATTCATTGATTTATAAAAAAAAGTTTGCTATTTGTTTTCCATGGGTGGGGGTTACCGAAGGGGATGATAGGGTGGGGCAACATTTTGTGAACTTACTCTATACCCAAGTCCACTTCTGGAATTCCTGAGAGCATTTGGTTAGACAACATGTCTTCTGTCTTCTTGGTTGTTGATGCTGCTGCCTTTAGATTTTCAGGTAATTCATATAATGCATTCTCTCTCTTTGTATCTCTGACAATATAAAGAAAAAAATATATTCTCTGTTATGTACAACTGTAATATCTACAAGTCAAGACAAGGTAAGCAATTTCAGCAGACAAATTCACTTTTGTTTGCACATGATCTGTATTGTCTACCTTGATTCCATGCAAAAGTGTATGAATTCTAATCAAATTAATGCAAGTGAAATATTACCAGTAAAATTGTTTGAGTAAACGAATGGAATATTTGGACAAACATGGCTTGCGAGGGACTGGTGTTGTACTGGAGAAACAAAATTTGTAGGAATTCACAGGCCTGTTTCTTTCTTAACTGTATATTAACTGCTGGGTGATATTTTTGTGAAACTCCAACATACCAGATTTGGTCAGAAAATTATATTCTTCTATGTCTGAATACACAAACCAATTACAGTACAAAATCTTGCCCATGGCATTTGACCTTGAATTTGATATCATGGACAGATATCTCGGCAACAGTTTTGCATGTTAAATTGACAACATTTTAATTTAGGACTACCTACATGTCAAAAATGTATTTTCATTACGTCCCCAAGCTGATATAACCAGGAGGACTAGCAATAATTTTCAAGATGGCATCCATGGTAGCTCCACTGGATGTCAGATTGGTACCATTATCGTCTACAAGTCATACTATGTCTTACATTGAAAACCCAATGCTGATATGATCATCCATTCAGGAGTAGCGATAACAAGGTTTTCAAAATGGTCACCATGGTGGCCATAATTGATATTTTAGGGACAGCATTTTCAAAGAGGACCAACTTGACCTTAGGATAAAGCTCTATGCCAAGTTACAAAACTTTCCTTCAAGTATTTTAGAATATGTGATAATGAAAAAATGCGAATGGATTACTGGTATTCAATGGCTCATCACATAAGCACTTCTGGTCTTTGACCAGTATTAACTAATAAATTTTTAAAAAATATATGGTAGTAAGAGTATCTTAAATGTTACATCAAACACCATACAAAATAGGTATGCAGGTATTGGCTGTAAAAAATTGACTCAGGAAAGCACTGAATGATGTGTCACTGTGACCCTGACTTTGAACTTTTAAGTTCTGTCTACTTCTTCCAAAACAGAGTTTTTAGAACTATTCTACTTCTTCCAAAGCACAGTATTTTGAGAAATTTTCATATTTAATTAGAATTATTTTCTGAGCCATTACTGTTTTTCCATTGGTGCTTTCAATTTTTCTTAAATATTTAGCTAGTTTTTCACAATTTTCTACTCTAGATCAGACCATAGCCACTTCCATTTTTTGTCGTAATTTGTTTTAATGTTTCATCTTTCACCTGTGACTCTATCAAAAAACCTCATGATTTCCCTCATTAATACTCCCACAAAATTCCACAGTTCTCAGCTAAATCGCTCAATGTATCTATTCATTCCTCTTTACTCATTACATGAAGAGCTTTAAACCAGAGGAACGGTGAGCAATTTGCTCATGCAATATGCCACCAGCTGTTGCATCTCACCATCACCTCAAAATATTGATGTGTCTATAGTAAACAAGAGTCCCTTGAAGGGAAAGATGCTTGACCGGCCCAAAGAATTTATATGAATCCAATATAAAACTTTCTTCATTTTAATTCTGAATCCTGAAAACATCTCTGATATTTCTGAGAAACTCAAACATACCAAATTTGGTTTATACAAGATACCTGTAAGTGCAGGACACTATTTGTTGTAATGTCAACTGACCTTGAACACAATAGCATGGATATAAAATCCTTAAATTTGTTATGGACAATGTCAAGATATACCTACATGCCAAGTTTGGGCAAATCTATTAATATTTTTTAAAGGAACAATAAAAACCCCAACTTTTCTTCAAACTACTATGATGGATAGAATTAGTTATTGTTTTCCCAATTTATAGGATGGAGAAAATTAGTTCAATTTTACTTACAAACCAGAGCAAAGAGTATTTGTTTGAGCTATTTTGGAGCTGATATTTTTTCCAAACAAATCCCAGCCCACTGGAAAATTTCAATGGTCAGCCCCAAATTAGTGCAAAATGAATATCGAAACTTGCATTATCTTCAAACACCCTCCAATGAACTATCGACAGCAGCTAAGTTAGCAAACCACAAATAAATACTTTATTCTACAATTATGTGGATGTTAAGGAAATCTCTTTTATTGTCCTAGCTTGAATTTTCAGTCATTATTTTTATGGACTTATAAAGGTAGATAACTCATTCCCCAAATCATAACACTGTATTCATGGTTGGCAGATATAAAAAGGGTAAATAAACATGTAAAAAAATGAACTATCATAGCCTAAAACTGCTTCATGCAGAGTATGAATATGTTTAATACATTTGTTTAAATGCAAACTTTAAACAAAAGCAACACCCACCCTAACTGCTGATGCTCTCACTGCTGCTTTTCTGTGTTAATGTCTTGCTGCCACAAATGAAAAGCTTTACAATAAAACTGTGAATGTGTATATTTTCATGGGTATCAACCTCAAAAGTTACAGAAAATGATATTTTTGTCAGCACCTATAATCACAGAGCAGAGATGGTTCCTACTGTTTCAACCGAAGTATAACATTTGGCGTTTCTTTCAATTTGTGATTAGCAGCAGTCTTGAAATCCAGGAAAATCGGAACCTGATGAAAAATAATGAATTCACAGTAATCTGCTGATTTTACCTATCTGGAAATGATTAAAGAGCTTTGTATTTCTATTGAAAATTTAATGTAGCAGCAGGATATTACCGAAAGATGAAATCATTTAAAGGAGATATAAAAAGTTAAAACAAAAAGAAAACATTGTTATACTTAATTAATCAATTAACAAGTGTAAATGGTTCGTTTACAAAATAGTTCCAAATACAGTATTCTATCTTTACGCACACATGTTGTGCACATACATGCAACATGAAGGTGTTCAGTATCACAAAATACTGCATGATTCTGACAATGTAAAGTTAATGGAGACAAAAATGAGCAAATAATAAACTTAACTATCCGTCATTCTTGGTTCTGGATTGCTGTTGCCTCAGTTTTAGTGTTATCCTTCCATAATTCACTAGTTTTCTCTCTCTAACAATTCATTTCTAAAAATGTATTTTTTTTATTAAGAATGCTTTACTAAGAATTTCACCCAACAATAACATTTGACACCACTGCAGTTTTAAAAAAAAATGTATTAATTGACAGTAGGCAGACTTGCTCCCTTGAGAACAAATTCCTAATTAATGAGAATTTCTGGTCAAGTCTGATAGTATAGTTTTATTTATCAGGTCCCCAAACATGTACTGGAAGGTGAGAACAAAAGTTTAATTATTATCGCTAAAAAAAAGTTTAGATGTCATTGCTAACATAATGTTTTCTTTTAAATTAGGGCCAAGGCTACATATACCTTGTTTGAAATGTTTTTTATGTGTTGACGCTGCAAACAATGCAGTTAAAAAACACATAGCATTATGATTGATGTAATGCACAAAACACAGACCCTAGAACAAACATTAACTAGAAGATTTTGTCAAGTCAAGGAGATAGTATTTCATACCTCTTTTGTCTTGTGCTTTGTAGCTATAAAGGGTTCAAAGAATTGAGAAAACATAATGAATGTACAACAGCATGGGTTAGTTCACTGTCTGATATATCAAGTTAGCCAAATGTCATTTCAGCTGATATACTGGTCATGGCTAGAAAATATGGCCATTTTAGAAACAGCTGCTTTATTCTCTTAAAGATTAAAAAAACAATAATACAGACTTTTTCTCATCATCCTTTGCAGTTGTTCTCCCCTTCTTCTTAGCTAGCTGCTCCTCAACATAACGCAACCTAAAAATTGCAAGCATAATTAAAGTAATCATAAAGAAGTATTGATATTAATATAAAATCAATATACAAGTAAGTATTGATATTAATATAAAATTCATTAAAGAAAATATAACACTGCAAAAACATTTGAATATGTAAGAAGTCTGAAGTAAAAATATTGTCTAAATTCTTTTAAATATTGATACCTTTACATATTAAATTTTACTCTGAAAATATGACATATTTTGCCGATAAAAGCAAACTTTATATTCATGGTTATCTTGAATAGAAAATAAAAGACTGATCATACTGAATATTATTATACTGACATGAAACTAATGTGTAAGAAAAGTCTAATAAGAAAGTCTTATGAACTGAATAATTTCTATATTTTTAAACCTTAGTAAAACTAAAGATTGTTCCAAGAGTTTCATAAATTTTGTTTCAAATGTGTAAAAGATAAGATTTTATTTTTATCACCCCAATGTGTGAACGCAGGATTCATAAAAATTACAGTTATTACTGGTCTATACTAGGATGTGTGGTTGCAGAATTCATACAAATTTTCAATCTTACAGACTCATTCTACAATGTGTGATGGCAGAATTCATGTAAATTCCAAGTCTTACAGGATTTCTTCTGGGATGCATAAAAGCAGGATTCACACTAATTTCTAAAGTGCAACACAAAAAACTTAAATAAATGCATGAAAATCACATGTTTTAAAGCACAACAATTATTTTTTCACTTAAACCAACCTATAATCTTAAAGCTGCACAGTTTTCAAAATGGGGTAATTTCACTATACATTTTCAGTTTTAGAACAGACCCTGTGCTAGATATGGAGCAATATTCCCTCAAAGGGTCTGATGCTCTACTGTCCGAAAAGAATTTCCAGTAATTCAGGGTAAAGACCCTTTTGTCAGTTCAACTGCATGTTGAAACCATTTCTAGCATTTTCAGCATTAAGAGTTTCAAATTAGTCGCTGCAGCAGTCATACAAATTAGAACTATTTTCACTGAAGGCAAACCAGACACCATTAGAAGACCTGATGATGAAAATACCTATGTCCATATGAACATCCTTTCTAAAGAAATCGGGACAATGTTTTAAATATGTTCATTGTGACAGCAATATTTGAGGTTAAATAAGCACAACTTACATTCAGAACCAACTAGATATCATAACTAGTTTCCAATGCCAATATGACTTTCCATTTAGTAGGAGTAGTAATAACAAGATTTTGAATGTATCTGTCATGGTCGACATACTGGACATCAAATCAACACCATTTACATTAGTAACGATTAAATATAAGAAATCTTCTGGTGACAAACCAGTGTTGATAAGGAAAAACTGTGATAAGATCTTCAAGATGGCTGCTAGTGGCTATATTGAATATGAGATCAGGACAAATTATATTTCAGATCCAATAGATACAATAACAAGTCGTCTGATAACAACTCTATGCTGAAATGACTATCTGTTGTGGATTAGCAAGAACATGATGTTCAAGTTGGCTGCTGTGGTGGCCATATTAGATGTCACATCAGCACTCATCAGAAGTCTTTCAGCAAAAACCCAATGTTGATTTGACAATCCATTCAGGCAAGTAGCACTGACAAGATTTACAAGAAGCCATATTAGATATGTGGGTAGAACCATTTTCATATAGCATGAATAAAATATCATAAGAAATCTTCTAGTGAATACCCAATGTCAATATAAAGTTCCATTTAGTAGGAGTAGCCATAACAAGATTTTCACAACAAAAACAAATGGTACCAAATGGCTCAATGTTATAAAAATTTAGGAAAACTTTACAAATATAGACCTATATCACCTTCATCATAAAAATTTGAAATTCTCAACTTGAAAGAGCTCATCAGTCCCACATGTGCATTGTCCAGAGTAGTTATATTAAATTGTGAGAACCTGACAAACAACCATCTATAAAATGAGTTCAGTTTGATATCAGAAAGGTTCACCAATGATTAATTACTTGTGGACTTCTATATGCTGTGAGTTCATTTTGTTTTTATTGGTAAACACTTTCATCATTATTTCATTTCATGAATGTATAGCCTATCGTGTGCTGAAAAATGGCGTTAAACCCCACAACAACAACATTTCATGAATTGGTGAGGTTGTCATGTTGTTTCCACAGGATTATTATCCACTGGGTCATCAAATTTCTGGATTGTAGCAGCCATAACTTCTCCCCAAAATTTGGTACCCATAAAAAAATTAGGAATTGTAGTATTTGAAAAATTAAACAACTGTGTCTCAGCTGTGACCTACATAGTAATGAACTATTGTATCACATCTCATTTCCCTTTACCTGACTTGCAAAACTTTTGACACCAAGCTTCAACACTAAATCTTAAAGCTGACACCTTAAATCTAACATAAAACTTTAAAACTGAATCTTAAAGCTGACACCATTAATCTAACACAAAACATTAAAACTGAATCTTAAAGCTGACACCATTAATCTAACACAAAACATTAAAACTGAATTTTAAAGCTGACACCATTAATCTAACACAAAACATTAAAACTGAATTTTAAAGCTGACACCATTAATCTAACACAAAACATTAAAACTGAATCTTAAAGCAGACACCATTAATCTAACACAAAACATTAAAATTGAATCTTAAAGCTGACACCATTAATCTAACACAAAACATTAAAACTGAATCTTAAAGCTGACACCATTAATCTAACACAAAACATTAAAACTGAATCTTAAAGCGGACACCATTAATCTAACACAAAACATTAAAACTGAATCTTAAAGCTGACACCATTAATCTAACACAAAACATTAAAACTGAATCTTAAAGCTGACACCATTAATCTAACACAAAACATTAAAACTGAATCTTAAAGCGGACACCATTAATCTAACACAAAACATTAAAACTGAATCTTAAAGCGGACACCATTAATCTAACACAAAACATTAAAACTGAATCTTAAAGCTGACACCATTAATCTAACACAAAACATTAAAATTGAATCTTAAAGCGGACACCATTAATCTAACACAAAACATTAAAACTGAATCTTAAAGCTGACACCATTAATCTAACACAAAACATTAAAACAGAATCTTAAAGCGGACACCATTAATCTAACACAAAACATTAAAACTGAATCTTAAAGTTGACAATGATGACCACCACCACCACCAGAAAAGTGAAACCTAAGTCTCACAGGTGACACAACAAATAAAAACAACACACACAAACACACAGAGAAATATTACATTTCTGCATCCTCATCTCTCCTGTTTGTTTCTGCAGCAAATGCTGTTCCTATTGCCTCGTTCTCTTCTTCTGTCAGAGCTGCTCGGCTGAAATATTCAAATGTTTACAGGATTAATATCACATATGAATATTCATGAAAATTTGGAAAATGTGGTGTAAAAAGTGTTCACCTATAAATGTCATACTGCTTAAACTGACATTACAGGAACCCCTAACATACCAAGCTATGATTTACAGCATTACTATCCCAAAGTTTCAATTGAATACAACAAATATGGAAGACATGAGTTCAAAAAGCTTCACCACAGCACCTTAAAAATGCCTTCTCTTCCCTGTCAGGAAAGGGAAGTTATTGGAAAATAGGGAAGAGTGAGTGTAAAATGGTTAAAATTTGGAATGTTTATAAAATTGTCTTAATGATGTCATTTACTAAAGCTCTCAGTTAAATAATATAAAAATGAAAGGAGCAGTGAGTAATTTCTTATTTAAATATAATCCCTCCTCACCCACACTCCAGCCCATTGGCATCCCCATGTGGAGATGAGGCTATAGTTAAAAAGGAACACAACTCTTGTACAACCTGTGAGTACAATGATTCATTAAAATGCATATTTTCTGACCATAATCATATTTACTAAAACTCACAGCAATCCACTAAAAACTGCATGAGTAGCGGCATTCACAAAATTCTGTCACATATTGCATCCAGCTTCAAGTAAGAAAGAATAATTCTTATAAAAATCAAGGAAGCATAAAGATTTATCAACAGGTGAATCTTCAGATGATGACCACAATAAATACCCTGTTTCTGAGCAATCAGTAGAATACTATAATACAAGTTGTGTATACAAAATTCTGTCTTGCACTGCATTCAGTATTATGTACAATAACTAACATAAAGTGAGAAAGCAAAAAGAATTGTTGATATATGCATTGTCAGGTGAAGACCATATCATTTTATCTACTAAATTTTCTGGCAACCCCAAAAAACTGAGACTATTTGCTCTAATGAGATCGAGACATACAAGTAATTAAGACAGAAAGGGCAATAACTCTAACAGACACTGTGGGAGCCATGTGTTTTCATTAGGAATATCTTCAGGTGATGACCATAATATTTATCATTTAAAAAAATAATAAAAAATGGGCAGGCATAACTGCACTAATGAAAATGTGCCAGATGGACAGATGGATGGTTTGACACAATAACTGCTACACACCCTAACATCATTAAACTTTCCTATAGTCTGAATATACCTCCCTGTTTCTTTGTACCCCCCTACAGATTTAAAAAACAAAAAGCACAAATGAGATAAAAGATGCACAGAACTTAGTTCATTTCATGATTTATAATTTCAAAACTATGTCTTTTGGAGCCCTAACACCATTATCATCTGCATGTTTCATTCCAAATGCAAATTTTCAGTGTTAAAAGATGACATTGCTTGCCAGTCACTTCAGTTCCTAGACAAGTCCAGTTTCAGTGAAGATTTGTATGCATGACTACACATGTATGTACATTGAAGGAAAATACTAAGTCATATGCTTCCAATATTTACAATGTCGAATCAAGCAAAGGAAAAGAATGACTAAAAATTTGCCTTTTACGTGCATTTACGAAGCAGTCTAATTTTCTATGTTCATGTGTTCAAAGGGATATAACTTTAAACTCTCAACATTATGGAGATTTACGGAATTATTTGGTAGTTACCGAATAGGATGAACTATGTTACTCTGTTGCCTGAGGAAAACAGACTCGCCCATAGTGTACACAATATGGCATCATGTTAGTAAGCAATGTCCGTTAAGCATGAAAGATGCAGAGAATGCCAGTGTCAGGGCCACTCTGGTCAAAGTCAGGTATGAAATTATAAATCATTGAATGAATTGACTCAGTTCTGTGCACTTTTTATCACAATAAAGACTTCCGTTGTTGAAATCGGTAGTGGGTACAAACAAACGGGGAGGTATATTCAGACAATAACATATTTAAATTTTAGTATGATTCAACAAAATTGTTACATGGTTTTGATATTGCTAGAGATGATAACCTAAAAAATAGGTTACTATAAAAAATGGTGATATAGGTAAAAGTCTTTAAATGAATAAACTTGTTAATGTCATATTAGCAACCAGTCTATAAACTGCAACAAAATAATCTGTTCATGATTGGTTGACAAATTAATGGAATTTCACTGCCTTTTTCATGTTTCATGTATGAATTTTCAGCATTAATCTCACAATACTAAAACCTAACTGAAAACATGCATTCAACTGACACAAAACTTGATAAAAAGCATGAAATGCTATGTTTAATTTGTCAAACATTCCTCACTGAAACAAAATCAACTACTACTTGGTGTCACTGCCAGAAAAAGCAACACATATGTCTTGCCATTTTAAGACAAAAAAAATATTTTCTTCTTTCCCATGCTTGAGGGGCTATAAGGTAAACAGGGATTCCTACAGTTACTTCATCTATTTATGGAATGTGAGCAGAGAGTCAGACATAAGCCATACCCTTGACTGAAATTAAGAATCTAACAAGAGAGCTAACTTCATATTCTCTGTCAAAAAATATTTCAAGTTTTTTAATGTCTAAATAAAATTTGACGTGGTTAAAGAAGTCAGACATGTAAGACTCTACTGGTACAATAACAATAATGAAAATTCAATAAATTTCTCCAAAAAATAAATAATGCTGAAAAAACAAGAAAGAACACATAGATGGAATCATCAGAAATATCTGTACATTTTGTTTTCTATAATCCAAGGGGCTGAAACTAGTTATTGACACCTTACAAAGTATCACTTGCAATCTCAGAGTACATGGGAGCCCCGAGTGGCCGAGTGGTCTAAAGCGCTCTCCATTACAGATCACTGCCATCTCACCTATTTCTGCGTGGATTCAAGTCTAGGATAAGGCCAATGTGGGTATGTGAGAAAGCTTGCCAGTAGCTTCTTCTGAGTCAGTGGTTCTTCCTGGGGGTTTTCATGGGTTCTTCCTTCACCATTAATACTGGCCACCATGCATAGCCTATCATGTGCTGAAAAATGGCATTAAACCCACAACAACAACTCAGAGAACATAATGATCAGGTTACAAGGAGAACCTACTGACAGACAGAATAAACGGACAGATAAGAACAATCAAAATAAAATATGTACAAACATGTGAATATTAAAAACAGTATCATTTTTTTAGCTAAAAAGTAAAACTTTTATGACATCCTGGATTCTCATCTATGCTTAACTCCCTTGAAATGACAAAACGAGCATGACATTTATAAACAAGGAAATTAAATCAGCTGAAATGACACAACAAGCATGAAATTAAAACACTATGAAATTAACTCCCATGAAATGACACAACAAGCATGAAATTTGAAAACTATGAAATTAACTCTCTTGAAATGACATGAAATAAGTTTATGAAAAGTCTCAGTAACATTAAGTAATAAACACAGATTTATACTAAATGTAGCATATTTTTGGCAAGTTAAAACAACAATGATTTCTCTAATAAACTTAAAATGTTTATCTGCTACAAGCATGGAAACAAAGGGCAACATCAAGTTTGTAATTTCTCTTGGAAAACTGATCTTGTTGTCTACAGTAAATAAAAATCGAAATTTATAATTTCTTGCAAATTGAATTTACTTGATTTTGATCGTCTTCAAATCGACAAAGCCACCGGTCTTCATTTTGAATGGATCTTCAACAGTCTGTAATAAAATTGTAAGGAATACCAGAGTCATGTAAAGTGTACTCAACATACATGCATATACAAGAATGTGAATTTCAAAAGCAAAAGATATATGATTGTATATTGTAACTGCTGTATTCTGGACCAGATAAGATGCCCTTACAAGAGGTAACAGACTGTACAATAGTGCTCTAATCTTAAACTGTTCATTTAATAGCTGGTAAGAAGTAGGGATATATTTGGCAGCATCACATTGCCATGCTTACCACTAGACCATGCAAATGCTATCAAGGCTGATGAAAATCAAAGGTAATAATTTAATTTATGTATAATGACATCAGTGGAAAAATCATTTTGATAATTTGAGAATCCACCAATTTAATGACTTGCATAAAATACAAAATGTGTTTACCTTGTTACCTGTAAAAATCACACGCCACAAAAAGTGCCAACATTTTAATTCCTATAAAACTGAAACACAGTGTGTCGTGGTAATTTGGGTGCAAGGGTTAAGTATTTGTCATGACTGATCTGTCAAATGACGCCATTTAATGCTGTTCCAAAATAAATCATCTCAGAGTCAATTATTTGTTTATGAAGTTAAATCAACTCATGAGACACATAAAACAAGCAGTTACATATGTTCTATTAAATTCAATTGCTTTCATGTTACAGAGATCAAAAAGCTGTTCAAAGACAATAACAAATACTCAAAAGTATTCAACAATTTCTTTTTTCTAAATTCCTGCATACACGTACAGTATAAAAGTAAAGTGATAGATGTGTGTATATATATATATATATATATATATATATATATATATATATATATATATATAGAGAGAGAGAGAGAGAGAGAGAGAGAGAGAGAGAGAAAGAGAGAATTGAAACCAACAACACAGAGATACAATGAAATATATTTAATTTTGACCACAGATAAAATAAATTTAAAAACTAAAAATTTCAATCAAAATGTTAAGAACATTTCAAAGCTGTACAATGTCCACAATGAGGATGTTATAATTAACTGCTACCATAATGCCCAGTTGTTGATTAAATGGGCAATCACAGGCATTCATTTTACTGAGAAAGTATAAGTATACACATCTGAAATCATGCAAAGATCCTTAAAAAATAATAATAACATTAGTTTTCACCAAATCTGGACATGACATGTATTGTAAGAGCTGTGTCAAAAAATATGATCAATTTTAAGCCAATCTCGTTGGTTCCCAAGCATATCTGAACTTGTGAGAAAAGTACATTTGCTGACCTGATGTTATGTCTTGGATTCTTAAAAAGACCTGGCAGCAGTAGGAAAATAAGCTGACATTTTCTGCATGATTTTATAATATCCATAAACTACCCATTTACAAATGGCCTGATGTCACACAAAGTACATGTTCTTCTGTTGACTAGAATAATGAATGGATGTATGCTTGTCTTATCACAACAGTTGTCTGTGTAAGCAACCAAATGTGTACACAAGTTTTGGTCAGTCAAGATGTAAAAAAGTATAAATAGTTATAAACTTGTGAATGAGTTCAACTGACATGCTTTAAATTTAAAGAAAGATGGTTCAAGTGTCACATCTAACTTCAAAAGACTGAGGTTTCTCCAGCCCCTGTCCAAGTTGCATAAGAAGTTTCCATTTATATCCATGGGTAAATCACATCTGATTTCACTTTTAAATAACACTTTTAGCTAGTAGATCAAGAGCAATTTCATAATTCTTCTGAATGCATGTGACAACTCTCTGCTTTTATTTCCCAATACCAGAAAAAACATCCAGTTATATGGGCATATTGTATAACCATGATGTAGCATGTACCCCACTGTTCCCAGACCACTGAGCGATAAAGTATTAGTGGCTTTAACATCACATTTACATTAAAACACAACATGCTAATAATAACAACTTATCTGTAAGAATAAGAGAAAATTGATAAAAATGACCCAGCTTGCATTAATTGTATTAGATAATGTAATGCATGTATGGCTGGTTCCCCTAAATATATCAAATGTTAAAGAAAAATCTTTCTATTGATATTACATAGGACATGAACATTTACATGACATAATTTAACAATATTAAGCAGGTAAAACTGCAAAACTATCACGTGAAAATAATCTCTGAAGCTGATGATTATTCATCTGGAGTCTCTCATGCATTTCATAACCTTTAGTTAAAATGCAAAAAATGATGTCCTTTTACACCACCAACCAATTAATGATTAATTTTCATTTACGGAACTTAATGTTCAAAATATTAAGAACAATTGGTTCTTTCCTATCTCCATTATCAAACAATCACAACATCAGCTGAATATTAACAATGACATTGCAAAACCTGTAGAAAAATATTGTCTTTCTTTACATCTATTGCTGAAAGAAATGCCATTGATGCAATAAAGGACATTACAATTTTAATTACTGAAATTAGGAATAACAACCCAACAAACTCCAAAACAAGGATGTAAACAAATTATATCAACTGAAATCTTTCATGTTGATAATTATTCATTTGGAGTGCTCTAATGTGTTCACAAGCTCAAGTGTAAAACCCAGAATGGCATCCTGTTACACTTCAACCAATTACTCATTAGTTTTCATGCATCCATCTTAATGTTCAATATAGAAAGACTGTACTTTGGTTTAACTACAATGGTGGGATATACACACTTGGGGTATAGGCATTTCAGTTTCCAACTACGGATGTCCCAGACATTCAAAAATGGAAAAGGTAATGGAACCCATGTTATCATATCACTGTAATCAGGTAATGATACCAAATACCATCTTTTCAGGACTTGTAATACTCATCTGAACCAGTACATTATATATATGTTGGTCTTCCTTGCTACCCAATGATATCATGTTACATTCAAACTTTAGATTCCCCAAAAAGGTTCTTAAAGCCTAAAATTACTTAAGTAATAAAAATACAGAAAGACGTCAAATGTTCAATAATACTCCTATTTTATGATAATAAATATCAGATGTAAAATATAAAAAAATATACACACTCCATAAAGATAATAAATACCCCTTCAATTTCTTCTGTTTTGGTAATCTTTTTACCAAGTGCAAGTCCAACTGCATTCACTCCCTTGGGCCTTTCTCTTAACTTCTGAATCACTCTGATGTCTTCAAGCTTAGTTCTATAAAAATAATATATATATATATATATATATATATATATATATATATATATATATATATATATATATATATCAATCAGTAAAACGTCTTACTTTGTGATGGAAAATAAGCAATTTTACTTTACATGTATTGTTCTAATTAAATAAATATTCTTTTGAAAACTAAATATTGCTACCTTATTCTGACCTACTTAATTTTCTTATTTTTTTTACTTTGCTATGAATGATAAGAAATTATTTTTATAAAAAAACTTACTCCTGAAACATTTTTACTTTCATCATTAATTATCTGCACTTCCAAAGAAATGAGTTAAAAAAGTGGCTGTTAAGTCTTAAGTTCCAAACAGTGTATTCAAAAGACAGATGGTCTTCATACCCAATTATGAATCAACTTTTAAAGAATAGTTTTTATTATATATAATTTTATTATAATACCATAATTTTTCCCAGTTAGATTGTTTTAGGTTTCGTGAAGAAATCTTTCCCAAATTGTCATTTCCCCCATGATGTGTGTATGTGTCATTTGGATTGTTAACGTAGCTTTAACAATTTTTCAGTCATATCACTACAATGTCTGCAGTGTTACAGTTTATAGTGATGTCTAGCATGGACTCTCTAACCACTAGAGCAGTGTCATTTTCCCCTGTAAACCTCAATGTGCAATTGTTATTGCTCTACCAAATGTACAACAGTGTAACACACAGAAATAGATTCAATGAAGTGCACAAAACAAGTGGCACCAATCCGGTGGCCTAGTGGTTAGAGTGTCTGCCTCAAATGCGGGTGGTCGTGGGTTTCCCAGCCGAGTCATACCAAAGACTTACGAAACTGGTACTAACAGGTGCCTTGCTTGGCGCTCAGCATGAAGGCGTTACTGTTAGGGCTGGTTGGCCTGATGTCACAGGGCTGAGCAAATTTTTTTAAACCACTAGTCCAGGACAAGTGGTTTCAGAAAATTCACTACACCCACCTTTCTCTTCACTAGTCCCACTTTACTTTTCACTGGTCCCAAAATGGTAATCACTTGCCGAGATTTGAGGAGACGTATGTACTTAATCCATATAAGGCAAAAAAATGAAATAATATACAACATAATTATTTCTTAAAAGAATTTGTAAAAACATTGGTTGTTATACATTTGGCTTCTTCAGGTTCATGTATATATGTTTTAGCTCACGGATTTGAAAATATGTCCATGTATATGTCTACCACCTTCCAAGTCATATATTCAAGACAGGGATAACAAGCACACTCAGTATCCGTCTTACGTTTTATCCCTCCATTTTCAAACAAATTTACCTTCTCCAAATCGCCATTATTACATTCCTTGCAAAAATAATTTAGCAAACTCATTTTATCTGCAGATTAACTATCAGCTTGCTTGACAATTACTTCTAAAGTGATCATAAAATAAAATTTCTCTTTTAAATATGAACTGAAACACCTCATTAATTAGCGTAATTGTTTCGCTTCAAACACAATATCGCATGTGGAAGTTATTCATCTGTATAATCAATTATAAATTAAAGAATCATTACTGTCATTTAATCAATTCATAAAGGAAACCAACACTGACGTCGGTAAAGTAACTTTCATTAATTTCATTACACTGACTCGCTGGATTAAAATCATAGTGAGCCGCTGGTTATGATCTAGACTGAGTAAACTCATTGCAACAAAACTGCTTACAACACTGCTAATTCATCATACTGGCTTTCTTTTAACTTGCTTTGATTTGCCAATAATTTGGTCACTTAGCCCAATATGCAGTCAAGCGGTAACAGGATGTAAATGTATACACGAAGAGGAGTAGAATCAAGTATTCAGTACACCCGGAGGGTATGACTGGGCAAATAAAGGTAGATATAGTGATTAAAGCACGAAAATAAGGACTAGCCTGACTTTTTTTAAAAGCACTTGTCCCGGACTAGCAACCTGGAAAATTTTACTTGCCCGACTTCAAAAATGACTAGTCCTGGACGTCGGGCTATGGGATTTGCTCAGTCCTGTGTCAGGATAATGTGACTGGGTAGGACATAATGCTACATGTCTGAGGTATGATGCCCCAGTGCTAGACATCACTATAAACTGCCACAATGTAGACATCGTAGTGATATGACTGAATTTTTTTAAAGCTACGTTAAAAATCCAAATGATACAGACACACACACAAACAAGTGACATAACACATTAACTTTCCAACGAGAGTGTCTGATTGCAGGTACACCAAGAAGAGTATGGGGGAATACAGTGAAATTTTATATGAATGCAATAATGAAATGTTTCAAATGAAATGAAGGGTATCAGTCTGAATGGAGTATATTCCTGTAAAGGCGAAAGTATGTGTGAAATTTACGTCAAAACCGATGACTCCAGGATATCATAGAAATGAAGAAGCTCAGTGGAATAATATCGGGTTGCAAGTCGTACAAAGATATACCATGCTCAGTCGTTCGTTGATTAAGTAATGGACAAACCAATTACAGTGAATGTGTAAACAACAATTTTATAAGGAAAATAGAAAGAAAGAAAATAAGGTTGATTTCTCAGTATACACCGAAAATGCGTTACTGTCGTCGACAGTGTCGAAATATTTGTAAGCGAAGGAAACGGTTCGACAAAAAATCACGAAGCAATAGTTATCTGGTCCAATAAATATGTCATAAAAATATATGTATTTTGAAGTATATTAAATTGGGCCTAACACAACAGTATCATCTTCAGAATCGTCGTCCTCGTCTGAAGAAGGTTTCCTTTTACGGAAATGTTTAGATTTTCTTTCCGTGAACTCTGCCATGGCTGTTGTTGCAATCGGAATGTCTTGGGCAATTTCTCAGCTAGGAACCCTGACCTCAAATGATGCCCGGCACACATCATGTAAGGCCAGAATACTAGGCCAGTCTCCCTGGATCGTCGGTTAAAAATTAGTGCCTTAACCGACGACCCAGGGTACCCGGATGGTCATCTTCGCTAGCCAAACTCTGTCAAGATAGGATTAACATATCGGAATCTTGGCTTGCGAAGAAGCCGGATGATAATCTGCAATCCCATAATGTCTCACAGGACATTCGCATATACCTCTGCTATTTGGCAAGGTCAGTAGTATTTCTCACCCACGCGACAAAGAAATCTGTTTTTCTAACCTTACTTTTCCTACCTCAGTCTAGTCATCTGAGACCAGTCGTCTCAGCCAAGGTGTCCACGCGTTCAGCACTACTTTAACAAAAAAGAAACCCTTGTTTTGTTCTGTGCCTGACATAGTTGTTCTAAAATCAAACAACGACAACATATATATATATATATATATATATATATATATATATATATATATATATATATAAAACATGGTAACTTAAGGTAAATCCATCATTGAGAACACACCATACAAAAACATTTCGAGAGAGACAAAGACACACGCATACGATGTCGAACTTTTTGGTATTATGCTTGTTCCTTCCTCACAGCATGGTCAATTTTTTATGTGCAGGCCTAGCTCAATACATTTTAAGGTCAGCCTCATTAAATGTAGCTAAATACTTCGTGTGAAACAAATTATATACTGTTAGCTACATTTAATGACGCTGACCTGAAAAATGACTGCTACAGATAGGATAAAATTCTCAATCTGTGTGAAATGAACTATGACAGAAAACACTGATCCATGCACACAGACTATAGACCTATACACTTCATAGCCTACCAACTCAGAAATGTGTTACGTTAAACATACTTTATTTTAATTTTGTTAAGCATCTCCATTAAGCCCCAGGTGAATCAAAAATATACCTATAATATTTAATGACAAATAATGCACTTACCAGCCAGAAGGAATCATTTATCCGTCAACACATTAATCCATAAGCAAATTTTACGGCAGCAGTTGCCATAATTCCAAGACAGAAAAATAAATTTTCCAAGAATCCGTGAACTTGAAGGTTCAACACATGGTTATCCATTAAGGTCTGTATTTGGATGGTCTTTAAAACACGGGGGTAATTTTAAAGTCAATATTAAGGACAACACAAGTATGTCACTAAGAGTTCAACCTCCCCCAAAGAAAAGGAGAGTTATATACGATAGTGACACAGATCACTAATTACCCGTGAACAACCCAAGAACGGACACTCATGCTTTATGTAACTGTTTAATTTAATAATAGCCAATACCTAGTTTCGTTTCATTATTTACAATATTTTTTCTAAATTGGAACTGATGAAAATGAAACATTTTCTTGTAATAAATATTAACTATTTAATGTTAATTTCATATAACATCCATATATTAAATGTGATAATACCTCAATACTATGCAACGTTTTATGTTGTTACTTTTTTGGGCTCATGCGTAAAAACTGTATACTTCAGATGACACGGTCACGACAAACCCTCATTAACATATTTGAATTAATGTACCGCATGTAAACATGTAAACATTTGCTCGTGAACTATATCGCACAAGTGAGAAGTTCTTTTTAAAGGAAATTATTGGGTGAGAAAAGGAATCTACGTTAGCGTTTGGACAGAGACAAGGAAATCCCAGTCGCGGGTTTACATTATATCTCTCCCTCTCGGCAAGCCTAGTGGGGAGACAAATAATGTAACCCCTTGACTGGGATTTCCTTTTCTCGGACCAAACCCGAACATAAATTATATATGTATCAGAAGTATGTCATCGCAGTAATTCACAGAAAAATCACTCCAAATTTAACCGAAAGACAGCTAATCTATTCGGACTGTTTTGGTTATTTCAACGATTGGAGTGACTTTAAGTTTGATGGTGCAAATGAAAATAAAAAAAGAAAAGAAATCGAGCATGCGTGACTTCTCGGTCAATCGTTGTACCTTAAACAAATGAGATAGTCACAATGACAAATATTGACATGCATTCGCGCGATTGGAACATCGCTCGGCCATTTCCGTGAGACCGTGAAATAACCTCTTACGAAGTTACAGGAATACTATCAATTTGATATGTTTGGTGGTTTGGTGATTGGTACCACATTTGTTACAACAGCAAAGGCCGATATGTGATTCTCTCTCTCTCTCTCTCTCTCTCTCTCTCTCTCTCTCTCTCAATGGAATTCACCCACAAACTCTAAAAATGTCAACTTTATCAGTCTCAGAATTGTTGAAAGAAATAATTAACTGTAGTATCACTTTCTGTAAATTCCCGGAGTCATTGAAGTTAGCAAAAGTATTCGCAATCAATAAGGGAAACGAAAAGAATGACTAATCCAACTACTGACCCATATTTGTTCTATCTGTACTTTACAAAATTATTGAAAAACACGTAAGCAAACATATTTTCACATATCTTGACAAGTACCAACTCCTCCATAAATTAGAATCAGGTTCTCGACAGAATCATTCATGTCAAACTGTATTGATAGACCAATGGCTACCAGCAGTAGAATCAGGCGAACTTACTGACACAATCTAATTAATTTGGTTGACCATTCGGTGCTAATTCAAATGCTCTCAGTCTACAAGTTTTCTCCAAACTCAGTTATCTGGTTCATGCCGTATCTCATTAACATACACCAGGTTGTTTGCACGTGTAAATACACTTCCGAACCAAGTGATATCATAAGTGGTGTTCCTCAAGGATCTATTTTAGAGTCTCTTCTTTTTCTACTATTTATCAATGCCATAGCCTTGTATCCAGCGTACTTTAACACATGTCTGTTTGCTGACATCTCTACATTGCATTTATCTGGTAAATCTCTAGACTCCATTACATATAAACTTCAAATCGATCTCAACAATATATCAGTTAGGTGTTAACAAAACAAAATGCATATTAATCTATCTAAAACAAAATATATGACAATCGGAACACGGCAGCTTCTATTAACTAAAATGGATTTACTTCTAACTCAAAATGGTTTAGACGTGTCTATTATCAAAAAATCAAAAACTTCTTGGTATCTACATTGATCAACATCTCAGGTGGAATGCATATATCGATCACTTATGTGCAATGGTAATCAAAAGAATAACTCTGTTAAAACTGCTTTAGAAATTTCTACCTGCCCAATCACTTGAACTTTATTTTTCGGGACATATACTAACACTGGTAGATTACGGTTGTACCATAAGGGGAAACACATTCAATTATAGTCTATCCAGAATTGATAAACTTTCGAATAATACTGAAACTTCCTGTTATGGCTCCCTCAAATGTCCTGTTTTCACGTCTGCAAAGGCTACCTATACAAAAACGTTTTCTTTATTTTAAAGGTATCATGACAAGTCTTTAAACGGTCTTTCGCCAGATTATATATCTAACCTAACTGAAATAAGATCATCAGATACCGAGTGTAATCTCCGATCGACGACTAACAACGATGTCACGTTATAAGTAAAGAACAAGAGCCAGATTGCAACATGTATATGCTAGACCCTGATGCTAATTATTCGCTTCATAAATGTTGCGAGTGTCAGCCTTGCGAACAATTAGTGTCAAAGCGATGCGTACACAGCTGGCCGGCCAGCTTATGTTACGATAGTGTAAGCCGACATCAAAAGGACGGGTGGGAAACCATTTGTATATAACATGGCCATAGGAACTTGTTATTGGTGCCTTATTTGGCTGCGTGCGATTCACAGGTAAGTGGCATGAATTGCCGCTGTTGGGCTCAAAGGAACATCAAGTGGGGGTCGTAAATCCACCCTTGACAGACTGCCGGGGAGGGGGCAATGTCTGCTAATTATGTAGACCATGGGCGAATCGACATCCACTCGGAATTCAGCAAGGCATTGCCACCATTGGAATCGCAAGTTTAAATCTAGTGTCTTGAAACTAAACGTCAGTAGTCGCTAAATCATCTTGCGGGAATTACATAAGGAAGTTATAAACTACTTCGACGTCATTCGAAATTGGCGGGAAACATTGTTATTCTGGGAATTACAAAGGAGCTTCGGACAGGAAGCTTTTAATGACCGGAGGAGCTGTAGGAGACAGAGAAGGGAAATACCCTGGCACAGTTGGTCCCGAGTCTCTGAGAGACAAGAAAAGGAGAGAAGGGAAGTGGAGGAAGTGGAAGGGTGAAGGACGTGGTTTGATAGACTGAAGGGGTACTGGGCACCAGTCAAGAAATACTACAGATGAGTAGAAACACAGGACAGGAGGAAAACTTATCACAATAAGTCAGATGATGAAATGGGCCGTCCACTGGTCGAGTGAAAGACGAGTGATAGGGTTTGGAATATTGAATT
The DNA here is from genome assembly GCA_028554795.2 of Sinohyriopsis cumingii. Lineage (NCBI taxonomy): Eukaryota > Metazoa > Mollusca > Bivalvia > Unionida > Unionidae > Sinohyriopsis > Sinohyriopsis cumingii. Next base: position 100,589,742 of record CM068826.1, read on the forward strand.
TCATTTGAGAAAGAACTATCTGTTATTGAATGGCATTAAATTTGTTGTTTATTTGAATTCCACTATTTGTGTATTCAGTAATTTAACTGTCGGCATCGCTGACTGGGAGCTCGGAGCTTTGCATCTATATCACTACTTTAATTTCTAACAAAAACGAGCCAGGGTGGGTCTTCTGTAATAATTAAAGATAATACTGGGAGCACCCCACCTCAACCTAAGGTAGTCTACGAGACCTTTACAAACGATCTCCAGATTCCGTGGTCGAAAACAAATCATTACAAAAGATCATTTACTGTATTAGCACCTACTGCATGGAATTCCTTATCACTAGGATACGCAATTCAAATTCCCTTGCTTCTTTTAAAATATCTTTAATGAAATTCTTTCTTGACCAGCTGGCACGACACATTAAAGGTTCTGAATAGAAAACTTTATCATTATATCCATAAATAATATGTCCAGATCTTATTCGATATACATAATACATAAGACTTATGCTGAAATGTACGTATCTGTAAATATAATATTATTCCATGTGTGTATATATTTCCCAGTATAGTCACACATAGTCATTCATGTTAAATATGTATGAATGAGTGTGCGACGATTCCTGAATATGTCCATGGTCTTGTATATTTTTATATTTTTTTTAACATAGCCAATTACAAAAGTGAGGACCACGTGGCAGATGGGTCAGTCATGACCAAATGTGTTATCCTCGTTAAAGAAAGCCTATTATTATTATTATTATTATTATTATTTATACAGTTTTCAAAAGGTTACGAATTAAATCCGAGGTTTTTTCCGACTTGAATAGGTTTCACCTCGAAGTTGCGAATGTAACTGTGAGAAGGTTTTGAAAAATACAAAACTTGTTAAGTTTGGCCATCGTGCAGTAATTTGCAGAAAAAAATAAGAAGAAAAAAATCCGCTTTTCACAAAAGACACTTAATCTATTAAGGCTACTTCTGCCTGCCATGTCTAGCATTGTATTGCCCGTATGATTGACCAATAAAATGCGAATGAAAACAAAATGTTTATGGTGAGTAAATACGCATTTGATTAGCTCGGTTTTACAACATGAAATATTTCCGTAGGAGTCAAAAGTGTGTATGGAGAAATGATGTACGATGATGAGTTCTGCATGTTAGTATTATTTAAATCCTGCCCTATGCCACTGCATAATTTTCTGCAGCATATTTTTTCAAGATACATGGGTATGTCCCGAGGGGTCGGGTGTGAATACCATTTTACTAGACGATGTTCTAAGCAAGGTCTGGCTACGTCTTTTTATGTCGATGGTTTATTTGCAACAATAAAGCTTGACAGTTTGAAATAGGTTCAGGCCTAAAAACATTCGTGATTCTTAAATGATGATGATGATGATGATGATGATGATGATAATGATGATAATCTGCAGGCTGTATGTTGGATCCTCCTCTCCCATTTTCGTTTAAACCTGCCAATTACTGGATGCAATTGTGACAAGTCAGCAATTGCATATTTTTTCAGGACGCTTGTGGTCTTATATATAGCTGTATGTCGTTTGTCTAATCTTTTCACATTTTCTGTTGGTTTACCTTTGATCAATTATAGATCTTACAATTAATAAATACTGAAGTCTCCCCCACCATATCGAATAAACACAGCGTAAAACCTCTTTACAAAAGCAAGCAAATTCTTGCTTACGGAATTCCTCGGAATTTACACGATTTTTTTTTGAACTAATCTGGCAGAAAATATAAAAATGATGTTTTTCATCATCTAAATGTAACAGACGTCGGTGCTGTCAATGTACAAATATTAGAGAAAGTAACTATTTCGGTAGCTCCATAAGAAGTGTTAACTGTACGTTGAAACACTGATTGCGGATCAACATATGTACTTTATTTGATAACATGTAAAACATGCAACATAATACTTTAAGCAGCAGAGAGACTGAGCCCACCAACTATTCGTTCCAACACAACCCTCTATCGAAAACACTCTTGATAGAAGGTCTTTATTTCACAAAATAAACCCTCTATTCAGAAAACTATAATAAATAAGCCTTCTCTGCTGACCAGAAGAGTCATTTCATGAAAAATAACTAACTATAAAAATACTTCTTGACGTAGGGAGACGTCCACGAAACACTTGGTGGCTCAGTCTCTCTGCTGCTAGCGATGTAAATATTTTTAATCCTTCAGGATTTCTGTTGTGAATTAAAAATTTAAGTTAACAATAATGGCTAACATTGGAGAAGCACATTCTGCTAGACTAGCTCGAGAGCGACTAGAAGCAATAAAAAAATTTCTTCCTGTTCGTGATAGTGTCAGAGAAAAATTACAAGCGCGGCAGCAAGCACAAGTTGAATTTGCAACAGGTGCAGAAGAATTATTTAAACCTGTTACAACAGCTACTGAGAAGGCTGCGGCGGTCACCAAAGAAGCTTTATTGGGAGATGAAAAGGGTATTCTTCCAGTGTTAAAACAAACCGCTGAGCAAACTGAAAAGATTCTAGAAGAACCAAACAAACAAAAAAGATTTTACGAGATCTTCCAACTGATATCGTTGCAGCTCAACCTCCGCCCACCGTTGTAGCTCAACCTCCGCCCACCGCTGAAGTCGCCGAAGCTGCTGCACCCAAAGTAGCAAAGGAAATTGTTGAACTAACTGCAAAATTTGATCCGGGTTTTATTAAAGTCCTTAAAAACACACCAGAAGAAAAATTAGCTGAAGTGATATTAGCTGGTTTATATAGCAAAAAAAAAAAGTTTTAAACAAGAAATATGAGTCCACGACTAATGACAATTTTGCTAAATGGGCGTATCGTGTATAATACGACAAAAAAGTGGTCAAATCTAACGATCCAGCATACGCAAAACTTGTAAATGCAATAAAGAAACTTGACAAAAGTAGACGACAAGGACCTCCTCCTCCCTATTCACCGCCATCAGAGAATCGTCCAGATGAAAAAAATGTTGATGTTCTCGAAGATCTTGGCTCACTCTATGGGGCTACAGGTAGTGGTCTTGGTGGTCACATTACCTGTCCTGATAATGTTCTCAATGATGTATCACGGCTAGAAGTTCTCTTAGGAGGAAAACGAGCTGGAAATAACTCACCAGAAATAATTAATGAAGCGGCTGATATTTGTCAGCGACTATTTCGCGGCGGCATCATGGATACTCACATCTATCGAGAACTTATTGATGAACTCGTCGACAGCGATTAGAGAAATAACAATTAAATAGCATGATAGTACACAATTCTCATCGTAGACCAGTCATGGTCAGGGTGGTAAATTCACGAGTACCCGTTTACAAAATGACTTATGGAAATGGATTAGGCGATGTTGTTCAGAGTTTATTTGCGAGAATGGCACCTAAAGCAATACCGATCGCAAAACAATTATCGATGAAAGCCATTGATGTTATTAAAGATAAAGCTACTGGCGCTGTTGGTAGCGCTGCCGGTAAAGCATTCACGGCGATCAAGGACAGACTAGCACGATTAATACGCAGAAAACCTCCGCCGGTAAAATTATCAGCCACCGCAGACATGCCAGCAAATGTCGGCAAAGTAATAAATGAAGCCGCAAATCAAAAACTAGCAGCGCTGATAAATCCTGAACAAATAAATACAAGTTTGATTGCGGGAAGTGGTCTTCGTTTTAGACGATAACTTCTATAATAAAATGTTTAAACGGGAATCCGACCCAGCATTCGACATAGACGAACCGGTCCTTAAAAATGAATCAGTGCGTGATTATCAGTATTATTCTTATGACGCACGAGAACCAAACAGACGAGGACGAATTGAACTTCAGGTTCAGGATACAAGTAGATATTTCCTGCCTGCTGAAGCATTTATTGAAATAGAAGGTGAAATTAAAAAAACAGATAACACAGACTACAATGCTGCATTTAAAATCGGTTTTGTCAATAACGGAATTATGGCCTTGTTTGATAGTGCTATCTACATGATTGATGGAAAAAATATTGAATCAGTTCAGAAGGATGTCGATGTTGCTACAACAATAATTAGTCTAGCGAGATATTCTGATGATTATACAAGATCAGCTGGTCCATCAATGATGTTTGCCAAGGACACTTCTAATCATCCTAACGATGATCAGTACAATATTAGACGACCAAGAAATAATGCCAATCACGCTGACGCTGATGTGTGGCCGGTGGTTCATGATGCTAACGCAAATTTTAATTTAGGTTTCGCCGCGCGTAAATTAATGTTGAGCGGGGATAGTAGAAAATTTTCTTGTGCGATTCCGCTGTCTCATATCTTTGGATTTTGCCGAGATGTCAGAAAGGTAATTTTCGGAGCAAAACATACAGTCGTGCTTGTTAAAAAAGGGGACGACAATGATGCGCTATGGCGAGAAGCTGGTGCTGGTGCTGGTGATGCTGGTAAAGTATTAATAACAAAACTATCACTGTGGATGCCGGTAATGACTCCTGCAATTGCCGAAGAACAGCGACTGCTTTCTTTTATGGATCAAGGTGGTAAAACACTGCTATCGTGGCTTACAACAACCACAGATAGTATTCAAAGTACCATCAATGGTTTATTCACATGGCATATAGCATCACAGCAGGAAGTTGCAGCGCCGCGACATATTTTCATTGCTCTTCAAAATACTGCACGAGTAAACTCACAAACACATTCGCATATGATATTTGATCAACTTGGTATCACTGACGTTTCTCTGAGAATAAACGGACATCAGGAACCATCCGAGAACATAATGCTAAATTTTGGTAATAATCATGTTGCACGTGCATATCAACGATTGACGAAATATCTAGCGCGCGATCTAAACATCGACACTGGTTTGCAAATATCACAATTGGATTTTACCACTCGTTATCCAATCTATGACTTCTCGCTGCAGCATCTTGATTTAACCAGACAGTCTGTCGTTGACATTCACTTTCGGGCTATCGTGAATAGAGACGTAGGAGCTATAGCTAATTACAGAGCAATCGCGGTCATACTTTCCGATAAAGCAATGTTACTTGAAGGTGCTGGCGGCCGAATGAGAGTCATCGATGTCCCAGTAGAAAACTTGTAGGTTTTCCGAAAATATGTAACAATTAGATCAATCTCATATTAAATAAAATGTCATACAGTCATGTTAATGTCACTCTGACTCCGGGTCAGGTGAAGAAATTACAATCGAAGAACGCGAGCACATGTGGGACAACAATAACACTAAAACACGATCAGCTAGCGGGTGGTCCAAACAAACTGTCATTAACTAAAACTCAGCTAAAACATTTCAATAAAGCGAAACAAGCAACGACTGGAGTTCGACTTGATCTCTCTCCGGCAGCTATCAAAGATATGGTTAAAACCGGTGGTATATTTCCTCTTCTCGCCGCGATACCAGCGTTGATAGCTGCTGCTGCTCCCGCAGTCGCAAAAGCAGCCGCGTTAGGAGCTGTTGGAACCGCTGCTGGAATGGCACTAAAGAAAGTCACAGGAAAAGGATATCGAAAAAAAACGGGCCGAGGTCTCAGACTTCCAGGAACTTCGCCATCATGGTACCCAAAAAGGTTCTAAGTGTTTTCACACCAATGTCAAATTTTGATTTACTTGATGCCGCTAATCGATTACGCGTAAAACATTTCAGAGGTGTCTTTATGCGAGATCAATTACCAGCCCGACCGAATAATCCAGAAACCGGAATTATTAATCTTGATAACAGCGATGGTCCAGGAACTCACTGGGTTGCTTACGCGATCGATCCACGTGGAATTATATATTTCGATTCGTACGGGCTAGCACCGCCAGTTGAGTTTCTTCGATATACAAAAAACATCCCCCTGACAGGTAAGATTTGGTACTCAACGCTGCCAACACAAACATTAACTGATCCTCCAATATGCGGTCATGAAGTATTAAATGTTCTTGATGCAATCTCAAAATCAGCGAGTTCTCCTCACAAAGTCGTGCATGAATATACTGCAAATTTAAATAATCCTGTAACTAATAATGGTTGATATTTACGGAAGATCAAGGAGAACAGCGGAGGAAAAAAAAGTTTTCGACGAATCAAAGTATGCGACTAAAGATGAAATTGATAATCTTTTAACGTGAACCGGGATAGACCCAGATGAGGTTGTTATTTTTCAAGATCGACATGGCAAGCTAAAAACCAGTAACATTAAGTGGAATGACATAATTCGCAGGGTTATTGGAGCTACCACGGACAACATCGTTGTATTCACTGACAGCGGCAGAATCAGAGATTCGTCGATATCAATTGCAGCTCTCCGAGATGATATGCAAAAACTTGCACTAGCCCGTGTAGCGAAGACCGGTGATACAATGACAGGTGAACTCAATCTCGGCAACAACAAAATAACCGCGTTAGCGATTCCAACCTCGAACGAAGACGCAGCAAACAAACAATATGTAGACACCATTGACGGTAAACTAACCACGTTGCGGGTAGAGTATGATGTTCACGTGGGCGCGTTTACAAGACTTCGAAGAAACTTCGCAAAAACTGATGAGGCCGTGGATAAGTTCTTTGGGGTTCCTCCAGTCATCGACATGAAACTTTCTGAAATCAAAGAAAAACTTACTGGTAACGCCAGCGAAGTCAACAAGATTAATACCCGGTTAGGTGTAGTCAGAACAGAAAAAAGTTTTTCAGATCAAATCCAGATAATAGAAAATAACATTAACACGATCAAACAAACACAGCAAAACATCGTAGCGGGAATTCCTGAGATCGTTAACAAAACCAGTCTGATTAAAGTCCCCACTGGAGTTACCCCCGGGCATATCACCAACATAACATACACGGTATCATCGGGATTCGCAACATGGTCCCGACAAAATAATACTATCAAATATACAGCAACAGCCTTTGGCGTGTATAGACTGTCTGTGTTTTCCGCCGCTAAGTTTGAAATATTCACAACATATCCCTGGAGACATTCCACTGACAAATATTCCGGGGTTGTGACTGTAATATTAAACAGCGGCACCGAAGAAACATTTATACTGGAAGCCGCAGACAGGAAATTAACCGCAACATCTTACTGGTCGTGTTTGGAATTTGTAGCTGAAACGCCTCAATTGGTTACCCTGTGATTTAATCACAACGTAAATTAATAAAATGCCATCGATAACCCTCGAAGAATCTTCAACGATAGATGCTCAACGGCACAGATACAATCAAGTACGTGAATACCAATCAGAGTTAAAAACTATCATTGACGAGTGTACGGTAAAAGTAAAAAAATATCGACGACGAGTAACCGTGTTAGATGTGTTAGTGTATTCTGTTTCTGCCATGGTAGCATCAACCGGAGTATTATTATCAGCGTTGACTCCGGTTACCGCGGCGATTGCCGCCACCATTGCGGTGTCAGCGACAACTACGGTTGCCGGTGTCGCTAGTATCATCGCGAAAAAAATATCATCTTGCGCCGGCGACAAACTCCGCGAATACACAACTAAATTAGAACTTACTCAGCGGTGTTATTCAAAACTTTCTAACGCGTTATCGGAATCCGTCGCTGACAGCAATATATCCACGGCGGAGTTCACCGAGCTCACCAAGATATATGAGGATTTAAAAACATCACTGATAAATAATGACAGAACCACTTCAGCATCGAGCTTTACTCGACATAGCCGCAAATACAACTCCGGTAAAAACATCAATGATAACAATATCTTCGACGCAACCAGAGTTTAATATTAATTTTCCAACTGCAATTCCAGTAAAAGAAATCGCGTTGGCACAATTACGAGTATATCACAGTTGGCCCAACATCAGGTCGACATCATTTCACGGACAATCGCCGAATAATTCATTTGTATTTTCGTATCAGAATAACCCTGACGGCACCCCCGACTGGAACATCATTGCGTTACCCACTGGGAGTTATCAGATCGAAGAAATCAACAAAGAAATACAGCGTCAAATGAAGCGTATCACCACCAAGGAAGCAAAAATATCAATAATCGCACACAAGCCAACGTTGTCAACGATCATCGAAGTCGCTTCACCGGGTTACCACGTAGACATTTATAATAGTTCAATCAGAACAGTATTAGGATGGCCTGAAAATCCACCACCGACACCACCGATACCACCAGAACCTAAAAAGTCTGATTATATCACTGACGCGCAGTCATATCATGAAACTACACCGTCATACAAACAACATCTTGATAATATAAAACTTGCGACGCTGGGCAACCTGATTAACTTCTATGAAGATGGCAGCGATATCATGTGGGTTTTTATTTATGCAGCAGATAGAGGATTTAATATCCGCGGGAGCGAAATTAATGAATATTTTAGAATTATTAATAAATTACATAAAACACATCTAGTGTATCTACGGCAACGCTTCCGAGAACATCTTGGAAACATTTCCGATTCACGCAGCGAAATTATTAAACAAATTGAGATATTAAATCAACTTGCCTACGATATGGAGTATATTAACCAGCGAGCAATTCAAACAGTGGTTGACAGTAAACCCGGTGAACGATGACAATTTCTCGATAAGTACTCGCTGACCGAAGCTGAACTACCCAATTTTAAATTACCAGGATACGTTTCCCCGGTCATCTTACGAAAACACGTCACTGATATCATCGATGAATACTTCGATGACATACTTGACCAACACAAGCGAATACTACCACAACCAACTATCCTCAGACACGATAATTCCACAGCGGGTGATGGCCGGCATATTTCTCCGGGGATCGTAAATATCACTGATGTCGTCGTGGTCAATCTTGTGTGTGACGCAATCGACGGTAGTTACAACACAGACACAACAGTATCAAATCAAGCCCAGCAAGGGTTTATACTATATTCATTTACTCCTAAAGAACCACCTGGATTTTTGATTATACAAGAGCCAATCAATCCAGTATTTCTGCAGTGTCTGAATCCAACGCTGACAAGGATGAATTTTAAAGTCACTGACCAACAGGGTAGACTTTTGGACCTGAGAAATGAAACTATTAGTATTAATTTGCTGGTAAAGTCGTAAAAATACGAAGTATTTTTCAAGGACTTTCATCGTAGACTTTCAATTAATAATATCATATCATAATAATGTCACAAAAATCTTCGAATTTCCGGAAGTGCGATGATGACGAAGATGTCTCTGACAGTGATTTTGTTGTCAGTGATGAAGATGTCTCTGACAGTGACAGTGAAACACAAAGTGTTTCCAGCGATGAAACAGAGAGTGTTTCCGATTACACTGACAGCGACGACGATGATAGCCCGGTGGGAAACATCACCATCAGCGACAGCACTGTCATAATAAATTATATTAAATGATGAAAAAAAATATAGCAAATGTATCAACACGTGAGATGTTCCATCGTTGACAAGCGCGCGCTTGAAGAATTCATCCGAAAATTATTTACCGGAAACCATTTCCCGGGTTATGTTAAAATAATCATCGATAAGTACGGCAATGATGATTTTTTACTGACAGAATTTCAGCTGAAGCAATTCCGCGAAAACAATATCACGATGATTACTTGTGACGCAGACCAAATCCTCATTTATGTTCACTCGTGCATTTCACGGGACCATCTTGATAAAATGCTGCAGTGAAAATCCTTAGGATTTTTAAAAATGTCAAAGACATTTCCAGAAATTCTTTGAAAATATTTTACTTTATATATATTTTTTTTACCACTGACAATTTCGCTGATTTCATAGGGGTAATTGCTAGTAAAAATCAACAAAACAGTCCAAAGTCGCAGATTTGATAGGGTAATTGCTAGTAAAAATCAACAAAATAGTCCAAAGTCGCAGATTTGATAGGGTAATTGATAGTAAAAATTAACAAAACAGTCCAAAGTGCTCATTCCGTAGGGGTATTTGCTAGTAAAATCCAGTGAAATCGTGCAGTTTGTATAAATTTCATATAATAATTATTTCACTGCGGGATTTTATGTTTTCTTATAGTATTTTTCTGCAATAGTCCAAAGTCGCAGATTTGATAGGGTATTTGCTAGTAAAAATGATAAAAACAGTCCAAAGTCACAGATTTTATAGGGTATTTGCTAGTAAAAATTAACAAAACAGTCCAAAGTGCTCATTTTGATAGGGTAATTGCTAGTAAAAATTAACAAAACAGACCAAAGTCACGGATTTGATAGGGTAATTGCTAGTAAAAATTAACAAAACAGACCAAAGTCACGGATTTGATAGGGTATTTTGCTATGAAAATCAACAACCGGGGACAGTTGCAGAATTTTATTATAATATAATTTTTTTCACTGACAGTTTTCACTGGTATTTGCTAGTAGCAACCAGAAAAATCGGACAGTTGCACAATTTGGACAGTAAAAAAAAGTAATATTTTTTTTTACTTTCGATTTCACTTCCAAGTAAAATGCAATCAAGGTGAGGTATTTACTTCTGAAAATCCTAAAGGATTTTCGTGACTGACTTCGTCATCTGTGACGAAGCTATCATTGACTTCAAAATTCTCTGGATTTTCATCATTGACAGCGTCAGCGGACATACAATGCTTTAATTTCCTGACCCGATTATTAATTATCTTCTTTGTTTCATACTCGGCTGCCAGTGCCAGCCTGATCTTTTCGATTGCACGAGACAGTGGAACAAATTCATTTATTTGTGCCTCCGCTACGCTGGCTAGCGATTTATACAAATTATTTTGAATCATCTTTATGAATCGATATTGAGCAGGAAGAATATAACGCCCTGCACATTTAGCTTCATATAATGATTCAAAATCAGACAGAATAGTTTCAACATTTAGTAATATATTAAATCCTTGTTTTTCTAATTTTTTAATAGCATCAATCACATTATTGATATTTTCTTGATTCATATTTATATATATTTTTATATATTTAAAATAAAAAAACATCACATCTCCTTGAGCTTCTAGCTTATCATATGATAACCTACCAAACTCAGGAGGGAGCGGAAACACTACCCCCAATGAGCTCCTAAACTATCAAATAACAGTCTAGAAAGCCCAGAAGGTGTGTTTGCGAACGACGAGACATTCCCCATTTGTGAACCTCCTAGCTTACCATTTGATATCCTAGCAAGGCTCATATGGGGACAACACATAACATATAACTTATCCTAGTACTTAATTCTAACTTATCTTAAGACGGCACAAACACATAGTATTTACAATATTTACAGTAGAAGCATATTTACAGCAGTTGTATACAGTAGAAGCATATTTACAGCAGTTGTTATTTACAATATTTACAATTGAATATATAACTTATCCTAGGACGGTACAAACATATAACTTAATTCTAACTTATCCTAGGACGGTACAAACATATAACTTAATTCTAACTGATCCTAGGACGGTACAAACATCGATGCGGGGTGATATTCTACGTCCAACAAAGTTGCACCCCCACCCTGAAATCAATCCCGTTTGGGGTAAAAGATTACCCCGGAACGGGGCGATAACGGAGAAACTTGTGCAACTTCGTTGGGTTTCGAAACCCCAATATATTATTCGGACGATATTGTATATAAACTGACTGATACCTGAAAGTTCAGAAATAGCTCAGCGTGATTTGTTTAAAACGTATTTTCTTAAATATGATCGTGTGGAAAATACGGATGAACCATAAACCAGAACAAGTGTAATAAAATAAAGATATTGTCTGTGAAAAAAAAGATAAATACGCGTTTACTCCTTGATTTCATCAAGGGATAAAATCATTCTTGACGCTGTCACGGATAAAATAAAGGGAAGTTATTTACTTCCTTGTACAGAAAATCGTCTGCTGTTACCTGTCAAGGTGACAACGGGGAAATAATTGACTTCAACGACGAAGGATTTTCACACAGTCACTGCAGAGTTATCTAACATAAGAAAATATAACCTTCTGATTATTATATGTTTTTGACAACGCGGATTTAATTATTTTTTCTGCGACTTTTCGTACTGAAGCCCTACAAATACCAAAATGCTTGCCAGCTGCATATGTCGATTGAAATATTATTTCTTCATTTGTATTTAAATTTATAGATACAACCTTCTTGGCTCTTTTATTGTTACGGCCAGTATTACCAGCCCTACAATTTTCACTCTGCGTCACAGCTCTCAGATTGGATAAATTATTATTAAGTTTCTGTCCATCAATGTGATCAATTACAAGACCGTCTTTGATTTCTCCTCGGAAACACTCGAACACGAACTTGTGGTTATAATAGTTTTTACCCCCAGCCCTAAATTTTAGATAACCAGAATTATTAACAGCACCAACTGGTTTTTTCAATCTGTGATGTCTGACTATTCCCTCGCGAGATGCTTCATAACTTCTAATGGTTGGATGTCGAACAAATTCTTGGCTCATTTATATAATAATATATTTGTCTAATTTATAATTTGTCCGAAAACTTAGTTATATAATCACTCTCGGATTTCAGCGCGTCTCCGTTATTTTTTTTATTGCAATATCGCTTGAGTTCCCGGTATCGTTTCCTCCCGCATCCCGCACATAATTGTGTTTTACCCCTGACGCCAATGCCACATCGCAGGCATGGCATGGGTCCTGTGCTTCCTCGTTTGATGCTTTGTATATGTTCACCGCAGAATTCCTTCCTGCAGGACTTACCACAGACTGTTACGGATCCAACTTTTAACCACTTGCAGTTATTCATTTGTATATATATATATATATATATATATATATATATATATATATATATATATATATATATATATATATATATATATATATATATACACGTTTTAGGTGCGTTGTGGGCAGTCATCCCGAAAGTGGGTTTACGGGAAGGACATGATATAGTTTACATTTCAAATCAAAATACATATACATAGGTTGTATTTCTTACATAGTAATTATGTATATGTTGAAAATAAGTATATACACTTATGTTATAGTCCTATTCATGTTTTCGGTTCGTGGGCAGATATATATATTTCATGGGCAGTTTTGACCTTTAGGTTGAAGATGACAAAGTAACTGCCCAAAAATACGTTCACGAAGAACAAACATATAGCATTCTGCCCGTGAATACGGTCACGGGAACAATATATAGCGTACTGCCCACGAATACGTTCACAAGTAACAAATATATAGCATGACTTTCCGGTGTGCGCGCGCAAAATGGTTGTCAAGACACGACGATAAACATTAATCTATTAAAGCATCCTTTGCAATGGCCAGCGTACATATAGCGGACGTGAGGTTCGTTTTTCACAGCTTGTTTGAAATAAATGGATGATTATATATCCAGTGTAACAACTTGTCTTGACAGCTTATGGATGCTAATGTTTGACATTTATTGTGAAGATGATTGTTCACTGCTTGTTGATGAATTCGTAGCTTCTGTTAATCGATGCTATAGCTCAATTTAACTGTCATACACTGATATGTTTAAGTCTGCTTGCACAGTTAACTATGCAGAGTTATGGAAATATAACAAATTGGTTTTAATAACTTTCAGAGTTTGTTTTACTATTACTCAATATTTGTTTCAAGTACTATAAAGGCTGTGATAGGTTGGGTGGCTTAGATTACAAATCAGGCCCTTCTCACTTGGGGGGGTGGGGGGTGGGTACTGCCCATTATGAATATTACTGGTCCTAGATGTCCAACCTGATATTTATGACATATAGGTTCAACATCTTACTGCCAGCAGAAATGGTGTTCTGTAGTATTTTTCCCAGTCAATAGTTTATGGATATATTATGTCATGTACTATGCTTGTTTAATTCTCTCATCTCAGTTCTGACGTTACCATTGAATGCTATAATGTTCCCAGACATCCGGTATTCTTGGTTATTAAAATTATATATATACACAGATAACTGAAGGTGAGTTCTCATTATTCCCTAACAATTGTAATTAGTGGGGCTGTAGCAATTGATGGTCTGAGAATTCAAGTTAACTGGTTCAAAACTTGGGTAAACAACAAACTGTTTTCTTCCTTTGACAGGCATCATAAAGTTTTGCATCTTTGTCTCTCTGATGACTGTGGTACACAAGTTACAGACTTTGCCTTAGAATGAGCCTGATTTTTGATACTTGTTACTGAATGGGGTGGGGTAGGGAAGTAACAAAATTATTAAAGGTGGAATGTATGCAAACCATGCTGGAAATAGATATGTGCCAGCAACTGCAACATGTAAGCTTCAATCAATTTGGAAACTATAAGCTTTATCCTGTAAATATTAACAGTTCACACCCTGTATAAAAGGTGATTTTGTGTTTGATTAACTGGAACTGTTAATTTATTATGTTAAGGAATTTATTGTTTTAACCCTAGTAAATGTAATATAATTAGGTCAAAAGTTCCAGTTTGTTTATTGTTTCCAGAGTTGATTATTGTAACTGGAAGAACCTGTTTCTAAGTGTTAAATGAAACGAAAGAGATATTGTTTACTCAAGTGATATAAAATAAAAGTTTAAAATGAACTGAAAGAAATATTGTTTATTCAAGTGATACAAAATAAATGCAAAAGTGTATATTCATTAAGAAGTGTATTGTCAATTGCAAATAAATGAAGATTTATCTTATTTTGTTCTTTACTTGTGTACAAAATTATACCTGGATTGGGCAATAATTACTTGGACTCCATTTGGAAAAGAAAAATCTATATGTCCTAAATACCTAATGTTCATATCATAATGCTCTTTTAATGGATGATTATGCTTTTCAGCTGACGTTACCATATTGCCAAGTGAACTAATAGTATGGCCTTCGGTGTGGCCCACTAATCACATTTGTAAATGAATTATGCATACAATAGAGAAATAGCTCTTAAAATATCTTATGAGTTGAACAATATGTGTACAGAAATAAACATGAAGCAAATCTTTGAACTTGTATGCCACACATGCAAGTGAATTGGTGGTTTTCATATGTAACTTGTGTACTCTTATGGCTTTTGTCTATATTACTTTTAGCCATTTCTATTCACACACCAGAACACAACCTTTTTTGTCTGATTCAGGTACTAATGCAAAACTTATTTCAGCTGTAACTGAAGTATACAGAATTTTTCCTGACGTTGAGGCCTACTGTGTAGACAGTATAGCTGTAAGTCATCAAATCAAATGGAAGACAACAGTGTGCAGTTGAAGAAAATGATATATACCCAGTACCATTTAGAGTTATCTTAAAGAAAAGTCACAATGCACACTGATACAAGTAGTTTTAGAAAATGCATTTGTTCCACATACATTTTAACTTAACCCAAAAGTTCAGTCTCTTGCCTAAAATTCAATCAGATGTATGCATTTATTCCATAAAACACAAAGATATAATGAACCAAATCATTTTCATTATTGAGTTAGGTAGTAGGCTATGTTAAAGAGTGCAATCACTTTATCGATTTTTTTTTCCATTACATTTTTATTTATTATAAAATGACATTTCTTAGTGGAGTGCTAGCAACTGTAACTTGAGGAATATTTTGTACATGCTGGCCTAAGTGTCATGAATATACTGTGCTACATTTTGCTTTATTAGGTATAATACTATCATGAGACTTGCTTGATTAAATCCTGAATTTGTCAGTTACACTTACAAGTCCACTGGTAGAATTTAAAATCTGTGACAGTTTGGGAACTTTTTTTGCAGTAACTGCAAATCACTTTGCCTTCACAGTCAATGAATTCAAGCCATTGATAATTGTCAAACCATTGTGACTGAAAATGTGATTGTCTCTTAGTTGTGTCCTATTTGATAATTTTGCTGCCACAGAGTCTGGATTGTGTCTCTGAAGAAATAGTTCATCTAGACTCTGTTGCAGTATTACATTTTATATGTTCAATTTAATGAATTTTCTTTCTTTGAATCATTCTTATGTCATAACTTGCGAAAATAGTTTAGTTAACAATATTTATTCAAACAGAAAAGATAACCTCACTTGACAAATCATCCTACTAAAGTGATCATGGCATACACTTTTATCTTTGAAATTCAAATATTGCCCACTCGTTAATTAACATAACTAATATTGCACATTGAAGGTGATCATATGTATCATCAGTTTTAAAAAAATAAAGACATAATACTATCATTTAATCACTGCATACAGGAAACAGACACTTGTGTCTGTAAAATGCCTTTCATTGGATTACTTTGGTTTATTAAAACCAAACAGCAATCCACTCAGGATTTTCTAGGATAGATACAGAGAATATATTATGGTCATTCAGAACGCTATCAATACATCAGACCAGATTGTTTTTATTATTATTTAGGCAAAATAACTTAGTAAGTCAGATGGCAAACATGAGGATGGTGATAGGTTATGTGGAATTTGCATTGAATCATCTGATCCCAGAAGATTTGATACAATGTCACTGGCTGTGGTAATCATCAAGTGCAGTTGCACGGCACCATAAGACTTATCAAGATACCATAAGCTAGAAAGATGAAGAAAAAGAAAAACGATGACCCAAAGACAAATCCTGCAAACTGTGTGCAAAAATGATTCCACAGATTATAGATGAAAACTTTACTATATTTAGCTTCAAGATATTAATAAATTCGGATTACTTCCTCCAGTCTGCTACAGTAATTCATGCCCATTGCACTCATAAATTGATTATAGTCCTTGCAGTATTTTGTGTGGGCCACAATATTTTAATTGATGCAGCTGATGCTCCATTCTTCAGTTCAGTGTTGATTCAAACATAGCAATGTCCCTTTGGGATGTGTGCATAAATAAAGAATGCCTGTCCCTTCATTACCACACTTGTTGAATTTATCGTGTCTCTCTGAAAACTGTACCATGTGAGAAAGAATTTTATAAACAAAATGGACATAAGTATTGCTAGACATATACTCAGACCTGAGACTTCATAAAAGACTGCTTACTTGTGAGGCATTATTAGTGCTAGGGCTTGAGGTAATAACTTGCTATATGTTTGGTAAGGCAAAATAAGGGGCCTTATGACTTAAATTGAAACTGTGAAAAAACAAAAGGTTCAAATGCAATAAACTTTTGTTTTTCCTCATTTGTTATATTACAGTGCCATGAAAGGTCATTTCTTTTATCTTTTTAATCCCTTGCCAATTTTAAGTCATCATCACTAACCAAGTCTCTAAATCAATTCTTGGCATATTTAGCTAAAATGGTGTCTACTGTTCCATTATATCATTGATTGTTTAGCTTGCTTGTATGGAGCTTAACACCATTTTTCAGGACATCATAGACTTTACATGGCAGCCAACATATTTATTGGAAGAAATCAACACACATAACGCTACTGGCAAGCTTTCTCATATACACACATTGGTTGGACTAGAGAGAGTTGATTAGTGATGTGTATGCCTAGACCATTCTATAATCCAGGGCCCCATGATTGAATACAGCTTAAAGAAATTAACCCTAATTCAATTTCCTTGTTGCATTTAAATCATAACACCCACCATGCAAAGTGACACATGTCTCAAGATTTTCAAATTTGTATATGTTTTGCAACTTTTAATTCTGAGTTGATGCATGTGGATGTGGAAATTCAGTTACTGAATACTTAGCTACTTATATAAGGAGCTCTCACACTGGTAAAAGCATGCAGTTGGGATTGTATTTGCAAGAGGGCAATTAATTGTTCAAAATACTGTTTTAGCTAACTACATATGCGAAGGGTTGATGTATAAAAAAGAGGATCAAGAAATCCTAGCTGGTAAAGATAATTGTATCCAACTTGACAGAAAGTGAGAAGGCCTTTTAATTTTGTACAGCAGTTTCATTAAGGAACCAACTATAATACCATTAGAAGTTTATGAGCAGCAAAAACCACATTTAGGACCAACTAGACATCAAAACCATATGCATAGTTCCATTTACAGCCAACCAGACATCAAATAGGTCATCTAGTGAAAGCACAATGTCAAAATGACCAGCCATCTAGGAGAAGTAGCAAGGAAGGGGTTTTCCAGATGCCCATTAAAACAGCCATATTGGAGGTTAGATTGGCACTATTTTCATTTACGTCCAACTAGACATAAGAAGTCTTTCACTGATATGACGATTCATTCAGGAGAAGTAGTTATACCAAGATTTTCAGGATGGCCACATTGGTGGCCTTATAGGATGTCTGTACAGCACCATAATTCTCATTCAGGACCTGCTAGACATCAACATAAGTATTTTGTACACATGTTGACACGCTGACACAATTATCCATTCAGAAGTAGCGATAAAAAGTTTCTTAATATGGCTACTGTGGCAACCACATTGTATGTGTGAGTGGCACCATCTTGTTTTTTCTTCCAGATATTTTCACACAAATATCATATTTAAAGATAACATGAATTCATACAAGATCTTGTCAGTTTATTTCGTAACAGATTTTTCCCTCATATTAATATAATCTTTTGAAAACATTTATACATTATAGTTCTAGAAATTTTTCATGCTCTCAGAAACTATTAAAATCACAGCAGAAAGTGTTATGTTATATCTTTATTCAGCACTGAAAAATATTTATGAACTCTTAAAGTTTTTTCCCCTATATTAACTTAATTTAATGAAGATTTTCAGACTATAACCTTTCCATTGGATTTGTTTTTTCAAACATGGCGTAAAAAGTATGTTATAGTAACCAATTTTTACATTGCCTTCACCATTGCAGAAATCTCTATAATCAATTTCCTAGTAAAGAAAAGCCAAGAAAATAAATGGACAGTTAATATTCACTTCAGGATCACAGACCTGAGGCAAATATGTCATTGTTAAATCAAACATTTTTATTGTTTCCTTAGACCTAAATATATATATATACTTGCTGTTACTCTAAACGAAGGCTGGTGATCCAGTTGATAACCTTTTGGGGGTTTTAAGGATGTCTTTAAAATTAAGGCCTTAAAAATGTTGAGATCTTATATTAAAAATGACAATTTGAGCCTTGCAGATTCATGTCCACAGGTGCCCAAATAAAAAAAAAAGGGGGGGGGGGTGCAAGGGGCAAGCTTGTTGGTGTGTTATAAAATAACTGACTTATCATCGGTGTGCTGACAGGTGATGTGTAATTAAATCACTGTTGTAATATTAATAATGAGTGAGTCTGCACAAAGGAATTTCATACAGCTAAACTAGCTCAACAACTAGAGGCAATTAAGAAATATATCCACATTCGTGATTCTGTCAAATGGCAGATACAACAGCATCAGGAAGCTCAAGTGGCATTTACAGAAGGTAAAGAGCCGCTATATTTGTTATCTTTTTAGGGATGTGCTTGGATTTTGCCCTCAAGCTGGAGCAGTCATAGGATATATAATAAATCGCCACGGTCGGAATTTATCCCCAAGCTGGGGTAATCGATGGGTAAAGTCTTATCCACAGTCGGGGTTTTATTCAAGCTTCAGGTGCAAGTTTTTGTGCATCTCCATGCCCTTGCATAAAACACAGTTACACATTTTTTTATATAGATATTTTTCAGTTGTAGACAGGAATAATAAGTATTTGCGAGTGTTTGAAATGAATGGGTTCATTATGAATTGAGTGGCACTACATTTCAAAAGCAAAATTGGATTGAAATGCAAGAACTGTAGTACGGAATTAGTGTTGGTTCTGGATCGTAGAATGGAATTGTGTGTGTGTGATTGGATTTTTAACGTAGCTTGAATAATTTTTCAGTCATATTGCTACGATGTCTGCAGTGTGGCAGTTTATAGTGATGTATAGCACTGGGGCATCATGCTGCAAACATGTAGTATGATGTTGCACCCAGTCACATTATCCTGACACCAGGCCGATCAGTCCTAACACTAACCTCTTAATGCTGAGCGTCTAGCGAGGTAGCTGTTAATACCATTTTTGTAAGTCTTTGGTATGACTTGGCTGGGGTTTGAACCCATGACCTCCCGCTTCTGAGGCGGACGCTCTAACCACTAGGACACCGGAGTGGTCAGAATGGAATTGTAACAATTACAATGGAAGCAATTTGTATTATGCTTGTTGGGGCATTCCTCACTGATGGCTGTCAGTGACATCATCATGGGAATGTGTAACAGCCACATTTTGTAAGAACAAGGTGTAGTTGGTGAACAATACAGACACTTTTCTGCCATTTCCACTGGCATCATCTCATATGATGTTATTTAAAAAAACTTCCTACAACATACTCACAACATATAAAACCTATATGCAAATCTGATGAAAGCTGCTTGTGTTTCTGAAACACATATTCCATACTGGTGGCAAGAATGTCCAAATCTACATTACAAAAATGAAAACATTACCATCCATCTAGGAGTTGCAAATGTATGAAATCCTCTTGTTGGGTAGTTTTACTAACAGGCTTTACAGCAGGGCCTTCCATTAGATTTAAATGTGGCAGGTAAGTTGACAAAGTAGGGTGGGGGGTTGGGGGGACCTACCCCAATGGGGATAATTCATTTTTTTTTTAAAGTAGCATGGTGTAAAGTAAAAGTAGATGGGCTGATAAGGAATCCACTGAATTTACAGACTAAAGGTTCAGACATTCGTTTTTAAGAGAAAAATGAAAGAAGGAAACAATACAACAGATATTTTAATATGACTTTAATGTTTATTTTCTAGATTTAATTAAGATTATGAATCAGAATCAGTCTCCAACTCCACTGTAAAGTTTATCTATTACTTCTTCTGCTCAGGCACCTGCAAATTAAAACAAAATTGTAATGCTTAAATAAAGTCATATCATCTCAGCACTAGTTACATATGCAGAAGTCATGTTAATCAGCATTATAAAAATGTATGAAATTTTCTTCACTGCACTTGTGCTTCCCTTACTATCGTTAAGCCATGATACAAGATAACTTTGCACTTACTTGTCATTTCTGGCAAGTGGATGGTGCAATCAATTTGCACAAAGATGAATTTATTTCATCCAAATATTTCATGTGAATAAAAATTCCAAATGGAGGCACTTGTCCGATCAGACAAGATATATGCATATTGTAGTTAGCTGGACTCTAGCTCTGATAGTCCTGGGCAATAGGATAAGCTGATTTTGTTATCAGTTTAGAAATGCATCCGCTTTGCAAATACTATGCTTTAAAAGACGAAACTGAATCCAATATTGATGAAATAAGAGTCATTTGGATTACCTTGTTTTTTATCATTCTGCGTTGGTTGGGTGCATATTTGAGGGTCTCTGATATGGTCTCTTCCATTCCATTTGCCTTTGCTTTGCCATTAGTTTTCAAGCAGGCTTCTGCATGAGTAATACAATGTTTTAAAATAAGTTTCACAACAAAGGATGCATTGCATTTTTCTAAATGCCAGCAATAATCAATGGAATATTTTTAAAACATGTACTTTGAAATGTGTCTCAAGTTACTTTATCAATTCATTTAAAAATCTCTGGCAAGTCACATGAAAAACACAATTTAAATCAAGCCATACTTACTTATCAAAGACTTTCTCATTCACATCCTTTACCTCACACAATAAATATCAGCAACACCAACATTAAATTCACACAATCAGTACAAAACCTAGGTGTTACTCTGGACAGTACTCTCACATTGCACCAACATGTCATGAACATATGCAAGGCTGCGTATCTTGAGCTGAGACCCATCAGCTCCATTCTCAGATATCTTTCAGTTGATGCCACTAAAACACTTGTGTGTTCATTACTACTTTCAAGACTGGACTATGGTAACTCAATTCTGTCTGGTTCATCTTAATATCTACTGCAGAGACTTCAAAAAGTTCAAAACATAGCTGCTTGGATCATACTTAGAGTACCACAATCAGAGCACACCTCCCCGCTGCTCTGTACCCAACACTGGCTATCCATTCGATCCAGAATCAAACACAACATTAGTTCTCTGTGCTACGTTTCACTGACAGACTCTAGTCCAACATACCTATCCGACCTCACCTATGTGTACACACAAGCAAGATACTTACACTCCTCTTCCGACAATCATATACTCATTATTCTCACTATGAAAACAAAGTCACATGGACAGCATTCTTTTGCATACCAGGGCCCAGCAACATGGAATGAATTGCCCACTGAACTTAGACACAAAGACGCAGTGATCCCATTCAAGAGTGCTCTCAAAACTACTTATTCTGACTACAAAAACAAACTTAATGACTTAATAATGTTAACTACCTTAAATATTCTCAGCATGTTTTTTATGTTTTCTAATTTCATGGTGTTTGTTTTTGTAATCATATCATTGTGTATGTTTTTATGTTGTCTAATGTTGCAAAGCGCTTAGAGCTTCTAAAGATTAGGCGCTATACAAAGTCCTCATTATTATTATTATTATATTTAGCTTGGATGAATATTTTTTAAATCAGTGGCCATAACTAAAAAATGGGATTTTGTTTTATGATCATAAAAGTATGTTGGACACCATCCATGATGTACAATGCTGTCTGACATTTCTATGCACCTAAGGTTTCCATCTCAAATATTAAAGCAAAATGCATACCGAATTTGACAGATTGATGAAAATAAAAAAAAGCCAATGCTTACCATTTGAAAAGAGGCAATTGTCACTAGAATATTCTATTCAAAATGATATTAATTTTGGACACAGGGGATACCACCCCCATGTTTTCCTGACTCGTGATATGTCGGCCTATTCTGTGCACAGCTTTAAAAGATGTAATGTTTATCCATCGAGCTATAGAAATGAAATACATTTACTGTAGACTGTTTCTGTCAGCAGTTAAGTTGAGTAATTAGGTCAGGTTTATAGCTAGTTTACAAAATTCAATGTAGAATGCCAATAAATGACAAGATGTATTTTTGCAAACTAAAGTGATCTTGAAAAAAGATTAGTAAAGTTTAACATTTTATAAAAAATAAGCTATTATGTGGAAAAGAAACAACAATGAAATAGGATGCAATGTGTTTACGTCTAGTTTTGGAAGGTACCGTCTCTAAGGTACCGTCATAATTGTACCGTAGTTTAATGGGTGGAAAGGCCATTGAAAGGTAAGGGCAGTGCGGAGACCATCGAGTATGTTCCAGAATAGCTGAATCTTTGTAGATACATAGATCCATTCGTAACTTCAGTCCGCAAGCGAAACACTGTACTTCGTATCCCAATCCTGACTCGGGTCCGAAGTAGACAAATCCTGTTCTAGCTAAAACATACGAAGAAGGTAATCCTTCCCTATCCGTAGGCCATTTTTGAAACATGTCCAATCGACGGGCACAATCACAATAGTCGGGTAAGAAGACTGGAAAATGGTAGGGTTTGAACTTGGAGTTCTCACTGGATTTCTCACTCGATTCTTGCTGCGGCGAAGTCATCCTTCTGGTGGGTGGCTATCCTCTTACAACCAATGTTTTATACCGACATGTCCATACGGCAAAGTAAAGTGGGTGGGAAGCCGCACTCGCTTCTGCTACACGATTTGATAGACTTTTTCCAAGGGTCGACTGACGATGTGGTGTGTGGGTAAACGTACAATCTTGTTGGGTTGATAGGTGGTCACTATCTCTAGACTGCAAGGCTTCTTTCAATATGCCAAAGTTGACCACTCGACTGGTACGATAATTCAGAGTAAGTCCTTTCACTTTACACTTCGTGTGCACTTCTCCTTGTTTGGCCCAGTATTCGTAGCCGTAATTTTTGGGACCACCACTAACGAAACTTAGAATCTTGTCATCGGGGTGCTTGTCTGTCCAGGCTCCTAAACGGTCTCCTTCGATGTCAGGGTGCTGTTGACTCGGGTGATCGATATAAATGCAACTGTCCATGTCAAAGTACAAGACACGTTCCCCTAACAGTTCTAAAGCTTCGTACAATTTTAAGCGAGCATGAGCTGTCATGTAAGCTGCAATGATGACATTTCCAAAGGGGTCATCTTCTACAAAGTTCAGATCTTCTTCGTAATTCACCAAGATCAAATCCTCACGAACGACGTCCACGTGTTTCATGAATTTGGCTTTGTCGTGAATCATCTGAAAGTAGCGGGAAGGTTCGGTCAAATACTCCGTCTTGGGTAAACACGGTCATTGTGCCATTTTACCCCACAAGCAATTTAACATCACTTTGGCAAACGATCGCCTGCCTTCGTTTTTCTCAATGTGATCTGAAGTAATGCCTTCTTGTGCCCAGAATTTCTCTCTGAATGTCTTTTGGTCTTCGGGAGTGTGACACCAGGACAGATAGCCACTGGCTTCTTGCTCATTTTCAAAAAGGCATCCACGTAGTCTGCGAAAATGCCTTTCTGCGTGGGGTCACCCTTGTGGAATTATTGTGTCTTGGGAAAGTGGCAAATTTCGTACACTTCTAACAGTTGGTATCCCATGTTCAGAGCTTCGAACAATTCTACGCTGACCCATGTCCCCGTCAAGGCCCGTTCTTCCTGGGTGTGATGACAAGGTTGATCTTGGTTGCACGTTTCAGCACAAGTACGGCACAAAGGAAACATAAGTTTGCTTTGGCAATGGCGAGGTAAGACGGGATGGTATAGGTTCGTGGGAGGCAAAACTTTGCACTTGATCAAGCCTTCGTATTGTCGAATGTTTTTTAGGTCGATGTGTTCGGTGAACAATTGTGGGTGCCCTGCAGGAAAGCAACAATATTTGCACACGTAGGGATACAGTGAACACACATCCAAGTATATGATTTCTTCTCCTTTCTCTTCGTCAGCTTGGTACAGCAAACAGGTGGCATTGGTCCTTCCTCCGTACAAACTATTACTTGGGTTCAGGGGGTCCATGAACTGGTAACTTTCCATGAGGCGTTTAAACTCGGGATCGGTGTTCAAACGGTGATTGTATTTGTGTTCCCACATTTCCACCACTTGGTATCCTTCCTGTTCTAACTTTAGGCGTGGCTGACAAATGGCCTGGTACAAGTCTTCCATGGTTCGTTGTAAGAACTGATTTTTAGTGCCGCGGTCAGGGTAACAGACGGGACATCCGTGAAATAAGCAACCGTTAAACTCGTACATGATCTTGGGGTTTTCTAAGTCCCAGCCATTGACCGAATGCATTCCGATGATCTTTCGCCCTGTCCGTTGCGGGCATGCTGAATCCATTTGTCTTCCTTGTCGCACAAGTAATGCAACCAGCATGGGGCTTTGACCGAGTATTGACGTTTGACATAGTTGGTCGTTTGAGGACTGATGACAGCCACAGTGTTTTCAAGCATGAATCGTTGTCGGTAGACTAAGGAACACGCTTTGGCAATGGTGCAAGCCTCTTTTAAATGATCAACCCCTCCGTGTTCCATGAACAGTTCTCGAAATTTTCCACAGCATCGCCGTAAAATGTCCATGTCGGAACGACGATACTTTAGCATTTCTTCCTGAAAGTCGAAAGGGTCGGAGGCGTGAGCCTGGTACCAAGCGTAGAAAGTTTCTCGTTCGGTACGCATGTTGTCAGGGTCGTAATAGTGAGCCTGAGGCAAATGGGGTAGAACGGCGTGTTGATTGGCTTCTGTATTGAAAAAGTGTGGAAAGTACCCTTTAGCCATTTCTGTCATTCCAAACATTTTAGGCATTCGACTCAAAGGCATGGCTAAGTAGCTCATCGAATCTTTAAACTGCACTTGTCCCACTTGCATGAAAATGATTTTGGCTCCGTTCAAAGTGATTTTAGGACGCTCGATGCGACGTTCCGTATAACATCTCAAAAGAAACTGTCCATCATATCCGGAGAAATTGTGAGCCATCACCGTGGCATGACAATGACAATCTCCATAATAATGTTCGATGTCCTCTTGGCTCCACGTCTTGTCGATGGGGTCTAAGACCCATTGTGTGAAATCGGCTAGTGTGTTCGGTCCTTGAAAGATTTTTTCATGCCCTCCAGGAATCTTACTGCAGTGAGGGCAATAACTCAAGATAGGTTCTTGAATCACTTCTCGCACGCTCGATGAGCCACGCAGAAATTAGGAATGTGAATACTGATCTCTTGCATGCATTCGAAATCGAAAAAGATGAAATTGCCTTTCTTCTTCTTGTGACCATCCTCTTTCTCTGGTTGGGATTGGTATTTTTGTATGTAGCATTGGTGTTCCAAGTCCACAATGCAGTGACAAATGTGACATTTTTTCTTTCCTGAACATACGTGTGCCTTGGTACTGTTGATACATAGACCTTGTCCACACATTGGGCACAATCTCAGGAGTTGACAAGCACATTTCTTCTGTGAACCTTGCATCTTCAGATGTTGTTGGTAACAGGCAGGGCTGACAAATGTGCGCAGACAAGCAGGACAATGCACTGGTTCTTGCCCTTCGCTCAGACAGGGTTGAGAGGCCAAACATCCTGAGCATTTCGATCCACAATGTTTGTGTTGCTCTCGATTATTATAACCATCATAAGTCACATTTCTCACAGTAATATTTGTATCCCAGGAATCCAGTGATAGTGGTAATGGTATCGAAATGGTCATCGTGATGATAGAGGTGAATGTATTTTCCATCCTTAAAGTCTTTCCCTCGAAACAACAGAGACCCGCGCACTTCTTGAGGGTGCACTTTCAAGGTGTATCGTGGAGCTAGGGCATCTTGCAATTTTTGCATCTCAGGAATGCCACAGGATGTGTCTTTGGACAGGCATGCTTGTTGTAACAGAAGTTCTGCTTCATTTCGTTGTTTGGCTCGGTTCGATTTTCGAATGTTCTCCCAGGCTCTTTTCCATTCTACCGTGTCGTTCTTGTCGGCATAGGTTCATCCCACCACGATGGCTCGGGCTAAACACATGTGGTCTTGAAAATTGTTAATTTGGACAAGACTTGTTTTGGTAATGCGAAGGTTGTTGACCAATAAGGTCTTTCTGCATTGTCCGGTCCCTTGAGGAGGAGAGACGTGGGTCATGTCCAGTGTGGCTTTTCCATCGGTGATGTCAAACTGGTCATTAGATTGTTGCACGTGTTGAATCTTGTCCATGACTTTGGAAGTGGTCAATTCTGCAGGGCTGCTAAACTCGATCCAAACAGGGGATTTCAAGCCGTCATGTTGTATGGAAAGTCTCAAGCGATCATCTTCTTTGGGTTGACATTGTCGCTTGAGTGTGGTGAGCAAAGAATCCCACATGTCGGTGATGAACCCTTTTGCTTTCTCTAACAGTACTTCAGACTTGAAATCTTTAAACTTCACTGTGTATTTGTAAGCCGTAGTTCTAAATTTTCTAGAGGGACGCTTTTCCGTCTCTCGAATGTCATAGTACTTTTCAGGGTTGACTAAGGGTGGTAAACTTTGTTTAGAGGGTTTGGATTCTGGTTCACTCATGTCCTCTTCAAAATAACTGGCATGAATTTGTGCCAAGACTTCAGCCCTAGTACGAGGCGATAGATCACGTTTCTGCCTCTTACTTTCTTCTTCTTTCTTCTCAAATGAATTGGATCATTTCATCTCGATAGCAAAAAGTCAAATGACTAAAGTTTAAACACCATGGATTAATTTATAGTCATAGCAGACCAGCGTATATAAAGGGTATGTGTCTTGTCCTTTCACTATTCATTTCACTCTCAAACTGAGCACAACAATGGAAGAGACTACCAAGATTGAACGTTTCATCAGAGCTTTGCGAGGGGTCATTAGAAAATTCTCTTCAGACCAGCCGAGGGACTACTCTCCTTCCTTTCAAGATAAAAGTCAAGATACTTGCTATATCTGTCAGAAGAAAGGGCATTGGTCTTCAGAGTGTCCAGACCGTCAAAAAAGAAAAAAAAAGGGGTTAGAAGAGACAAAAGTCAAGATACCTGTTATTATTGTCAAGAAAAAGGACATTGGTCACCAGACTGCCCAAAAAAGAAACAAGAGGAGTCAGAAGAAGAGAGGGATTCTTCAGAGGAAGAGGAAGAAGAAGAGGAAGAAAACAGACAGGTGAAGAAAAAGAAACAGGAGAAGAAAAGAAGGGAAGAAAGTGAGGAGGAAGAGGAGGAAAAGACTATGACGGTGAAGAAATTAAAAAAACAGAGAGTGAACAATGAGACAGAATAAGTCTATGAACTTTTTAAAGTGCTCTGTTGTGAATTGTGAATTGTAAATATTTATAAAAGAATAAATTAATTATAAAAGGTAAGTGTCTTTGGGTTTTGATTTTAAAATAAGAACCTACACTCACGCACACTCATACACAGACAGGTACTATTGGGTAAAATGTTTTTTTTTAGTTATTGGCAATTGAAAGCCTATCTCTTTTCGAGAGACGTGGATGGCCCTGAAAAGGGCCTTTTTTGGTGTAAGGGGTGAGTTTAAACAATCAACTTTAACTGTCTTTAGCCTTTGCCATGGCCAAGGCCTACTTCTGGACTGCGTACTGTTGATGATGATTTCGTTGAAATCACTAAGGATGGTGCAGTAGGCGTAGTCACAGGGTTGGAGTGTTTAGCTTGGGAAGGTCGTATTCTCTTCGGCCGTAATAAAGAAGTCTGATACATCTGTTTCAGACTTCTTAACTAAAATGTCTAACAGTACCGTGACCGTTTGATTTTGACACCCTTGTTTCTTTGCTGCTGCGTCTTCTTCTTCTTGTTTTTTTCTTACCTCTTCTTCTTGCTGCTGTTGCTGTAGGAGAAAAGCTTGTTCCGCTTCCTTTTGCTGTTGTATAAATTTCTCCAATTCTTCTTTCTGTCTCTGTCTAAAATTTTCCATGTGCGGTAATGAAGGAGAAGGTGACGAAGGTTCAGGAACAAATTCTTGCAAGGTAAAAAAATCCACAAAATCCCAATTCACCTCTTCTGAAAGTAAGTCTGGGTTCCCTTGGGTAGTCTCCACCATCAGTGCACCCAAACTGATCGTTTTCTGAGTTTCCGTCATGTTGAAAAACTGTCGCTTAGATTGACTACGCACAGGCGCTAGCGAATCTATATAGACTATGTGACGTCACAGACTGCTCTCTTCGGATTGGACGTGGGCTGACTGAATTTTGTAACGCGTGTTTGGATTGGTCAACAAACTCAATCCGTTTCAATCCTTCCTCCCCCTATAAATAAGTACAGTTCACTGCATTCCTTCACCTGTTACTCAGCACCCCAACATGTGGACCGATGTACAATCTTCAACGCTTGTGTCTTCGATGATGTTCCGGACGGACATATCAATGTATGTCCGATCCAACTGGACAGTTATCCACAGGACAGACACCAGCCTGTGGATGCGAAGAATCTTATGTGGAGCATCAAGGATGCCTCAAAAGAGTCTTAATCTATGGTCCTGCAGTCAGGCACAGCCTAAGGTCAAGAAGAAGATGTCACAGATGCCCTTTATGTTAAGGGTATATTAACATAAAACCAAAGGCCCTTTTCAGGGCCATTCCTATCTCTCGAAAAGATCTTGACTTTCAATTGCCTACCCCTTTTTTTATTTTTTTGTTTAAAAAAATAATAAAAAAATAGAGACCCCTCCCTGTTTCAATTTTCGCCTGTTCCATTTTCATAGACCCATCAGGTCGGGACCTTATTAAAATAGGGTCCCGACCCTGTTCCATTTCCCCTAGTCCCAAGACAGTCCCACGATTTATTCCCCATGTTCAATTTCCCTTGTCCCTAGAGTGAATAGTTTTTTTTCTTTCTCCCATGTTAAATTCCCCTTGTCCCTAGAATGGATATTTTTTTTTTTCTCCCATGTTAAATTACATAGTCCCCAGAGTGGATATACCCTTTTTAACATGGAAGTTCCCTAGTCCCTAGACCGTCCCTATTCACTACTACCATTGTCATTACCAGCCTGAAACCAAATTTAATGCCATTTGTATAAATTCATTTCAAATAAATATTATGATATAGTTGAAGTGTAAAGTCAAGCAAGTATTCTGTTTGCAGATTTTACATTTTAGATATTATAGTAAAGTCATATTTTCTCTTGTTTAGTAAACTTTATTGCAACTGGTTCCAAAATAGTAAATCTTATTTAATGTTCATTCACCAGAATAGGTATTAATACAATCCCGAATTAACTGTATGGTACTAAAATATACCCTGATCTTGTGTGAGATTGTAATATACAGAACTATACCTCAAGACAACAATAATATATTGAATTTATATTGTATCAAGACTGTCATGGTTATGAACTCCAACTTTATTCAGGTTTTTTCATAATAAATGATCATCTTGTGCTATGGTTGAAAAGAAATCAAAGTTCAGTTTAACTCCATTCTCTCCACATTTGTAAGTTGTTAAGAGGCATACTCATCCTCAGTGTTATAGTAAAATGTAATCTTATTTGGATCAATCTTGGTGGTGTAATATATGAATGGAGAAAGAATATTATCATCCAGATTAAAATATGTTTTATTCAGACTCTACTAAAATTTTTAGTTGGATATGGGTTACGGAGCCTGATGTGTACGAACAAAGCAATGTGTACCATGACCTTTTTAATTTAACGTTTTAAACTCCTGCAGAAGAAAGAGATTTTTTAGATCCATTAATCTGTATTAACAAAAACATTTCTTCAGTATGATTTTCAATTACTTAGTATTGACAAAACTCATATTTTAAAGTTGTTGTTTTTTTGTGTTTGGTTTGGCCTTTTATGGTAAACCAACACAAGTAAGTTATTTAGTGCCAAGGCACTTTAAGTATAGTGCCTTGCCCAAGGACACACCATGGTAGCTAACCCAGGTTGGTCTGATGGTAGAATTTGAACCTACCTTATTTCACAGGTCCAGAAAGCTAACCACTGAGCCACTACAGCTCCCCATCTTATAGTGGAATGCTGGTATACTTTATGATCAAGAAGGATGGGTTGGGGTATGCATGTTGCATCTGAAAAAAGTGATGGAATTTTTGTTTACATAATATTTTAGTCATACAATATGAATCATTTTCTATAGATTTAAGATGTATCAGATCAAGTTAAGAAAAATCATATATTCTGTTTCCTGGGAATGTACTAAAATTCACTGTTATTGTTTGATTTTTTGGTAGTAAGCTTACTTGGTATTTTTTTCTTTTTAACTTGAATACCTAATTTGTTAACATCCTATTCTAAATCTTCAGAGTTCTGTCTATTAAGTGACAACTGTTGATACATGTAGGGAAGTTTTTGTTTATATCTTTTGATTTTTGTGATTCTGGAAGTTGCAGTATTTGTTGTTGTATTATAACCATTTCAGTAATTTAATGAATGCAGAGTATACTGCTCTATAAATGAAATTTAAGTGAAAATAATGTAAAAGTATGTTTCACTGCAAATATAAATTGTTTAAAATAATATATCATTTATCATATGACTATTCAATTGTGGTAACTAGTATTCCATCCAATATCTATATATTAAAATATGTCTTTTCATACAGCTGGTGATCATTTAGATACAAGTCCAATTGAACATAATCAAATTATCAATGCAGGTGTTTTTATTAGTAGTAGTATTGCAAGTATAAGTGTTAGTATTAAGATTTCATATACAGGTATGATAAGTGTATCATAATGTTTAAATGATGCTCCTTGTTACAACATAAAATATGTTCATTGAAACAAATGGTTCACTGGTAAATTGGCAGCAAAGGTCTTCACTGAATTATGTTGCATAAACTATTTTACAATAAAACATATATGATGCATCTCAATTATGATGAATGTGAGGAGAAGGATTAATAATAATGCAATTTAAGTTATCTTCATAACATAAGTTCTAGCAGATGTGTAATTTTTATGTGGTTCATCATCAGTTTGAAACTGGTCTGTGATTTCTGGATCTGGACATACCTGGTCCCCTGCTGTTGTGCTGCTATGGTCTTTACAGTTCATTAGGATATCAGTTACACTTGGTTTACATTTAGAACCCCATGGGATGGAATGCCCAGTTTGAAACTGAGAGAATGGTTAATTATCCATAATATAACTCCTGCAGTTATTATTAGGTTTGATATCAAGGTCTTTCTTTAAAAGCTTTTCAACTCAGGTTCTGTTCTACCATACAGATAAATGAAGTCAAATTCAAGGCTTTCAGATTTGTCCAGTTTGTTTCATGTGTTGCGGCAGACAGACTGTATATTGCCACTGTACCATATAAATATCAGTGCTTAGTCTGCTCTCAGTTGCTGTGGTTTGATTAGTTACAAGTGTCATCACATGTGACTAATTATTGACCAATGTAATGAAACTTGTATAATTAGAAGGCTGTATTTAAAAACTCTAAAGATCTTAAAAAGAAAATTGGATCGGGGTAAGTAAAACCTTTTACTTTGACCATTTGGCTAGAAAATAATTTTCAATAAGTTTAAATTGGATAATAGTAATATAATAATTAATTACACAAATCAGAATAAAAGCTATTTGCATATCCCCTTACAGCTGTTGCTTTTTCATAGTACTAAGTAGAATAAAGTATAGTTAAGACAGATAGCTTTAAGCTAGAATTAAACTCAAATAAATTGCAAGAAATCAAAACAAACCCAGGATTAAAACTAAAGAAATATCCCGTCATATATACCTTACATCAAATAAAGAAACTCAAGATGGATAACAACAAAATTAATGTCACATCATCAAATAGTTATCTCAGCTGCCTGGTCAACCTAAAGGCAGATAAACTAAGGCAAACTTACTCCGAAGCAGTCTCATCCCCCCTAAGAGAAAAACGACAGATACAGTTCTTAACGCCAATTTTCAACTCGACCCCAACTGACTCGATGAGTAGACTCTACCTGTCACCAAGCGTAAACGAGAATGTGGACAATCTACCGAGTAACCGCAAAACTACATCCGACATGAGTACCCAAACTGAGGAACAATACTCAACAAGCACAAAAACAACCCAGACCACGCTGGTTAAAAACACTAGCAGCCAGGGGACTCAAACTGAGAACCTACTAGATGAAACAGAACGCCCTCACCCTACCACAAATAAAGCAGTCACACACGACTCAACAAAAGGTAAGAATAATAGGAAAACCAAATCCCAAATACCAGTTAGAAAGAATAAGGAACACACTAACTGTCAGAATACAAGACCCAGCAAGCCGGTTATGGAAACAAAGTCAGCTAAAGAGACAAACACCAGGGGAAAAAAGACCAGTCTGCAAAATATCCAAAACAAGAAACACCCCGCTGAACTGACTCTCTTCATCAAGGGAGTAAATTCCAAAATAACGAAGTTAGCCTTTAAAACCATAGCATGGCAATTGAACAAACATCACCAAGGAGAATTCACGCTTAAAAGCACTAGAGACGACTTGCTGATAATCAAATGCACCACTGAACAACAGATTGCCAAATATATGGAAATTGAAAGAATAGGCCAAATAAATGTTCAGGTCACTAGACACAACAGAACAAAACAACACATAGACCCAAACCCCCCAAAAACACACAACAAAGGAGTCATATACGTATCAACTCAAAATAAAACCAATGAAATAGTAGACTACATAAGGAGTAAAGGACAGGAAGTAGAGAAAGCAATCCGCCTAAAAACAAGAAGGGGAAAGGATAGCACTGCAGTGGTACTCTTTTTTAAGGGCGCCACCCCAGAAACTATCAAAATAGCCGAAAAACTCGAGGCTAAAAAATTTTTGCTTTCAAAAACAAACCACGGTTCTGTGGCAACTGCAAAAATTGGGGGCATTACTCTAAGAGTTGCGGAAACCTATTCCGGTGCAATCAATGTGGTCTTCACCACCCAGACCGGAAAACATGTAGCGCCACCAATCAGCACTGCGCTAACTGTAGTGGTAACCACAAACCAAACCACGCAGAATGCCCCAGGGCTCTTAGAGAAGCCCTAATAGTCGAATATATGATCTCCCATGGGGTAAACTATAAGCAGGCCAAAACAAAAATCAGGATACCAAAAACAAAATAAATAGGTAGCACCCTCACTGGTAGGAAACACGCATAAAACGAAAACAACAGTAAATTAAACAAACTATTAAGACTTTTTGCACTAGAGATGGATTCCAGAGCAGAAATCAAAATATGGCAATGGAATGCATGCGGCCTTAGGGCCCACGCTGACCAACTAAATAACAAAATACTTGAACAGGAAAGAAAACCAGATGTTATATGCATACAGGAAACCCACCTAAATGATACCTCACGTATCCCAAACATCATAGGCTACAACACCAAATACCTAAAGCATCGATCCCCCACAGCAAGAGGAGGGGGGTTAGCAACCTTTGTTAGAGATGGAATTACATCAGAAATGCATAAATTAACAGATAGTAGACCGCCCAATGACTTCGAAATACAGATAGTCAAAATAACCGCTCAAACTAAGCAGGTACTAATCGTTAACCTCTATGAAACAAATGAGCAGCGCAATTTAAGTGCAGACGAAACAATCAAAATGATTAAAGACTGTGGAGAATGGGTGGTAATATGCGGGGACTTCAATGCGCACAATGAACTATGGGGGAGTCAAAAGACGGACATTAAAGGAAAAATTGTTGAAAAATGGGCACAAAAATGCAACTTAGTTTTTCTAAACAACGGAATGCACACCCGGATAGATGACAGAACAGGCCACACATCAGCAATAGACCTATCTCTATGCACACCAAGATTAACAGGCATTTCTGATTGGCAAGTTGATGAAAGCGACCCTATGGGAAGTGACCATTACCTTATAAATATAGAAATACAAATTAGAATACCTCAAAATAAAGCGTCCTTCACACCAAGATGGAAATACGAACAGGCCAACTGGATTAGGTTCAAACAGATAGGTGACTCAATCGACCCAGAAACCATATATCACCGGGACATTGACACCTTTAATGACAAATTAATAGAAACCATTAACACAATGGCCCAAGAAACAATTCCTAAAACTAAAGGAGTAGCACCCAAACCCACGGTGCCCTGGTGGAATAATGAATGTAAAATAGCAATTAAAGAGAAAAAAAGAGCTCTAAACAAATTCAAAAGAACTAAAAATAATAGGGACTTTAACTACTACAAGGAAAAGGAAAAAACTGCCAAACAAACTATTATGATAGCTAAACAAAACTCATGGAGAGAATTCTGCTCAAAACTAGATATTAACACAAAATCGAAGGAGGTGTGGCAAAGAATTAAAAAAATGAGAGGCAAAACTAAATCAATAACCCCCAACATACCTGGACAAAACAACAAACATAAGGCAGAATTATTCGCAAACTATTTCGCCAACATGTGTAGCAATACCAACTTAGAGGATAAGTTTAAAAATCATAAAAGGCAATTTGAGGAAAGCAACTCTGACAACATAAAGGAAGCAGGAAATAATGACGGCCCACTAAACCTTCCGTTTACAGAAGCCGAATGGAGAAAGGCCCTCGCCGGCAAAAAGACCACATCCCCCGGGGAGGATACTTTGGGGTATGAAATGTACAAGAACCTACCCAAAAAACTTGTCACAATTGCACTTAACCTCATTAATAAAATATGGGAAACCGGTACCATACCTATAAGATGGAAAAAGGCAGTAGTGGTCCCGATTCTTAAGCCTGGAAAACCCTCAAGCGATATAAAATCATACAGGCCCATATCACTAACAGACAATATATGTAAAATAATGGAAACTATGGTAAACAACAGGCTGAAATACCATTTAGAAAGCAAAGGACTATTAGCTAATACACAGAGCGGGTTTCGCAACTACCGAAGCACAATAGACCAACTCATGAGACTAGAAACCGCTGTCAAATTAGCATCTAGAGAAAAATTTTAAAAATCCAGATATGTTACAGCCATCTTCTTAGACATGGAAAAAGCATATGATCTAATGTGGACTAAGGGACTGATAAGTAAACTTAAACCATACAGAATAACTGGCAATATATACAAATTTATTGCTAACTTCCTAACCGATAGAAAGATACAAGTCAGACTAGGACAAGACTACTCCGAACGATACAAACTGGAAAATGGCACGCCACAATGAAGCGTAATCAGCCCAACTTTATTTAATATAATGATAAACGACCTGGAAACAGCGGTAAAACCCAACCACCTTGACTTATCCCAATTCGCCGTATGGAAAACTGGCAACCCAGCCAGCAGAGAAACGACCAAGCACTTACAAAAAGGACTAAACGATATAGGAAATTGGACAGATAAATGGGGATTTAAATTGTCACCTCTAAAAACAGTAGGCATAGTTTTCAATCCGGGAGGTGGCCACCCCCCACCCACTCCAAACTTAACCCTAAAGGGGGTACCCATCAAATTCGAAAAACAAGCGACACTCCTAGATATGGTATTCGACCACGAACTCACGTGGGCAGCTCATATCCAAGAACTCGTAACGAAGTGCAAACGAGACATCAACCTCCACAGAAACCTCAGAGGGGTGAATTGGGGGGTTGATCAAAAAACACTCGTTACCCTATATAAAGCACTTATAAGAGCAAAATTGGACTACGGTTGCCAGGTATATGGAGCGGCGAACGCCACGTTACTAAAGAAACTAGACACAGTCCAATCAAAAGCGCTAAGGGTATGCACCGGCGTCCTAAATGGTACCCCCACACAAGATATCTTAATAATAGTAGGAGAACCCCCGCTAGACCTAAGGCGGAAGGAATTGATGCTGCGATACTCGACTCGAATATCAATACACCAACCCAACCACCTCACGCTACAAGCCCTCTTAGCATGCGACAAACCATTCGATACAAAAGGAAAAAATAAAAAAATACCTAGTGGGAAAATAATTATAGAATTAAAAAGGAAATTTCAAATCGCAAATATCAACCCAGAAAAAATAAGGTACTACCCAGACCCCCCGTGGACCTGTCCCACACCACAAATAGATCTTAGCTTACGTAAACTAGGACAAAAACAAAATGACCCGATAGGACTAAGAGCATCAATACTAACGTACATTGACAACAAATACGAGACATACACGCAAATCTTCGCAGATGGATCAAAAACCAAAAATCCAAATAAAACTGCAGCAGGGATAGTGATCCCAAAATTAGATGTCGCCGTTGGAAAAAGACTCCCAGACCAATGCGCTATATACACGGTAGAATTCATGGCAATACTAATGGCATTAACATACGTCAAAACATACCCCACAACTAAGGCAGTCATTCTAAGCGACTCTTACAGTGTACTACAATCGTTAGCAACAGACCAATCCAAGAGCAGACCTAATATGATTAATCATGCAAGATCGCTACTTAAAGAGATTGAAAAAAACAACAAACACGTTGAATTCGTATGGATACCCTCTCACATCCATAATCCCAGGCAATGACAAAGCAGATGCAGAAGCAAAAAACGCCACAAACGAACCAAAAGCCCAAAATATAGCATACAGCGTCACTGAAATCAATAACATGGGACAAGATCAATGACATGTGGCAAGAGCTATGGGAAAAATCGGATGCAAACAGTCTAATACACACGATGATGAAAAAAGTAAGTAGAAAAGTCGAAAGTCCGACCTTCAAAAATCCATACGATATAACAATAATAAATAGAATAAGAACAGGTAAAACACTATTGGCAGGATGCGCAGGGAAACACATAAAAAGGGGACCAACCGAAAACTGCCCCTACTGCCCAACTCCAGAAACAATCGCACACTTAATAAATATATGCCCCAAATACAACCAGGAAAGGGCCGAACTAAAATCTCAACAGGAACAAATAGGAGAACGGTGGACATACCCGGAGTTACTTGTGGCAAAAAACAATAACATAGGAATGACCTATAATAACATCATGACATTCATTAACAAAATAGGCAAAAGGGGACAAATCTAAACCGAATGAAGGGTTGGGTATAAAGAGAGACCATGTAAAGAAATTAAAACCAATAAACCTAAAAGATCGAACCAAAAAAGAAAAAAACCAATCAAAATATTACAAATCACTGTTTGGGAATTGTGACGGCCGGCTCGGGCTAGTGGGTTCACAGACTGACACCGCCGCTCATAACCCGAACAATAAAAACCAGATAAGGACGAATATTACAAAATCACTGTTTTGGAATTATAATGGCATGCTAGGCCCCGTAGGTTCAAAAAAAAAAAAAAAAAAAAAAGAAAAAAAGGAAAAAAAAAAAAAAAACAAAAAACAAAAATAAAAATATTAAAAAGTAAATCAAAGACCAGTCAAAATATTACAAATCACTGTTTGGGAATTGTGACGGCCAGCTCGGTATCGTGGGTTCACAGACTGGCACAGCCGATCATAACCCGAACAATAAAAACCAGATAAGGACAAAATATTACAAAATCACTGTTTCGGAATTATAACGGCATGCTAGGTCCCGTAGGATCAAAAAAAAATAAAAAAAATATAAAAAAATAAAAATAAAAAAAATATACATTAAAATAAATCACAAATAGCTAAGCTAAACAAAAATAACAGGTAAATAGCCAAGTGGTCAAAGCGAAGGGAAACAAAGGCAATCAAACCACCTCCCTCGAAGAAAACATCTCACGGCGAACATGGCAGTATCAAAAGGACGAGAAGACCAAAATAGAAACGGACACGGGATAAGGCAGAAAGAGCTGAAATAAAGAAGAGCAGGAAAAGGCACAGGATGAAGTTAAACGTCCTAAGGCAGTAAAAGAAGAAAGAACAGGACACTTGCAGACCTTGGGGAATGAAGGCAGAAACAATGAAAAGAGTATGCCTCAAATAATCAAACCACCCCCACCCCCCAGTATGAAAAGAATTGCCTTCCCGAAATCAAACAAAAGAAATAAGGCCACCCCCCCCACATCTACTTATAAGTGTGAATGAGAAAGTGAGCGTGAATGTGTGTTGTCGGGATATGTGGGAAAAGCAGAAAAACGAACAAAAATGTCTATAGCCATCACACAAATATAGCATACACACTCCCTACCCACCTTTTTTTTCTTTTCTTTTCTTTTTTTTTTTCTTTTTTACAAACAAATTTTACCACATAGGGCTTTCATTCTGACCCACGAAAGCCCTCTTTTGACCAACAACTTACTGGCCCTGAAACACACTGATTGGTTTAAAGCCACACGTACGAAATACTTAACCAAATTGAGATCTCCAAAACAAAATAAAGGGCTACTAAAAGCCTACTAGATGTGAAAAAATTTTCGGAAAATTCAAGTACGCAAAGTACACAAAATTTAATAGACCTTACAAAAGATAGGAAAATTCACAACTCGGGAATATCTGAAGCGTATGTGACAATCACATGTTTGGCAAGATAGTACAGGAATAGCCCAATAAATATAGGGAACTGGGCATTGATTGCAACGAAAATTTCATAATACTGCTGCTGGTGTGCTTCGGTTACTGCCTGAAATGAGAGAGGAAGGAGATGCAGGATGCAGAAACAGACCACCAACGGAGTACAACGATGGAGAAGGTTGCAGCGATGAGAGCCTGGGCGGGACCTTTTGGGGCACCTGGGCTTCGGCTTGCTTGCTTGGGGGCATTGTATAAGTTAATCGCTAAATTCAAAAAGTACACAAACGTGTACAAACTAAACAGTCGCACATACCGAAAGGTGCACGTGACTTTAATCCAATGAATGAATGAAATGTGTGCTAGAGGGTAGGGTTAGCAGTTATACTCCCAATTATGTTTGTGATGAGCAAAAGCAGCTGCACAAATTTGAGCTTTTAGTTTGGTTCTGGTAGGGTCAAAGGATGCAGGTACATTTTGCATTCATTTTTTACTAGAAATAGCTATTTTCAATATTTTTCTGTGACAAGGCAACTAAAAGAATCAGTATGTGCCTTATGCATGAATAAAGTTCACTAGTACTATAACAAATTAGCATACTTTTCATCACCCCTCTACCATCAAGATTTTTTTATATTTACCTCTGTAGCAGACACAAATAAAAGTCGGCAGCTCATTTGCAGACTAAGTTACGCATATGATCTCCAATGCTCATCTAACTGTGACAGGCAGTCACCAACAAGCCAACCTATTTCCATGCCTAACTCAAAGTAAATCTGAACCACATTATAGATTTAGCTTATGTGTAAATTTATAAATGCTAGGCTTGTGATAATTAGGTTCATGCCTTCTACCTTAAAAATTAGAGGGATGTCAAAATACGAAACTATCCAGTGAGACCTATGATGTTAATTTTAATCCCTATGGGATTTGTGACATAAAAAACCCAAATGCTTTATGTATTAAAAGGTAACTAATGGGGGCAGGATCTGCAGTGAATCAATGGTTAGTATGCTAGACTCCTGATAAAAATGTTTGTGTTAAAATCCTGTTATCAAGTCAACCAGGTTACCTACTGCAATGTACCCTTGCCTTACTCCAATTCCTTCAGTACTCAGTAAACAACTAGTGTTGCTGTATATAACAAAACCAGTCCATATTGATTTTACATATTTTACTAAATCCTGACAAAAATAATTCTCTAAATAAAGAATGATTAATATGTGATGGTCTCACATGTAATCAAACTCTTCCAAGCTTTTAATGATATGAACCGATTTATCAATGTTTATCAAATTTGCATGAAAAACTATTTCTTATTTGTCATCAAATATGTTCAATGTTTTGATCATATAAGCATTTCTGCTACATTAGATCAAAATAATCTTTTTGTCAGAAATAGAGCCCTTATAGTATTTGCAAGGTCAACCAATCAGATGCAGAATTTGAGTTTAATATGAATGAATATTTTTTTTACAAAATTGCTCTTTTGCTATATCTTGATGAGATAAATCTATTCACCAAGTCTGATGAAATTAATGAGAAATAGTTTTAAGAGCAGTAGCAAGAATGGCTAGTGAGATGTAGAACCACCACATTATATGCATAGATTTTGCTTATAGCCTCAGACATACAAGCAAATAATTAAACAAGTCAGATCTAAATTGGATCATAAACACTGTTGTGCAAATCATAAGAAACTCTGCCAATCAGATGCAAGGTCACTTCACTACCATACCTTTATCACACTCATAATAAGCATCATTGTGAAACTTGACTCTATAAGCCCAATGGCCAAGCATGATCAAACTTGAATCAGCAGTAGTGGTTATAACCTCATGTATTTGTATGCATCTTCACTTCTTCAATCTAGATCTCATTTATATAAGCATGTATTCTACGTTTAGTAAAAACTGCACTACATGTATAAATATTGCATGCGGTGGTAACATACTCAGATGAAAGATCACCTTATTATTATTAATGGTTAACACTCATCAAACTTCAAGGACAACTTAATGATTTTAGCCTATATTGTGGAAGTATGGCTTTTAGGCTGGTTAAAAAACTCAACTAATCTTATACATGATCACATGTATATACTTGGATTTTGCTCATTATTAGATTTATCCAAGATGTTGATTTAAGCCCAAAACCAAGT
Source organism: Sinohyriopsis cumingii (assembly GCA_028554795.2). Classification (NCBI taxonomy): domain Eukaryota; kingdom Metazoa; phylum Mollusca; class Bivalvia; order Unionida; family Unionidae; genus Sinohyriopsis; species Sinohyriopsis cumingii. Next base: position 100,630,945 of record CM068826.1, read on the forward strand.
TTTATATAAACAAATTGATCAGAACTATGGACTCCAAAGTAACTAATTTCTTACTGTTGAAAGACAGAAGGGGATGTGAAATAAATAACACACTCTGGACCATTACATAAACCCACTTAGCCTTTTGACCAGTTGAGATAAAATATCAACAATAATGTTAAATAAGATTGATAAATTATGTTTTCTCACATTACCTCTAGCCCTTTTCAACATGGATGGTATTTTTCTTCCACATATGTCAGCTCTTAATTAGTGGCCCTTTCCCATCATGAATGTTGTAGGTGAAACTCTCAGAATTAGGCTTTTTAATTTATATCTGTAGAAGAAAAAAACTATTGGTCTGCATATATCAATGTCACCATTTCTGTATTAGATTAAAATACCATATGTGTGTGTGTGTGTGTGTGTGTGTGTGTGTGTGTTAATTTTAGAATTTAAGCAAACTTGTCTCCATGTGTTTATTTTAAAACTGATGATGATAACACATAACAGGTTCAATGGATAAAATGTTATTTCTTACTTCTTACAACTGCTCATTATATCTGAATTTACATTCAATGTTTGTTTTAATTAACATATTTGGGATATTGGGCAAATTATTTATTTTGTAGTTTATCATTATATCATTTACCAGTCTTTTATCATTCAAATATGTAATATAGTACCATTATACTGACTTCATATTCTATATGATATCCCAGCAATACATATTAAGCAGATAAGTGCAAATAAAAATGTTCAGAATGTAAAATTTACTCCAAGCTCAAAGAAGATCAGCAAAAGATAATATCCAACAAATTACCAAACAAAAAGCCAAGTTAACGCAGTTACCTTTATTATGACGTCTCCAACACCAACGGTACTGTACAGCTACGTCTTCTGAGTTTTACCGTCATCTTGTCTTTCAAACCAGAATTAATTTCTTGAGCTCTTACAAAATGAAGAAACTTTTAAATACTATAATTTAAGCAGCTTCTTTACATGCCATCAGATAAATTATGGCACAGTGTTATGTCTGTCAGCAAAACGCAACTTCACATTTGGACGGCGCGCTGTGTGGGCATCGCCGACACAGCAACTGACATGAATTCTCTATTAGCAGACAATGATTCGGAATAAATCCTTCGCAAATCTAACATTCTCGATTTTTCATAGTTCCACTTTTCATTGTTGCATCTGTTTGATTGTACAATTGCTAATGATGTTCAATGAATCAACTTCAATTCATCTGCTGTCTGAAATCCCGGTTCAGTTGGTATTTTCTTCCGCGCATGATGCCGTGTAAATAAAAGATACGGTCGACATTCAAAGTGGTTTAGGTTAATTTATTATTTTTCTTTATTAAGGTCATTTGCAGAAAGTGTTTCGCTAGGGTGAGAAAAAAATATAACAAAAAGAAAACTTTCTTTTCCAACGCTAATACTGTATATATTTCAATTTGTGATTGATGCTATAAATAAAAAAAAATGATAATAAAGCATTTTAGCACGTGGCTTCGGCACGGCACTCGTTTTTGTGGGTTTTTTAAAATGTTGTTAGTGTTGTTTTGGGGTTGTTTTTTGTGTGTGTACCACACTAAAAAACATACCAGGTATTAGGCCTAACGTAGGAAAAGAAATTATCCTCTATTTATTACTATTCTTACTGTCAAATGACGCAAAAGTGATCAAATTGCTATTAAGATTTTGTTTTGTATAACACTTACCGCTCGTTTTCCTCGAGATAAAGCAGCCACTTCAAAATGATTATAAAATCTGTGACAGATGAAAAACGTGGTTTAAATAATTCGTAATCGCCTGCCTTAAAATACTGTAGGAATTTGCTAATGTATTTCATGGCCCTCGTTTGAATAGATACCAACGATCATGTATATCGACCAAATTTTGTATATTCCTGCCCACAATCATGTATTTTGTATTAAACCGTATATTACACGAGCGCTCTGTGGCAAACTCGGGGGGGGGGGGGGGGGGTCTCTATTATACCCAGAGGCGTAGCTATGATATTTTGCGCCCGGGGACGAACTATAAAATTGGCGCCCCAGCCCCCTCTCCGTTTAATCACATTTTTGAATATTACCCTTGTTTACTTATTATAATGTAACGTTGTAAGCCTCATTTTGGCGCCCCTGTACCTTGGCGCCCGGGGACATATGTACTCCCCTTCCCCCCCCCCCCCCCCCCGCTACGCCTCTGATTATACCTGCTGTATCAGTTGAGAAATATATTGAACAGATCAGGCCCCAATACTCTCGCTCTGAAAAACATTAAAATAATTATATGCAGAATATCGGTAGGTCTCCCTCTTGCCGAAAATGTCAGCACCATATATATTTTGCAAGTAATGTAATGGGTATAATAACACACACACACACACACACACACACACACACACTTTTTTGGGAGTGGGGGGGGGGCAACGGACAGATGCCCCCATTTCCCAAAAAAAATAAAAAGTATTTTATATTTGTGTATTTCCCCCTCAGATGTGTTCTACGTTTTATTAAAACAAAATTTTATATAAAAAATTTAGTTTTTAGAATTTTTGATGGGGTATTTATGTTTCCATAGTGTTATCTAAAGGGTTGTTCGTCCGAGTCTGGTTTCCCTCACCTTGCTCGAAGTTCATTCCCTTGAAATGTTTTGTAACCTTTGCTATATGTCGCCTAGGTCTCAGTGTTTGCTATATGTAATGGTGTTATATTGTGTGTATGCTATATTTTCTTTATGTTTGAGACAGCAAGTATAGATCAAATATCTTTCCCAGTTGTATTTCTTCCTTTATGATGTTATATTGTATCTTTTAATTTGTTTTATGGTTTTCTAATTTTGACGATGGAATGGTGTACTATTTAGACTTTGTTTAAAAAAAATAATTTCCTATTTTATTATTCGAGTGATAATATGTGTCGTTCCTCATAATAGTCTTTAAAGATGTTGATAGGTAGGTTACGCTCGATCCAAGGTTCACGCTTCTTTATTCTCTATGTGTTTTTCCTGGGTCGCGTTAGGCCTCCTTTATTTAGTTTATCTGATTATGCTTTATTGAAAGATCCAAACGTATTTATGAGACCACATTATTCTATAGTGGTCAACCATGCAGTGCGGGAGAAGTTAGTAGGGTTTTAAACTAAGTGTTATACAGTATGTATTTGTGTCTTTATTTTGTCTGTTTATGTTCTACATTGGGTGTTTTCAAAGACTCATGATGGGCCTATGCACTTCACTGAGCCCTGTGACTTAGCCCCATGATGTCATCGCCATTTACTTCCCCATTATATTTTCCCTGTATCCCTTCCTATATATGTCTTTAGAATTTTCTTTCAGAGAAAGAAGAAAAAAAATTAAATTACAAAATTCTTTTATTTTTTTCTTTCTTCCTTTCTTCCCTTTTCTCTTTTAAAAAAAAAAGTTATATGGGTTTCTTTGAAATATTTGAAATAGAATTTGAAATTTTCTTTGAAATATGGCTGTTGTGGGGTGCGAGGAGGGGGTATGGGTATGGCATCAGCTCGCAATTGCGCTACGCGACCCTTCGGTCTGTAATACCTATTCCTCCCTCCCCCTCTCTCCCCCAATTCCAACATCAATTGCGTTATATCAACCTGACGGTAAGTATCTATTCGTCGTAAGACGTACTGAGTTCTTGTTGTGGTTAATATTCTTATTTTTACCACGTATCTTATTTAAAAATCTTTATCACCTGTCCACAGGATATCATCGTAGTTACTATATAGTCTATACATTTTAGAACGATTTTGTTTTCGTAGTCTAAATCTATGAATAAAATGTTATTTTTGTTATACTTATATTTTTTGCAAATTTTCATTATTAACTTTATCCTATTATGTTTAGATTTATCACATTGGACAATCGTATGTAGTTTGGTGAAGTTCGCTGTTTTACATAAAGGGCATTTCGGCATTATCCTCAGCATACGATGTTTGATTGTTTCTTCGCCTGTTAGCCAGGTGTTGTGCAGGTATTTAAAAATTATACTTTGTGTTTTGACAGATCTTATTTTCCCCAATTTTTCCAATTTTTTGTCCAATTTACCCCCTCAGTTGTCCTGCTCTACTCTACATTTTATATTTTTGGTTACCTCCTCCCTAATCCAAGCGTGACTTTTACTTATTAAATTTTGCATAAATCTGTTTTGTCTCTATATTTTAAAATTAGTTCTCATATGTTTGCGTGGCACTTCGATTTTTTTATATTAATTTGTTATTTTTGTATATCTCTGGTCGGTTTCTCAAGGTGAAGCCGAACCAGTAGATGTACGGTGCTTCTCACGCTGTAGCCGGGTCTGAGTGCATTTTTTTTTAATCTATTGATTATGTTAGTTAATTATAGTAGTAGAGGGCTCGGCAACCCCAAGCCCCCTCTACTTTTGGCCCTATATAATGTCTCTTTTTTACATGATGCATTTTATGATTCCATATATAATCTATTATTTCGTTGTCTGTTTTGTTTAAAATTGTATTATCCATATCTATGGATTTAATTATGTAGTTAATATTTGAGTATAAATAAGTCTTGGCCACTTGGGCCCGCTCCATGATAGGTAATGGCGCCATGGCCAGATTTTCACATTTTCTCTTATTTTATTGATAATATGTTCATAATTTTCTACAGCTTCTTTTTTTTATTACCAAAGTAAACCCCTAGAGCCTTTACAGTGTCTCTCAGTAAGTGTGTGTGTGTGGGGGGGGGGGGGGGCGATAATCCAGGGTGGTTGCCCCTCCAGTTAACTATTTTTAAGATTTCGTGCTTGTTGTGGTTTATTTTGGAACCCGACGCTTATAGCATTTCCCCTCTCTTATAAAGATGTTGCAATCATATGCATGTTAGAGCATTTTTTAATTCTTTTTTAGGTTTGGTATTTGTATGCCTTGTATAATCAGGGGCGGATTAAGGCTCACTGGTGCCCTAAGCACTGACAAATCTTGGCGCGCCCCTCTTTTCCACGTACACCTGAGAAGATAACCCTAGGGTGTACCATGATCAAGAAACAGAACATCATGATCAATTTGCACTAGTTGTATCAGTTTTTTTTACAAATCTTCATTCTTTTTTCTTTCTTTCTTTTCACCCTTTTCTCAACTTTGTGGTGCCCACTTTGGCCCTGGTGTCCTATGCACGTGCTTAGTCTGCTTAATGGTTAATACGCCCCTGCTTGCACATCTGGGTTGTTTCTTATCGTGTGACGTAGGATTTATATTGCCATTACGTATTCTAGCATTGATAGTGGACATCCTTGTATCACTGATCGTTGTATTTCAAATTCTTTCGTGCATTTCCCGTTTAATTACACTGGTCAACAGTGAAATCATTACTGACTTGAAAAGGCCCTAATCTGTAGTATTTTGGTGTGCCGAACACGAATATAACCGTGAAAAATTTGTATTGGCTCTCGTTTTGAAGATATTCATATACCTCATTTTCTATGTTTCACTGTGTAAATTTCTCCAGTAGGACTGCAGCAACATCCGGAATAATGATGTAACATTGCATAATACCATCATGCTCACATCATCCACAGTTGATTGCATCATTTTCTGATGCAATGCAATACTAATGCCATGCGGCTGCTGAAGTAAGTTGACGTCAGCAGTGTACTATACATGTGTAGGCCTATTATACTAATGCCAGGCGGCTGCTGAAGCTGACGTAAGCAGTGTACTATATAAAGCCCAATCAGATAGGTTCAGCATTTAAAATATTTTAGACGTTGTGCGAGACAGTTCAAGCTACTGTTACATAAAACTTATTATTTTATCCATTTACGTACAAAAAAGAACAGTAATGCCTCGAAAGTGTGTTAATACCGCGGACAATTTTTGCTATATTTGTGGGGAAGTGACATTTGCCAACCAGAAGAAAAGTATCAATTCTCAAGTGAAGAAGGCATATCATCTTTACTTCGGATGCAAGGTTGGTGACCAAGACAAGCCTTGGGCTCCGCATATATGCTGTGCTACATGTACAACACAGCTTTCACAGTGGTTGAATTGCAAAAGGTCATCAATGCCGTTTGCAGTCCCAATGGTGTGGAGAGAGCCAAGCAACCACCTAAATGACTGTTACTTCTGCTTGGTTCCTCCTCTTTCCGGCGGAATAACGAAGCGAAAGAAGTCGAGAATAGTCTACCCAAACATTCCGTCTGCATTGAGACCAGTTCCACATGGTGAGGGACTTCCTATTCCAGAACCTCCAGCAGAATATTCTCTTGATTCATCTGACGAAGACAAAGGTGAGTCGACCTGTTCTTCTCCTGGTCCATCAGCATGCAGTGATCCAGATTTTCACTGTGGTGCATCATCAACCCCACACAGAATAACACAGGAAGAACTAAATGACCTGATTCGTGATTTGGACTTATCAAAGAACAAGGCAGAATTGCTAGGATCAAGACTCCAACAATGGAATCTTCTAGAAGAAGATGTCACAATTACTGCATATCGAAAGCGCCACCAGCAATTGGAGCCTTTCTTCAGAAAGGAAAGTAATCTGATATTCTGTTCCGATATTGAGGGCCTCATGAATGCTTTAAAAATCACTCATGACCCACAAGAATGGAGACTATTTGTGGAGTCTTCGAAACTGAGTCTCAAGGCTGTGCTTTTGCACAATGGAAACATTCTTCCATCTATTCCAGTAGCGTATGCTGTCCACATGAAAGAGACATACGATAACTTAAGGCAGCTACTGAATTCCATTGAGTATAACAAGTACAGCTGGCACCTCTGTGGTGATTTGAAGGTAGTTGCCCTTTTAATGGGACTGCAGCAAGGATATACAAAATACATGTGTTTCTTATGCGAGTGGGATAGCCGAGCAAGGGAAATGCACTACATGAGGAAGGAATGGACTCACAGGCAGAATGTAGCCATTGGAGAGAAGAATATCCAACACCCAGCTCTGGTTGAGGCTCAGAAAATCTTGCTACCACCCCTTCACATCAAACTAGGTTTAATGAAGAACTTCGTGAAAGCCATTGACCGGACTTTGCCAGCATTCCGATACCTGCATGAAAAATTCCCTCGACTCAACGAAGCAAAGATTAAAGAGGGAGTTTTTGTGGGTCCTCAGATTCGAGAGCTTTTCAAAGATGACCGGTTCAACAACTTGCTGGAAGGTGACGCGAAACAAGCATGGAATGCTTTTCGCCTAGTTTCTACAAACTTCCTCGGAAATGTTAGGGCAGAAAACTATAAGGAACTAGTAGAAGACATGTTGATGAAGTATAAGAAACTTGGCTGCAATATGTCTCTAAAGATTCACTTCCTTCATTCCCATTTGGATTTCTTTCCTAGCAACTGTGGTATTGTTAGTGATGAACACGGCGAACGTTTTCATCAAGATATCGCAACAATGGAACAAAGATACCAGGGAAAATGGTCCACTACAATGCTGGCTGACTACTGCTGGACACTCCTCAGAGATGCTCCCGAACAGCTGTACAAGAGACAGGCGAAGAAATCTAAGATGTAGTCAATGACTTGATTTTTTATAGGTAGGCTATTACAGTTGACCTTTTACTATTGGAATGCATTTCGTTATGTAAACATTAATTTCTTGCAGATTACAAAAAAACTAGAGCCAATTTTGCAATTTGACTGTCATATTCGTGTTCAGCACATAAAAATTGATAAGAATTGACTAATTTTATTTCAGTAACATGACTTTTGTAAAAATTTGTTGTCCAGTGTTATCCCAGTGTGTAGGATTTTGGTCCATTTTGGAAATTGGGTCCGAAACCAAATTTTTTAAAAACATTCTTTATACAGTTTTGTTCAAATCAGTCGAAAGCTTTCTCCTGGTCGAAGAGTACCATAGCACTCATCATACCAGTTTCATTTATGTAGTTAATTATAGTTTTAATATTTAAAATATTGTTTTGTATATCCCTCCACCACAAGTTTGATTTACATTAATTATCTTGTTTATCCTACCCTTTACTGTATTTGTTAAAATCCTACTTAAAATCTTATAGTCCGTGTTTAAAAGTGATATAGGCCTCCAGTTTTTAATCTCGTCTCTATTCCCTTTCCCTTTGTATATAATTGTGATAACTCCCTCCCTCATAGATTTAGTCATTTTATTTTTACTTAAAACTATATTATTATACAAAGCGTTTAAGATCGGCGTCAGTTCACCGTGGAACTTTTGGTAGAATTCCACGATGAGTCCATCTTTCCCTGGTGACTTTTGTGAGTGTTGATATACTTTTTGTGATTTCTTCATCTGAGATGACATCATCACATTGGTCTCTATGTACTGCTGATGTCATCTCACAGTCGACATTTTTTAAGTAGCTGTCGATTGTGCTGAAGTATATGTTCTGTGTGGTGTGTGGTGTATAGTTCTTTATAATATTTGGAAATATTATTTAGGATATCTTCTTTTACAGTATGGGTTACATTGTTTATTTTGATATTGTTTAAAATTGTATCACCCCCTTTTCTAAATTCTTCTCGCTTATATACGTTTTTTGCCTCGTTGTAGATCTCTGTAAATTTTCCCGCCCTTATTATTCTCCCCTGATTTTCGTCTTCTTCAACGATTTTAATTTTGTCTGTCAATCGTTTTTTTTTTTCTTTCTCCATCGTCGTTTGTTGTTTTGCTTAGTTCTAATTTGAGTTCGTGTTTGTCTTTTTCTTCTGGGGTTTTTCCGCCCTCTATTTGAGTACTGAATATTTATTTCTTTTATTTTGTTTTTTAAAACATCCCAATCAATTATTATATTAATATTTTCTTCATTTTTGACGGTTTCAATTTCTTTTTTTAATTATTATTTCGACATATTCTTTGTCATTTAAAATCTTATTATTTAGTTTCCATAGTCCTGACCCACATTTTTCTATTTTTTTCATTTTTAGGTCAATAGTGAGCATGAAATGGTCTGATAGCTTTTGGTTGGTTATTGCAGTATTAATATATATTAATGGATCATAAAAATTTCCGTAAAATTTATCAATCCTGCTAGACTGGTTTAATTTATAGTTACCCAGTTGAAATCTCCCCCTATGATTAGATTTTCCATCGAATATTGTTGTAGGTAGGTGTATAAGTTTTCTTTAAAATTAGTTTCTTATTTCTATTAGCTGGCATGTACACATTTATAATATGCCAATTAAACATTTTAACACGTAGCAACCGTCCCTTAAAAAATTTCCCCCTCCTCAAACCTTTCCCAGCTTTTTAAAAATATTATTGTTGCAACCAACTCTAATATCATTATTTGCAAAATTGTTGCATATCTTTATTGCGTTAAGTTTGTCTTCTACTAAAATTTCGAACTCTGGCTTAATTCTATAGTGTGTTTCTTGTATCATTATTACACCAAAGTTTGTTTCTTTGGCTACTTTGTCTGCTTTCGCTTTGTCTATCCCATTGCTGTTGATAGTAGCGATCCGGAAATTTGTTTCTTCCATTTTTGCTTTACTCCCAGGTGCCGCATCACTTTTATATAGAATTTAATTGTATATATTTCAGTTAAAGTTATTATATTCCATTTGTTTTTGTACACACACACCAACACGCTCGACAAAGAGCGCTTGAGTAATATACAGTTTGATACATCCTACATGGTAGTGGGCAGGAATACATATATAGGTCGTTATCCTTCTCGACCGAAGTAGTAACATTGTTCCAATGCTAACACTCGACGTCCTCGATTTGTGCTTCATCGTATTTGCAGTCTATACACTTAAAGTTACAATGGAAAAGTGTACATGAACATATTTATACCATAGACAGAGCCTTGAAGTACTACTTTTTTCGGTCTAAAACTGTCCCAAAAAAAAAGAAAAAAAACCCAGCATGTAATAGTTCATTTCGATACAGTTGCACAGAGCATTTGACGTTCATTTTGATGTCAATATATATTGATATCGATTAAGTGCGATTTGTTTTCAAAGCTGCTTTATTGCTGGTAGTGCTTCTGTTTTCAAGTTCGATATATAATATACCCATGGAGCAGTAGTAATACAGAAATCAGAACAACAACCATCATCATCATCATCGGGAGTATTATTATCGTATATGTTGGTCACATCGATGATCATTAATAAAAAGCGGTTGAAATATGAACAATATTCCATCTCTTCAAATAGCAAATAACTAAGCAAAGTGTGTGTGTGTGTGTGTGTGTGTGTAATTTTTAACGTAGCTTTAAAAAAAAATGCAATCATATCGCTACCATGTCTGCATTGTGACAGTTTATAATGATGTCTAGCAATGTGGCATCATGCCACAAACATACAGCATTTTGTCCCACCCAGTCACATTATCCTCACACCAATATCTTAATGATGGGCGCCAAAAGAGGCAGCTGCTAGTACCATTTTTATGTCTTTAGTGTGATTCGGCAGGGGTTTGAATCCGCGACCTCTCGCATCCAAGGCGGACGCTCTGTACAGACACTGCACCACCTGAGCGATCGCTTAGCAAAGAATGTACGATACTGTTTCCTGTTGTTCATAACAACTCGACCTGGAGACCCACCTGACGGAAAATGAAAGCGCATTATAACGTTATAATATACGAATCCGGAATTTTTTTTGATTATTATAATTTTCAAGAAAGTTAGTGCCTTTTAGCATTTGACAAAGTGTGCTTGCAGTTGCATACTAAGGGGAGGGGGAGTTTACAACATACTTCGATGCTGACTACTGATTTGAAGCATAAAATTAAAACTAAACAACAGCATAACATGTTTATATATCTTATTAAATACGTCTTCATTTGTCTTTCCGTGCGCCAAAATGCCTTCCTACACGAACATGTTCCATATAGGTAAATAAGTTGTACCAATCGTAAACAACCACCGATTTCGACATATATGATATCAATTTATAGGTTTCTCATCAGTTTAAATCGATCTGTGCAAAAAAAAAAAAAAAAAAAAAAAAAAAAAATAATTAAAAAAAATGTGTGAAAATGAATAATAAAAAAGTTGCTATTTGCGACTCATTGTCGCTTGCGACTTTACCGATCTTCGTATCCTTGATGCTTCCATCCTTCCCGTTTAGGGATGGTAGCACCTACTTGGATGCTAATACTATAGATTTGAAGCATATAATTAAAGCTGTACAACAGTAAATAATATGTTTATGTATCTTCTTATTAAGTACGTCTTCATAATGTATGTTCGTGCGCCCAATGCCTTCCTCTACGAACGGTTTCGATATACACGAATAAGTCATACCAATAGTAAATAAACATCGATTTTGACAAATTTCATATTAATATATAGGTTTCTCATCTGTCTAACTCGATCTGTGCCAACAGACATGTGTGAACATGCAGAATACAAAAAAGTGTACTTTTTACTGAATATTGGGTTCGACTTTACTGATCTTCATATCCTTGCTACGTTCATATACCGTTCCCGTTCTGCGATGGTAGCACATACGTCCATGCTAATACTATAGATCTGAAGCATAGAATTAAAGCTGTACATAATTATAAAATATGTGTATGTATCTTATTAAGCACGTCTTTATCTGTCTTTCCGTGTGCCTACATCTGACCTATACAAAAGTTTTCCATATGGGCGAATAAGTCATACCAATCGCAAAGAACGATTTTGACACGTTTGATATCAGTTGATAAATTTTTATCAGTCTAAATAGATCTGTGCCAATATAAATGGGTGAAAATGCAAAATAGAAAAGTTGGTATTTTTCACTCAGTATCGCTTGCAACGTTACCGATCATCGTATCCTTGCTACGTCCATCTGCCATTCCCGTTTTGCGATCGTATCACATTTTTTCGATGCTAATTCTATAAACCTGACACATATAATAAAAGCTGTTCAACGGTAAATAATGTGTATGCGTCTTATGAAGTACGTCTTCATTTGTACGTCCTTGCGTTTAGTGCCTTCCTAACCGAATATTTTCCATATAGGCGAATAAGTCATACCAATCGCAAACAACCAACGATGTTGACAAGTTTGATATCAATTGATACGTTTCTCATGATTCTAAGTCGATCTCTGCCAATAGACATGTGTGAAAATGCAAAATAAAAAAGATTGTTCTTTTTACTGAATATCGGGTGCGACATTACCGATCTTCATATCCTTGGTACGTGAAACTACCATTGCCGTTTTGCGATTGTACCACATATTTCGATACTAATACTACAAATTTGAAGAATATAATTAAAGCTGTACAACAGTAAATAATATGTGTGTGTATCTTATTAAGTACGTCTTCATTTGTCTGTCTTTTCTCCTAATGTCTTCTATACGATCGTTTAACAAACAGGTGAATAAGTCATTACAATAGTAATAAACACCGATTTAGCAAAATTTGATATCAATTGTTAGGTTTCTCGTCAGTCTAAATCGATATGTGCCAACAGAAATGTGTGAAAATGAAAATAAAATAGTTTGTATTTTTGACTCGATATCGGTTGCGACTTATACGTGCCTCTACCATTGCAGTTTGCCACGGTACCACATATTTCAATTTTAATATTATAGATCTCAAACATATAAGGAAAGCTATACAACAATATATAATATGTGTATGCATCTTATAAAGTACATCTTTGTGTGTCTGTATGTCCGCTCAATGTCTTCCTCAATGAGCGTTTTCCATATAGGCAAATAAGTTATAACATTAGTAATTTTTTAAAAACGCGATTTAGACGAATTTGATATCAATTGATAGGTTTCTCATCAGTCTAAATTGATCTGTGAAATATATAAATGTGTGAAAATGCAAGTAAAAAAGTTGATATTTTTTACTTGGTGTCGCTTGCGATATTACGGATCATCAACGGATCATCATATTCTATATTCTACCTACGTGCCTCTACCCTTGCCGCTTTGAGATGGTACCATATAATTCGATGATAATCATTTGAATGTTAGTGCTCCTAGATCTTTACAACACGAACGTTTATCTTAGAGTCGAATAAGTCATACCAATCGTAAGCACACACAGATTTTGACAAATCTGGTATTATTTGGTAGGTTTCTCATCAGTCTAAATTGATCTATGCCTACAGAAATGTGTGAAAATGCAACCTAGAAAAGTTTATATATTTTACCCAGTATCCTTTGCGACTTTACCATTACCAATCTTCATATCCTTGTTACGTGCCTCTAGTATTGCTGTTTTGCGATGGTATCACATACCTCGATGCTGATACTAGTGATATGAAGCATATACTTAAGCAATAAAACAGTAAAAATTATGTGTATGTATCTTATTAAGTACATCTTCATTTCTCTGTCCGTGCGCCTATATCCTTGCAACATGATCGTTTTCTATAAGGCTAAATATGTCATGTTAATCGTAAAAAAAGCTACAAAGATTTGGACCTATTTGATATCCAGTCATTGGTTTCTCATTAGTCTAAAACGACCCGTGTCAATATAAATGTGTGAAAATGCTACCTTGAAAGTTGCCTTTTTTGTCTCGGTATTGCTTGCGACTTACCGATCTTCATATCTTTGCTACCCGCTTCTACCCTTGCCGTTTTTTGATGGTTTGTATATAACCAAATAAGTCATGCCAATTGTAAAGAACCACCGATGTTAACACATTTGATATTAGTTTATAGGTTTCTCATCCTCCAAATCTTTCTGTTTTTAAGAAACGTTTTTCTAATTCAACTAACGGGTCATCACGCTAAAATTACGCTACTGACAAATGTCACCTTAATATCCTACATACTAAACTTAGACAAGCAGGTAGTCTCCTGAAATCCGACCTTTACATGGTGAATTTAATTAACTCTTTCACGTGTGCATGTGCTTATGATAATGAAGAAGTTGAACACTTTGTCTATTGCCCCTTACCTAATGCCAAAGATCCCAGCTCTTTCGCTCTACCTTTCAATACACTTCTTGGTTAAGTCTAGATTTATCATTGAAAAGTGACGTGACTACTCACTTACAATAAGATGTCTTTCTGCTTGTGTGATGACCCGTTAGTTAAATTAGAGAAACGTTTCTTAAAAATAGAAAGATTTGGAGGATTTCGGATATCATCAGGCAGAGAGTTCTAAAGACGAATCGTATATGGTAAAAGGTCGTGTGAAAATATAAAGTTTGGTTGAGATTGGTGTGATACTTTGAGAGTAACGTAGACGATAATTAGATGCCTCATATCTCCTTTGTGGAAGAAGTTCGTTTAAATAGTTAGGTACTTGAGTATTTATAATCGAATACATAATGCATAATCTCTTCCTTTTCCTTCGTTGTGCAAACCAAGCAGTTTCCGCATAAAGAGACTATCTAGAAGAATTAATGGGTATAGATCTGGAACGATCCGTGCATCTTCCATCTGATTTTCCCCCCTTTATTCTGATCTTTCCGAATCTTCAATAGAACAATTATCCCAGACTCCAGAAGTATATTCTAAGGTTGGACTTATGAATAGTGTATATAATTTAGCTGAAGTCAACAATTAGTCTGCATTTAGACGGTAGTGTTTTATCTCCTTTCTTATACATCGGTATGTCATACGCTAGCTTGCATTGTGTTAGGAACACGCTGGCTGGGAGTGATTTATTTAAATGTATTTGCAATGGAACATACATTTCTTCAACTATACTTGTACAAGTTTATTACTTATTGGATTGGTTCCAGCGGTTTTGTTTAGGTCAAGACTAGTTACTACATCTATAATTTCTTGTTTATATATAATGATGGCAGAAATAAAAGTTTCATTTCTAACTTCAAAATGCGGTAACTGTTTATCATAATTTTTTAAACGTGTAACATATCAAACTTCCGAGTTCAACAGGTCGCACTTCTCCTGATCACTTGTTGCAAATTTAGATGATCATTTCGTACGTTTCAGTGGAGGTAATAGGTTCCATGTCTTTGTAGAATGTACTTGTTATCTCATTATTTTCCAATAAGGTCGAGGATTTGATCCGATGGCAGGGGTTGAACCTGCATCCTTTCGGTCGCAGGTCTGAGACGCTAACCACTGAGCCAATGTTGCTCCTCTTAAGATTAATATACCCATATGATATTTTCCAGTATCATACGTAACTATATGATACGTTTAATAACACCCAGTAACTCAGCACATGCCGGCATGACGACATATGAATTGAAGGTGTAATGACGAATGCAATTTAAAGTCAATTATGTAACCTATTTTTATGCTTTTTATTGAATATCATTTCTGTCATGTGATACACATAACATAATCTTACATTTAAGTTTATTTAAAATGAAATTTATGAAATTCGTTAAATAGTTTCAATCTTTTGCGACTCTCGTGAAAAGATCCTTCATTGCTGTTCATGTAATTTTACATGTCATTATATTTCTTTATTGATTTGCACTTTGGTTACAAAAGAGACAACTTTTGCAATTTAAAACTTATTTCATCTATACTACACTAGTATAGCTCATGAAATGAAGGCAGTTTACTTGGCCTCTAATTCATCTATAGGGAATGATACCTGCGGGAGACTGCTCTATCTGACCAGTGTGTAACTATGGAAACGGTAATTTAGTGACCTCTTCTCCAGCCTCGAGCTTTAGGTTAAGACTGAAATTCGCTGTCTTATGTAATGTTCTGTATCTGTAGTTTAAAGCTGGGAGAATTATACAAAGAGAATAGCAAGTAAACCCTTCTGTAAATGGAGCAAACTCGCACTTTTACACTGTAAAACTAATTTATCTTACAATCATTTATGAATAATTAAAAATTACTGAGTAGTAACTAAGAATATATAAATTCTTTAGATGGAGACCCAAATTTCATTTTTTAAATTATCGTATTTTTATGTTTACTTTCCAGATACATTTTTAAAAAAATTCTCAAGAAAATATGAAATCTGACAAAAGATAACGAAAGTCTTATTATTTTGATTTTTTGTAAAGAGCAAAGAAAGAAAACTATTAATGACATAAGCTTTCATCATGACATATACACACTAGCCTCCACAGAAGTACCTTTATGACAGTACGGTTAAAATAGAAATAAATATGCATATACAGTTGTAAACTTTCCCGATTTATGACTAAACATTTATACTGTGATAGGGTATTCTTAGTAAGTAAAATGTGTATTATACAATGAATGAATAGGAGGTATTCGATGAATGGACTGGACGCATTTCAGGTGCAGTGGCTACTCAAGATTATTTACTGATGCACAAACTAGTTATAGTTGTCATTCTGGTTGTCATTCCAGGGATACTGACAGTCAGTGATTTCCACCTTGTAAAATCTTTCCTCTAGGGCGGACAATAATAATAGTTTCTGAAGCTGATTTTATTAGCAATGGTTTGCAAAATAACAACAAATATCCTTGTGTTTTATCAACTCATTATGGTTCCGCTGCTTTGGTAGAACAAAAAGGAATGTTCTTTATTGTTTTATGAATTTTATGCCCTGTGACAATGGCCAACATTTTGTAGGTCACGATCACTTTGGCATAAACTTATTTTATGCATGGCAGTTGGAAACTACGAAAATCTTCTTAGAGGCGAGCTGTATAATCGGCAGTTACATTGTTATTCTGAAAGAGTTCTGATAACTAAATAAATAAGTAAATAAATAAAAACACCATCTTTTATCATTAAAAGTTGCCAAGTGTTGTTTATACATTGTACGTGGCGTAATTCGTAAGTTTACTCGGCATATTTTCAACTCGGTAACGCCTGGTAACGGTCATACTTTTACCTAAATATGTGGGTCCTTTGAGAGCATCGTAAATGTATGGAGGAAAAGAAATAATTGTATTTTATGCTCATCTCAAAAGATTTGTTTGTATTTCTGCGAAATAGTCATGCCTAACCAGATAATAGCACAGACCCCCCCCCCCATTGTAACTACAAAGCCTTGAGCAAGTGCGAAGTTACCAGTTAATTTTATTGTTTGTTTCTATTTTTCAAGTTGTCTTCGTGTGTGCGCGCGTAAATTGAAAGCTTGTTATTACCAGTCAATATCGTCAATCATATTTGCTCCATTATTCCATGCAGATAAGAAAGGAACTAATTTTGTGTTGAATTTGTGCCCCCCCCCCATCCCACCCCGCCCCGGCACGGTACAATAAACAAACACTTGATTGAAAATAAAATAAAAGAAACTAACCTTGCATTGTTATAATGTATTCCTTCTTTTTTCATCATGCGAAATTTACAGAACAAAATATATCAACGAACTCCGTAAATGTAGCGGATGTCGGCATGCGTATGCATCCTTACTGTGTGTGTATCGCTAATGTCAGATAAAAAAAATATCGCAAAAGAGACGAAAATATCACCAGATTGCTTGAAGGCGCCTGCCATTCACGCATGATAAGTTTCAAGGTGCAAACGGACCAAGATTATATTGTATCCAGGTTAACTATACGACGATATCTCGCAAATAAAAAAAAAAAATCATTATTTTAAAGAACATACAATGTGAGTGCAAATGATAATCTTTCGCAGGTACGAGTTACGAAAGTATCGGGGGGGGGGGGGGCACCAGACAGATGACCCCCACCACATAAAAAATAAAGTGTTTTCATGTACTCTTGTATACCCCAAGATGTGTGTGCTTGTTTAAAGTTTAAAAAAGGAATTTTGATCAAACTTTTAGTTTATAATTAGTCCTAGTGTTTTCTAAAGGGTAGTAGTCTGAAACATGGGTCTTATTCCCATTTTCAGATTTCATATCCTTGATTTTTAGTGATCTTTGTCAAGAATTTTCTATGTTCCGTGTATGCTATGTGTATCAATGCTATGGTGTGTGTATGCTATATAGTCTGTGTGTAGGGACAGCAATACTATGTCAAATTTGTCTCTGTTGTCTTAATATATATTTTTCTATGGACTTTTCAAATTTATTTGTTTGTCCTGGTATAAATTTAGTTGCTTTTGAATTAATTTGCAATTTAGAATTCCGGCGAGATGAACGGTATACTACCATTTGAAATTAAAATAAAACCTTTTGTTTTATGTGATTGACTATGGTGTGGTGTTTCTCACATTAAAGTCTATTTTCAAAATGAGGTAGGCTGTATTCGAGTCAGGGTCCGCACTTTCTTTCTTTATTTATTTGTGTTTCTCCCGATTCGAGTTAGGCCTCCTCTCTAGTATTTAATTTATAATGTAAAAGAAGTAAATATCCAACCCAAAACCCCTTAGGAAGCTTTATACATTTACTGGTTTGGTTTTAGCATGAAAAACATAAGTGACATCTACAAAAATAATAAACTGGTAAAAAGACTAGAAACAACAAGGACCTTTAGAAGTATAAAGGAACTTTTATGTAAATATAGGGAAAATGAGGAACTTTGGGGAATTGAAACTAAGGAAACATATAATTGGATAAGGGAAAATTTAACCTCTAAAATTAAAAATAAAGTAGAGGAGGAAATATCTCGGTTAATTGGGACAGACCTTAGAGGTACTGGACCAACATCGGCTCTCCAAAAATACAAAGCTTGATATTCAAATATCTACACGACATATGCATACATGTAAATTATCTCATGTGCAAATGTGCGAACTTCACAAAATATCATGCGATGGCACAGTGCGAGTTTAGGAAACAAGACAGGATACAATTAATTATGGAGATATCCAAGAAATAAAAATACAGAAGAAACCAAGTTTTATATCAAGACGGCAACTTTAACAAAACTTTAATAGGAAAAATAACAGATAACATAACTAAAACCATGATGGCGTGTGACCAAGTCATAAACATAAAAAAAATGAATAGGCAAATTTTTTTGTAATCCTTTCAAATTAATTAGAAAAAAGAACTTCTAGGAAGATTTGTGAATGGGAGGGACGGGGCTGCAAAGGGTGAAAAGAAGGGGAGGGAGATGGGGCAATGGATAATCTCCCCTTAAAGGGGACCATCACAAAGTGAACCCTTGCCCTCATACCCCCACCCCGGATTGGAATCTGCTGTAGCCGCCACCCTTTTAGATTCTTATAAATTTTCCTAAACAGCTTCAGTTTCTTTTTATTATCCATTACAATTAAAATTAAATAATTAAATAGACTTTAATTATATTACGTAAACTATCACAAATCCTAATTATCGGGACAGAGAAACTATATGGGAAAAGAACGAGATAATGACGTCATGGGGCTATGAAAGAGTCGGGAAAAACACCTCATATAGGAAACTTTACATACATACACGAAAACAAAGGATCTAATAAGTCTCTCTTCTAATTCTATTTGCTCAAAATGTGCAGCTGTCGCACTGCACGGTAAATCCCCACCGTGTGTGTGTATGTGTGTGTGTGTGTGTGTGTGGGAAGAACAACCATTTTTAGAGATTTTGGCAGAAATCCAATAAATAATTTGAGACGGCCTAACTCTAGGTGGGAGAAATACAAGCAAATAAAAATGTGTATGGACTCCAACTCGAGTACAGCGGATTTCAATTTACAAATCCAATATGTGAATAATGACACAATATATTTGCACACAGAACACATTAAGTTTTTTTTTTCTTAATTAAATTATAATACACCGTTACTTAGCCAAAATTCAAAAATATATTAAATAAATAAAAATAAACCTTTTCTTGATCCGATTATAAGGTCCTAAGATTACTGGGGAGATTTGGGAAAAAATAAAGGCTATCCCAACATGGAAGCAAAATATAGCATACACAAACTATAGCATATATATATATAGCACACACGGGATATAGGCGACCTCTAGCCAAGGTCAACCAAGAGTATAGGGAAGGGATTTCAAGTCAGGTGATGGAAAGATGGAAACCTATTCGGAAAAACAACCCTATAGATAAAACTAGGTTTTAAAAGAAATACCCCGTTAAAAAGGAGAATTAAATTTTTTTGACCTAAATTCTTTTGCATAATATAAAACATACAACACATGGGGGGGGGGGATAAATACACATAAAACACTATAATTTTTTGGAAAAGTGGGGTGGGGGGTCTGTCTGGTGCCGGCCCCCCCCCCCCCAGTACTTCGTCTTGTGGGGATAAATGTACGTCATTTCCTGCTGGCGTCCTCTATAGGTGGAAAATCGTATCTAAGTAACAGTGATGTATACTTTTATTTCGAGAAATTAAATTATTTTTTCTGTACACTTTATAGGTTTTTTTTGGTTCTTTTTGTTCAAGTATAACTACTTTTAATCATGTTATGCAAATCTGATGTATAAAGAAAAATGTTGGTGCATGGCCGGTAACTTTTATACGTCATGGCAACGGAAAATAAATTCCGCGCATGCGCATTTTGTGTGGGAGCACCAAAAAAAACCCCACACAAAAACAAGCAATTTACTAAAACAAGCCATTACGTGAGAACTTGGCCTGAAAAGAGCAAATATAGGTACTATAAAATATTGCTAGTCTCGGATTTGACAAGCCTTAGTTTTTTATGCTGATGAAACATTTTTCAGTAGAATTTTTTTTCCTACAGTTTAAATGCCTAATTTTACTGTTTATAATCATACATGTTCAAATGTACTGGTCACATATAACAATATCGTCGAAGTATTAACTGATACCATGCTGGATTTATATAGAATGTCTAAATAATCATAAAACTAAAGGTGTAATTGATTATAACCAATATATATTTTTTGCAATAACAAGATAATGAGATCCGAACATTGACCAAACAGTACTTAGAGAAATTCAATATCGATTAGTTCATCCTCAACCTCCAACTGATATACTTTATTGCAAGGGGTAAATGGTACCGTATTGAAAGACGTGTTAGGATAAAAGATACCGTTGTTAAAGAATATCCTGACCGACTGAGATCTTAACATCGTACATCATAGCTGCAAACAGTGCAAGCCAATATACACATTTGCATTATGCTCACGCAAGAAATATTGTATCAACCAAATGGGTTTCTTGACCGAGCGATGTCAAGCCCTTGCGCGAATCCCGCTACGAGTCATAGGTTTCCCCGATTCAAAGGAATCCTGTACAACTACTTCTGCAAACTGGAAAGTCCAACGCGTCCAATCTATCAGTAATGTTACTCTAATTAATACATGACCACAAATCCCAACTTCCCAATTGTATGTCAATGTCACAACTGCAAAGCTTCTCTTCGTTAACTTTCCGTAACTTACCGCCAGTATTTCACGCCGTGAAACTATACAACTCAACAACCTAATACAGGGAACCGTTTTTACTACGCCACCTTAGGCCTTTTAAATCATGATTTTTAGCTTCATTTCGCCTGTAACTTTGTAACATATTTACCACCACAGCAACAATAAATGGCGCCCGCCGACGGCGGAACAGTCCTTTTCTGTTGATTCCATTGTATAATTTACCAATCTCCAGTCATAAATACTGCACCTGGAGTCACACGATCAATTCACGCAATTAGATTTGAATAGGGACTACTGAGTGACAGGGATACTCATGCGGCTCTTACCTGAATTCACCAAAAGTAAACCATGTCATCTTGAAACTCACTTACACTTCACTCCGTAACGTTTGCCCCTAGTAATTGGCTAATTATTTTGGTCTAAAGACTATAATCCCAGCACCGACTTCCCATATTCAAGCAAGTATATAAGGAATCCTTAAAATGGAGAGCGGTAAACAAATGCGCATACTCCAAAATATATTACAATATTATACATACCTTGGAATTTTATTAACTATTTTTGTTTACATATTTTCATTGTACTCGTGGATGGGTAATGTGATTTTGCGTTCTGCCTTGCTTATAAAATGTATTGTCTTTGGTCAACAAAAGTTGATTTAGAGAGGATAAGAAAAGAAGTTTTGTTAAACGATGATGGAATTAAATAAACACTGGGGACAATATCGTACGTTGCACATAAATCGCAGAGATTAATTGAGATTTTGCTTAACGGTCAATCAGTCCGCACTCGAAGTAGGGAAATAAGCGAATAGTGCAAAAGCCGACCATTGTCTGATAATCGACGTACATCTGCCACAGCCATATATTGTAAAAATCCCATTACTACAGGTAAAAAAGAATTAACTACAACTGCTTCTTTGGGGCGTCATGTGTGACCAGTGTATATTAGTACTGTTTTAGAAAAATATTGCGACAAACCAAAGTAAAGAAAACAGTCACTTTTATCAATCAGTCCATATCGTTTTACAAATTATACTGAATAACTGACTTCAGTAGAACTCAGAAGAATGTATTCCTGTAAGCACATCACGATTGCGGTGTTTGTACATTTATATAAAGTGGGATCATTTTACAAGCAAAGTATACATTTAAAAATTAACACTACAAATGAGACAACGCTTAAGTACATACGGATTATAATCGTGAGATGGCAAAGAATGGTTCATATGTTGAGAGGTAACCAATACACCAACAAAATAAGAGTTTGTAAGAACATCTTATTTCCTTCTTAGATATACTTAGCCATAATGCAAATTGTTTCCTAATATGAAACATGTAAACATATTCCGACCATGCTGGAAACAAAAATAGTAAATTTAATTTAGTTCAGCGTAAACTGTAAGTTAGTTCTTTCCTTTTGGCATGGTGTCTGAATAAAAAAGTATATTTCTCAAATTTGCTAACCACTACACTGTCATTATGTAATTAGATACCTAATTGATGTACCATGGTTGTATACATATATCTATACATATATATAGTTTTGTGGACATGTACGGTTGAATAATACCATCCCGTGTTTGTGTAGGGAAATGCGTACATCACAATCGCACTCGTAAATTTGAATCAATACCATCTCATGAATGGTTAGGGGCCGTCCATTTAGTATGTACGCATAGAGGGGTGGGGTGGGGGTAACCCAAATGCATAGGCTTGAGCATGGAGGTATACTGATAATATATGTACGCATTTAAGGGGGGGGGGCGCTGAAACCTCGAAAATAAGTTGTATAATACGTAACCTGTTCGACTTGGTTCAGTAGGCTTTTGCATTTTAGCGGACATAAGACAAACTTGTCCCACCCAGTCACACTATCCTGACACCAGGCCGACTAATCCGAACACTAACCTCTTAATGATCGGCACCAAAAGAGGCAGCTGCTAGTACCATTTTTATGTCTTTAGTATGATTCGGCCGGGGTTTGAATACGCGACCCCTCGCATCCGAGGCGGACGCTCTATAGACACATTGCACCATCGGAGAAGTCGCTTAGTAAAGAATGTACGATACTGGTTCCTGTTTTTCATGACAACTCGACCTGGAGACCTACCTGATGGAAAATGAAGGCGCATTATAAGGTTATAATATACGAGTCCATAAATACATAAATATTTTTAAATTATAATTTTCGAGCAATTAGTGTCTCTTAGCATTTAACAAAGTCTGCTTGCAGTAGCGTACTAAGGGGAGGGGGGTTACAACATACTTCGATGCTAATACTACTGATTTCAAGCATAAAATTAAAGCTAAACAACAGCATATAACATGTTTACATATATTATTAAGTACGTCTTCATTTGTCTTTCCGTGCGCCAAATACCTTCCAACACAAAGATTTTCCATATAGGTAAATTAGTTGTACCAATCTTAAACAACCATATATTTCGACATATATAATATCAATGTATAGGTTCCTCATCAGTTTAAATCGATCTGTGCCAAAAAAAGTCGAGAAAATTAATAATAAAAAAGTTGGTATTTATGACTCATTATTGCTTGCGACTTTACCGATCTTCATATCCTTGATATGTGCATCTACCCTTCCCGTTTTGCAATAGTAGCACATACTTGGATGCTAATACTATAGATTTGAAGCATATAATTTAAGATGTACAACATTAAATAATATGTGTATGTATCTTATTAAGTACGGTTTCATATGTCTGTTTGTGCACCCGATGCCTTCCTATCCGAACGGTTTCCATATAGGTGAATAATTTATACCAATAGTAAACAAACACAGCTTTTGACAAATTTCATATTAATATATAGGTTCTCATCTGCCTAAATCGATTTGTGCCAATAGACGTGTGTGAAAATACAAAATAAAAAAGTTCCACTTTTTACGGAATATCGGGTGCGACTTTACCGATCTTCATATGCTTGCTACTTTAATACACCCTTCCCGTTTTGTGATTGTAGCACATACTTCGATGCTAATATTAGAGATCTGAAGTATAGAATTAAAACTATACAATATTATAAAATGTGTGTATATATCTTAATAAGCACGTCTTTATTTGTCTGTCCGTGCGCCTAGATCCGACCTATACGAAAGTTTTTCATATGGGCGAATAAGTCATAACAATCGCAAAAACAACGGTTTTGACACATTTGATATCAGATGACAAATTTGATTTTAATTGATATGTTTCTAATCATACTAAATCGATCTGTGCCAATAGACATGTGTGAAAATGCAAAATAGAAGGTTTTGTTCTTTTTACTGAATATCGGGTGCGACTTTACCGATCTGCATATCCTTGCTACGTGAATCTACCATTGCCGTTTTGCGATCGTACTACATATTTCGATGCTATTGCTATATATCTAAAGCATATAATTAAAGCCGTACAACTGTAAATAGTATGTGTATGTATCTTATTAAGTATATCTTCCTTTGTCTGTCATTTCGCCTAATGTCTTCATATACGATCGTTTTCCATACAGGTGAATAACTCATAACAATAGTAAATAAACCCCGATTTTGACAAATTTGATATAAATTGATAGGTTTCGCATCAGTCTAAATCGATCTGTGATAGTAGAAATGTAAGAAAATGCAATATGAAAGTTTTGGTATATTTGACTCTGTATCGCTTGTGAATTTAACAATCTTCATAACCTTGATACGTGCATCTTCCATTGCCGTTTGTCTCGGTATCACACACTTCAATGTTTATAGTATAAATCTGAAGCATACAAGGAGAGCTATACAACAGTATATAATATGTGTATGAATCTTATTAAATACATCTTGATGTGTCTGTATGTCCGCCCAATGTCTTCCACAGCGAGCGTTTTCCATATTGTGTATTGTTCCACTTCCTATTTTTACACTACCTAATTTTGACCTAGTTTAATAAACACCCATTTCTACAGAGGACACATCTGTCGCAGCCTCGACATTTTTTTACACTTATCAGCATTGAGTCACTCGGACAAAAAGATTTGTCAAAAGTCATATCATTATTATTAATGAAGTGAAACAAGGACACATACGATGAAAAAAATAATACATTTCTCCAATTCACTTTTTTCCAACCAGGAAGTCCTCTTAAAATCTTTACCAACTATTCTGACAAGGCAAATACAATTCGTTCCATACCAATCATCCAGTCTGCTACTCAACATGTGTTAGCTATGTGACTCACAGCTGATAACTGCATCTCCATCACCATTTTAGAATTGTGTTTTGTGTTTTACGTGAATATGTCATTACTGATTTTCTGAGGTGGTTCTTGGGTATTTTACTTTGGAGTAATGAACATGAAACACACGTTTATGGTATATTTCATAAATAAATCAGCATCCTCTACATTACTGCTAATTTAAATAAAATTACGTGTATTACTATTAGGATGTTTCTCTCAAAAATAGGCAATTTTACTTTAATAGTAAATTTTCAAACGTCCATTAAACTAATCTTGATATTTAACTTATTTTGACAAATTAATTCTTTCTAAATGTCTTCTGTCTCCTATTATTTGCACTATTAGAGAAATAAGTTATGAAGTATGCAAAACAGTTTTGTACCTTAAACAGTACATGTACATTAAAGAATTGGGGTTCTGCATATTCACAATGCCATTTAATTATTGCAAGGATGTTGTACACTAAATCCAGTATTCTTTTATTATAAGTAAACAATTGTATTATTATACCATCATGATTTTCCCCCAATTTTATTCTTTCAGCTTTTCCAACAAAATATCTGTTCCAAAACAAATTTTTTGATAAATATAGGAACAAATTCTGAGTAAACACCATTTTTCTTTTGTTGTCGTTGTTAATGGTAGACTGAGAGAAGAAAATGCAGCAGCATATAATATGAACTTAAGTGAAGTTATGAACTTACTAAGCCTGGATTTAAATAAATGGTATCACTTGTATTTCTAATGACAGCCACAATCCTCTTAGTTTGGGCTCAAGACCAGCAATAGTGAATAGAGGTATTTCGAAAGACATATAACAGCTCACTCATTATAATGTTACTAATTAGCATTATTGAAAACTTCTTAGATATCAAAATAAATAGTATATATGTATGGTGCTTGTTGGCGACATTGGCAGATTATTCACTCCACATCCTGGTTCCCGGGCAGTTTTGATCTCTCACAATAATAATCACGGGCATAGTGGCTCGTTACAAAGAAAATCAACAGATTTGGGTTCTAACCTGTAACACTATTAACATATTATATTGTTACAGGTTAGAACCCCATCCCTTGATTTTCTTTGTAACGACCCCTGTCATCATGGGCAGTAAATTTGAAACATACTACTTCCGGGTCAATCTATTTTTAAGGTGCAATATATACTAGTACATAATGGGAGGTAACTCAAGTTGTGCTATTCAATTCAATTCATTAATGAAAAAATGGAAATAAATAGGTAAAAAGGCAATTATTTATTTTGCAGATGAATATTTATCGAATATTTAACATTCAGCAGCATAAATATGCATTTATTTTATTGATATTTGTGGCAAGAGTGCAGAAAAGGACGACGTGCTTCGTGGGCAGATGGAAATCTGCCCACGAACTTTTATCTGCCCACGAAACCGTCTGAGGACGACAAAACTGCCCACGACCCACCTTAAATAATAGTATATATATATATATATATATATATATATATATATATATATATATATATATATATATATATATATATATATATATATATATATAATATTTCTTATTTAAATATTTGTCTTAAATATAATATGAAGGGTTTATTTGGCGCTGGGAGATTCGATCTTGACAGGCTAAACAGACTCACGACGGCGGTATCTAGCTGATCTGTTTAATATTATCAACGAGGGCAAAAAAGAATTTCGCGACGACGGCGCATCTCATGTATGGTCGTCATTTAAAATTATCCGCGACGTTGACTCAGTCAATATCATTGACGAACTCTTCTTCGGTGATGAGGTCATCATCGATGCTACAATGACTGATGCCCGAGCAAAAACAATTATTGATTATCTCGCTGATGGACATCAAAGTGATGGACGTGTTAAGAAATATTTTTTCAGAATAAAATTTATTGTCCAAACAGATTCCGATGAATGGATTATCCGTGACAAACTCGACCCTGTTCTTGCTAACGGAAAGACCATTCTGTTAAGTAGTGGCTGTAAACCAGGAATGCTGACCGGGATTGATAAACCATATTACCCTCGAGCGTATCCTGTAACCGCAGTCATTTATGGAATATATCCGGTAAAAAAACCAAAAATTGATAAACTCGCCCCGATGCGATTTTCAACGCTGAATTGTGTAGCTGAACGAGTAATGGAACATTTTAAAAACGCAAAACGAGGAAACGGTTTAACCGATCTGCGACGTGAAAAAATAACAGCCTGGGCTGAATCGGTTAAAGATACTGGGGCATCAATAAATGATGTTGCTGCGCTATCATGTAAATTAAAATGTTCAATAACAGTAAAAACACTAACCGGGGAAATATTATATAATTCCAAGCATTATAAAAAGTCAGGATCACCGATTGAAATTATCGATCATAACTCTCATGCCTGGACTGATGCGGTTACAATATTTCCACGAGACCGTGTTGTCAAATTTTATCGCGGGAATATATTTGATGCTATTTACAGGTTGAGTAAAACCGACCCTGTGTCAGTGTGGTTATTTAGGAGTTCCGAAGATTCCGAGTATGATCAATTTGTAAAACCCAACGGGGAATTATACCGGACAGAATCGTTGCAACAACAAATGAAAAAACTCGCAGAACAATATGTGAGAAACGCAAGCATTTCCAACGACAACATTGAGCAGTTATTGGTTAATTGTTTTACAGTTCCAAGTGTTGCCGCTCACGCCGCAAGAGAAAGAAATTCGTGGAGACCAACCCGAAGTCAGTTTCTTTCAGATATACAATTAAGTTGTGTCGAGTATGGGCATGGCGGGTTGTGGAATACCCGATATGACTACCGGGATATGATTTCCGTGGATATGATTGCCTGCTACCCAGGAAGCTTTCTCGGGAACGGAGAGTGCCGCGAATACTTTGCGCGGTTTGGACATCCCACGAACTCGATGACACGAGTCGCCGTAAACGGCAGTTTACCCGACTTTGATTTGACAGGATTTGCTCGTGTGACTTCGTTTGAATTCGCCGCGGAGCTTCATCAGATTTGTTATGTTTGGTTTTGCAGACACTTCGTCGAAAAGCGCTGGGTACCAATAGTGTTATTGCGATATATGCTTGACAGCGGCATACTGTTGTCGCTGACTGTCAGTGAAGCAATCATATGTTATCAACCGCAGACCTCAGTTTGGTTACCAACACCGGAGCGTATTACCCTCGATGAAGTTATCGAAGAATGGACACGAGCACGTCCAGAAACTCCTCTTGATGCTATCCGCGAAGGAGCTCCCGAAATTCTCAAGATTAAACTCAGCAATGGTGAAAGCACAGCGAAAGATCTTGGACGAAGAATAATCGGTAAATTTACTCAGGGTGCAGCATTTGATCATAAAATGCATCACTCGCGGTTGATTATCGATGAAGCTGAATTGGATTTTATAATCGCCGACGCGGTTGCCAGAGACATATTTTGTAATCGGGAGGATGTGTTCTTGTCCGACGGAAAACAGTTGGGCACAATTGTAAGTTATATCGACGGAGAATCGCCTCAGTGCACCCATTTAAGATCTTCAATGCTGGGTTATGTTTCTATAAATTTGTTATCGATGGTAAATCGATTTCCTGACACCGCAGTTAGAGTTGCCACGGATTCATTTTATATCGATAAAAAATATTCAGAATCACTGACCGATATAATGAAATTCTGCGGCGGAGATGAATGGGGTTCGTGGAGAATAAAAGCCGAGATGTTACACGAGTATTGTGAATCCGCCGATGTTGCAATCGAGGATGATTATTATAAATCCGAGATGCCAGAAATATCTTCCGCACCGTCTGTATATGATCCAATCACCAGACACAAAACTGTTTATTTTAACGGGCCGGGCGGGTCTGGTAAAACAACTCGAGCGATTGAATTATTTGGAAAATCAGATATGATTGTGCTAACACCCACATACAGGCTTGCCAGGGAGATGAAACAGCGAGGAGTCAATTCTTGTACTTATCACAGCTTTTTCAAATATAGCGGCGGTGTGTGGACGTCAGATCGAATGGGAACAAAATATATCAATGATATAATAATTTGGGATGAGATATGTACGGTACCGTTAGATACATTAAAAACATTTCTTGATTGGCTGTTAACGAAAAATACTGCAGTGATTATGTGCGGCGATCACGGTCAACCACCTCCGTTTGTCGGCGCATCTCCGCATGATTGGTTAAAAGATTTTGTTGATTATTACGAAGAAGTGTCTAATGATTACCGAGCACTTGATGCAACGTTGAAAGAATTTAAAACACTAATCAGATTACAACCGAATAAAATTCAATGTGAAATCATGCGCGAGATGATTCCTAAAACTTCAATGAGTGACTTTTTACGCGTGTGGAAACCAGAGGATTTGATAGTGGCGAGTAGAAAGATAGTCAGAGACACACTTCAACAACAGCTATTTCAATTACAACAAGAAAAGTTTCCAATGCTGCCAACGCCGTTATGTTATAGACCAGCTGATACGCGGTTACAAAATATAGATGTTGATATTCCAGGAAAGACAGAGAAACAGAATTTAGTATTGAATGATATTGTGTTAGTTGACATCGATGCTGTCAAAGATGCACTAAAAATGAATAAATCCCCGTGGACGCTAGGATACGCAATGACCATTCATTGTTCTCAAGGACTGACTATCTCTGATACAACTGTCTGGATCGTTGATGATCGAATCGAATGGTCGAACTTAGTCTACTTGGCTGTGTCCAGAGTCAGAAGAATATCTCAACTGCGAAGAATTGTCTTGGAAGATTCAAACGCTGATAAAATTAATAATGAAAACAACAGCGATGATGATGTAATAAGAAAAAAATTAGCCGGTTACAAACAGAGTGACAAAAAAAATAATCGCGACTTTGATCTTGATGTTGAATTTATTATTGAGTTAAAACAACAGCAGAATAATCACTGTGCGAGCTGTAATTGTATAATGCTATGGCAGTATTCGAATAAAAATTCAAGACAATTTACCGTAGACAGAAAAGATAACAATCGCGGTCATACACGTGATAATGTCATGTTGACCTGTCTTGAGTGTAATCGACGTCGGGGTGCCAGCGCTAGTTAAGTGATCGAAATCACTTCAGTGATTTCGGCGGCAATTGTGTGTCCTCGGGAATTACCTGAAGTTGCTCACGGGTGAATCCACGCTGAGGAGCAGTTGAATCCAACCTGTAGATTGCTGGTCTGCCAGTGGATCTTGTCACGGTGGATATCTTATGTGTGGTAACACTCCAAATGGGATCAGTCGCTCTTCGTTTACCACCTTCAAGTTCACCTGGTTCATATAAATATCTAACTGTAACATTACCCAGTATTTGCTGTTTTTCTTTCTTTCGTTGTAGTGGTATATTTTTTTTTCGTGATCGCGATGGCAGGTTTCATGTTGGTTGTTCGTGTGATCTCGCTATTTAGCGCAGTTATCACACTTGGTAATCTTGCAACCCATTCACGCGATCTCGTATCCTGAATAAATTCCTTCGCGTATTGATATCCAAATAACCGCTCAGCAAGTGTTCGATTGAATCGCTCAACAATTGCCTGATCACGGTGAATTTCAGTGTGTCCTCGTCTGATGGTGACGTTATGTTGTTTCATCAACGATGATACTGCACCTTGAAATTCTTTGCCAGTATCAACTTGTAATAGATTTGGCCATCGTAGACCACGTTGATAAATTCTTTCAAACGCAGAAGCAACCTCAGATGCTGTTTTAGTTGTTAACGGTTCAGCATCTTTGTATCTACTTGCAACATCAAGTATGGTTAACGCGTACTTGTATGTGCGTCTTCGGATAGTATCATGTGGCAGAAATAATATATCAGCTTGATGAACCTCATTTGGTACACTAACATCGAAATGCGCGAAGTGAATTTGTTTAGGACGCGGCAGATAAATTTGCCATATTGCCTGTCGGGATAACCAATTTTTGGCAGTAACTGCTGTAACTTTTGCTGCTTCAGCGAGTTTACTAATTGCTGCGTTACCTCTCCAGTATCCGCTTGGGGAATAATAAATCGACTCCATTATAATTAATTACCAGCGCCTAATACAAGCTTAGATTTCATTGCAGTTTTTATTAACCAGGATGCTAACTTTTCTTTGAAAGATTTATCAGGGATGGGATTTAACGCGTGAATTAATTTCACATCCGCGAGATGGCGCTGTTGCAAATCCTTGCTTCGGTAAGCTACATCATGAGCATGACACGCCTTATCAATAGCGTTTATCGGATACTCACCTGGTTTTGGCTGATCCTGAGCATCAAGTCTGATATCAAGTCGGGTTCCAGGACTGCAATAATTATATCCTGGAAGATGTTTTTCTCCTGGGTATTTAGCCCACGGAGCCCCTGGTAACTTTGTTAACTTGGCTGCGATATCACCTCCGTTTTTTTTTAATAAATCTAAATTTTTTTGTGCCACATCGTTCACACTTGGCCTGTAAGCGCTTGTCGATTATTTTTTGTTGTAATTGTTGTTGTATCCGTAGTTGGGGTATGTGCTCGACATTTCACACAATATAAATTCATATTTATTTTATGATATATCTAATGGAGATCACTGACTTTTCTGCGTCAAAGCGACGAGAGCCAATCAAACATAACTCAGTGCTACCAAATTCAATTCGAATGATTATTATAGGTCCATCTGGGTCGGGTAAGACACAGTTGTTACTTAATTTAATAATGAAGTGGATGAAGTGGGATAAATTATATTTAATAGCCCCGTCTGTGGACGATCAGCGGTGTTATCAGGTATTAAAAGATTTTAACGAAAGTGCAGCATCGATAATGGAAAATCAAAGTGATTTTCACGAAGATATTATTGATTTTATAACTGATATCAATGAAGCACCGAGTATCGATGACATCGATGGGAGTATTAATAATTTAGTTGTGTACGATGATATCATGTTGGACAAACAATCAAACCCTGCCAGGATATTTTCACGCGGCAGGCATAAAAACACCGATGTGATTTATGTAACTCAACGTTATACACAAATACCAAAAGTGATCAGAGATAACTGTAACGTTCTTGCGGTATTTAACGGCGTTGACGCACACACGTTACAAAATATTCATCGAACTTGGTGCAGCGGTGACATGGACATAAATAAATTCAGAAATTTCTTTAGTCATGCTCAGGCAAAACCACACCGATTTGTAACGATAAATTTACATGATCCTCGGACACGGTATCGAGTTGGGTTAGATACAATTTTTAACTAGAAATCCTAGAATATTTACATCGCTAGCGGCAGAGAGACTGAGCCACCAAGTGTTTCGTCGACGTCTCCCTACGTCAAGAAGTATTTTTATAGTTAGTTATTTTTCATGAAATAACTCTTCTGGTCAGCAGAGAAGGCTTATTTATCATGGTTTTCTGAATAGAGGGTTTATTTTGTGAAATAAAGACCTTCTATCAAGAGTGTTTTCGATAGAGGGTTCTGTTGGAACGAATAGTTGGTGGGCTCAGTCTCTCTGCTGCTCTTTAAAAAAAGTCTAAGAAAATGAATAATAATCGCTTTCATATAAAAATTTTGTATCGATCATCAGTTTTCCTTTAATGTTTCAATATATTTTGATACAAATAATCACTCTCTACTCGAGAGATAAACAGACTGATTAAAGAACGTTACTGGATTCATAGCTTAGATGCTTTTGTCTCCAAATGGCCTTAATACCAAGGCATTGTATAAAAAGTGTATATATTTTTGGTCTAAAGAAGCATAGAATAAATGCAATGTAATTTGCACAAATTTATCGGCGTTTGTTTTGTTTTATATTTCAATAACACACACACACACACACATACACACATAAGGCGAACAAAGACAATTTTGACGTTAAAGTGCTCCTAATTCTCTCTATAAAATTTGCATCCAGAAAGAAATAAACATACTGGCAGCCTGAAGAAAACGTCCCATAGTTTAACTATGGCCAGTTTGTTCCCATATTACTACAAATGATAACCACACATTATCGTTTAATATAACGATACTGAGCTTATTTTCACGTCTCACAATATCAAAGCAAACATTTTATTAATGAAGAGATCAATGCATTATTGAGTCCTTTAAATGGCATTATTAGATTCCACTGAACTAGTGAAGACATCGTTGCTAACAAAGGAATATTATTATATTTTTACCTCGCTTAATGATCTATGTATTGTCGATGTGAATTTTATCACCTTGTATTGATTTCTTTTAATTCACCTATAATGCTCTGCGTAGCCAATATTTTAAGCCTCCAAACCGCAAATGAATAATTGAACAACTGCGTGAAATGTATATTTTCCTTCGCCCTGTTTATACAGACTGGAAGCAGCTCAGTTTGTATAGCGTCAGACACAAAATCCGAGAGTCCCGGGATTGATACCTACCCAGGTAGATTACCGTGCTTCGTCTTTCGGTAAGGCACTTCCCATTTGGTCAGCATTACATTACCAATATATATTAAAAGCGCTGCTACAAACCAGCCAAACAATCAACCATCTATATGTATGCGACATTTTAACAAAGAAACCAACAGGGGTTTCAGAGTGCATGTGCACAAGATCAGTACTTTATCACGAATGAAGGTCACAGCCAGGAACACAAGAACGTAACTAAAATACCAGTCACTACATGCTTTGTTTTTAAAGTATCCATAGTTACCACATAAATTATTCCAGAGGAAAGACATTGTAAATGGCTCTCATAAACAGGTATGTATTGATCCATGTTAGGTACCGTATCATTCTAATCAAGACTACACCCTAATTGCGTAGAAAGAAAGAGCGACGATTGTTGTGTTTCTTTGTTTGTTTTTTTCTTTCTTACGGAGGGCATACTTCGTTTTATTAATATATACTAGTACATGGTTGTGCGAAAATATAAAAGAAGAGTTCTAACGGATGAAATGAGATGATTAAGACTATTTTTCATGTCTTACGATGCTTACCTGTATTATTTGGTTATTTCCGTGTGCAGTTATAGGCGGCATATACTAACATGTTGCACGTTGCATCCAAATAATAAGATCATTGTTGATAAGAAAAGACATGAAAATAAGTTGGAATATCTAAATGCTTTACCAGAAAGGCGTGCATATTTATATTTTGTAACTCGAGGAAATGGCCCTTTAACATGAAGTTGTCAAGTTCATGTTGCTCATCTGTAACACCAATGACCATTCAGAATCTTAACGTTCAGATAATCTGAATTTAAATTCCATGAATGTCTTTATTTTAAGTCGATACATATCTTTATTTAAAGTTGGTGTATATTTTTATTTAAAATTGAAGCATGTCTTTACTTAAAGTTAATGTATATGTTTTATACATATAAAACTTCTTATTTTTATTGAACTTAAGTTTTCAGGATTTTACATATTTCTCTACATTGCCACCTGACCAGGTATATCGGGCATTACCTTAAAATTGTTTTCCGTCCTGATCTTTACTTATGTTATTTCCTTTACACACACACACACACACACACACACACACACACACACTATTGTAAAAAATGAACCAGTCATTTAGAAACCCCAATGTTTTACGTTGCGTGTTTGTTTGTTTTATGTGAAAGTAAAGAAAAACGAAGAAATAAAACCAAACGTGAACAAAAGGGTCAACTTTTTCTTAAACTCATCACTTCTGTTATTCACTCGACATCATATTTTCCAGCCATTTGCGTGACAAAACACAATTTTTATAAAAGACGAGACTAGGGAATTTTCATGCGCAATGTGATCTGTATATACAATATTTTGCAAGTAATATTAGGAGGATGAAAAATTCATCAAAGATTTTATTGTCATCTTTTTGTTTAAGTTTAAAATTTGGGTTATAACTTTGGACCCATTCCACAAATAATAAACTGTTCTGGATTTAGTCATAATGAACTGATGAATTTATACACTAACTAAATATCAATTATTTGTTCTAGTTAAGCGACAGGTTATTCAATATAATTACCTCTTAGAAATTACCGTAATCTGGTTGCAGCAGTTAGAATTGATATTAACAAATATGTTATGCGCAACTGAAGTCATATGCACAAAATACATTTTTAGTAACCAAAGTTTCAATACAAACTTTGACTGATTCCGCTGTGTTTCTTCGGGAGTTTTCAAAACTAAATTTTTAATCAAAACAGAACCTACAGGAAATTGTGTAGACTTCTTTTACTCTTTTGTAGCAAAAAACCACCTCGACCAGCAAAGTACTGATACTTATTATCATGGGCCGTCGCCGGATTCGTAAATGGCCAGCTTGTACAGCAATGGTTACCATGGGACATAATACGCCAACAAATATGGGTCTATGCAGTTTGTTAGAAGTAATCAGTAGATCAAAGTCTATGTTGTTTGCAGCAAGATTCGACTTAAAACATATATGCGATTCATTACTGCCTACGTTACTGTCTTATTTTTGAGAAAAGCAACAGTAAAGACAAACACAATTCTCATTTCACTTGTTGTTAATGTCACTATTAAGAGAAGAATTCTTTATATAAAACTTTATGGTTCATAAATCGAAATAAAAATTGACGTACAAAATTATGTATAATCTTAAAATAAAGAGATATTCAGCCACTGAATACAACTGTCATTCTTTAAGAAGAAAATTTATCTATAATCCGAGAATTAAAACGAATATACTAATTACACAGATTTCAAGATGCAATTCGAACTATTGAATATTCATTTTCTTCGCCGCAAATACGTGTTTTCTTTAAAATTCGTGAACATCAAATGCACTATAACTTACAAACATGGTAGAGGCACCATTACATCTTGGAGTACCTAATAGTAAACGAAGACTCTTGTTATAATCAATAACTATTTTTTTTGTTGTTATTTCTCTATATTTTGCAGAAGTGCGCAATACACTGTGCAACAGTAAGATCTGAGTAATCTAATTTTAAAATTCTAAGAAAAATTTCTAAATATTTGTAAAAGCAATGTTTGTCAGAAAACAAAAATCTGTAATATTTAATAATGTTTTCGTAATTGAACAGACTGGATTTAAATTTATCACGAGATATTCATTATATTTGCCACCAACATTAGTTTATAGTGGCATGAGAAGACACTCATAGAAAACTGTGTCGCTTCTTTTTGAATAGTGGCAAAATTTCATTACACTGACATCATTAACCGCTTTAGTCTTTAAATTAAATACTTTCTACGAAAGGAAAACGTGTATATCGCGTTTGTAAAACACGAAACTCGTTCTACAGATTGACAAGGGAGAAGAATTTATATACAAAAAGAGCTTTATAAAGATGAAGAAAAAAATGACTCGCAAAACAAGTAATTTCAAGCACTTTGCATCGTTATATTCTTTCAAACTAGCTATCGTAGGGCCTAGCGCAAAAATCACGAACACAGCAGCCCCTAAGAAAAACTTCGGTTGGTAGCTAATTCTTCGGTTGGTAGCAATTCTAGAAAAGAAAAAGATAGGATAACGTCCATTTGGAAGACACATTACAAGCCTCTACAACAGTGCCCTATGGAAACATCGAGCTGGTTTAGACCAAATTGACCTTATGTAAACTTTTCATAATTTATGGAAAATACATCTGAATGCATTAGGCGGATTAATTAGTTCAAAATGTATACATTTTCTTGAAGCGCGGTTAAACATGCATTTAATTGACCAATCGTGTAAGCTGTATATGGGCTCAACCATATTTTTGCCGTATGTTTGAAGGTAGTTAAATGGTCCGTTTCGTAAAAATTCGATGTAGTTTCCGGCCTGTGTGCAACGACAGTGGTCATAAATCAATCAAGTCCGCCAAAAGTAGAGAAAATTAGTTGGAAGCAATAAAAACAAGTTTAAACTCCACTATTGTACGTGTTGCAATAATTTTTAGATAGTTGTCTTTAAAAAAATTGGAGTACTCAATATCCCAAGTTTCTTTTTTCTTTTGTTCATTAGTTTTGAGGCCACCACCAACACCACCCTAAAACATTATGTCAGCCATCTTTATTTGACGCTTAAGTTATCATTTTGTTGAATTTTATACTACGCATACTTTTTAATACCAATATAACTAACATTACATACGAGTTCTTGAGGCAGTTGGTATAAAATATGAGGAAACGAAACATTAGATGAGACAAGAGAACTTTCAAAGGGTGAAAACGTTTCAGGATGGAAATTACCGGTGGCAAGAAAGATATGTCTGTCAATAAAAGTGAGTCCCATACACGGCCTTCCTAGTTTAATGAACAAAATAAGGACTGGAAAGTAGACCAGAAAACTGATGTTTATCCATGGACCACTAGAACACTAGATCAGAGAGACTATGTTAATAGATTGTACCTTCAAAGGAAAATCGGTAGCAAAGGCTTGGCAAATGTGAAAGACTGTACTCGGGAAGAACGCGAGCGAAAAATGTGGGGTAATTGATGAAGAATTTCAATGATTATTCTAGGAAGACGGCATTCTCAAAGACAAGGAACTAAACAATGGTTAATCAGAGAAAAGGCGCAACGAAACGAAAAGAGAATATAAAAAATATCCATCAGGTACACATAACAAGAAACTAGAGGGGACGCAAGGAGAAGGCTCCACCTGTGTGCGTTTTAGAAGGAAACAGAAACTCGTGGTCAGCAAAGTTAATGCCAGTATACACAATCATCACATTTCACCATTGTGCATAGTATACAGGAGTAAGGACGAGGCAGTCAGTTACCAGACCGGATGCAGGATGTGACGGGTTCGATGCCTGCCGAGTCATACCAAAGACTTATAAAAAATGGTACTAGCATCTGCCTCGTTTGGTGCTCAGCATTAAGAGGTTAGTGTTAGGACTGGTCGGCTTGCTGTCAGGATAATATTACTGGGTGGGACATAATGTTACATGTCTGCGCCATTAGCCCACCTTTCTAGAAGTCGCTATAATCTGTCACACTGCAGACAATG
Organism: Sinohyriopsis cumingii; assembly: GCA_028554795.2. Taxonomy (NCBI): domain Eukaryota; kingdom Metazoa; phylum Mollusca; class Bivalvia; order Unionida; family Unionidae; genus Sinohyriopsis; species Sinohyriopsis cumingii. The sequence continues at coordinate 100,669,153 of CM068826.1, forward strand.
TAGCCGTATGACTGATTTTAAAAAAAAGCTAAGTTAGAAATTCAAATCACACACACACACACACACACACACACACACACACACACACACAGAGTTAATGCAGCAAGCTCGGGAGTACAAAATTAGTAAGACAATTAAGCTATGGCAGTACACTAGCAACTATCTAAGAAGATGGATTCAGTGCATCACCAAATGTTACGATTACTCAGCCAGAAAAGGAGTCGAAAACAGTGAGGCACAAATGTGGGATTTCAACATCCAGACCAATATAATAACTCTGACACAGTGCAGGTAGACAAGGAGAGGGACATGTCCTGCATTATAGATATAGCAGTACAAGGTGACTACTATATTGTAAAAAAGAACCAGAAAAATGAAGTAGGCCAGGAAACGTGGAATGGCATGGGACACGTAGACAAAGATCGTTTTAATTATGATCGGAGCGATATGAGTTTTAACACAGGACACAGCCTACATGAATTACAACACAGGGCACAGACTACATAAGATACAACACAGGGCACAGCTTACATGAGTTACAATACAGGGCACAGCCTCCATGAGTTACAACACAGGACACAGCCTACATGAGTTACAACAAACACAAGATACAGCCTACACGAGTTACAAAACAGGACACAGCCTACGTGAGTTACAACGCAGGACACAGCCTACACGAGATACAACACAGGACACAGCCGACATGAAATACAACACAGGGCACAGCATACATGAGTTACAACACAGGACACAGCCTACATGAGTTACAATGCAGGACACTGCCTACACAAACCAGGACTAGCGCTAAAGCCTGACCAACTACAAAAATGCGACACTCGTAGAAACAACATGGATATTAAGGAATGTCATTGAGACCCACGGACACAGAAAGATTCAAAATTTCATGCAGTAAGAAAGCAGTCACAATACCATCAGGAAGACGTGAAAAATAGAAACAATAACAAACAAACAAACGAGTAAATAAATAAATAAATAAATGCTTCTTTCATCCCATGGGACGTTAGTTGCTAGTATTTGCATAGTTTTACTTTTCTACTTGAAAATTAAACATTATTCACGGTTTGTAGGATCTCAGTAGTCAAGGATTTACTATACTTTCTTATGGTTCTTATTCTGTGCGGGGGTAATGGGGGTGGGATGGGGTTATATTATTATTATTATTATTAAGATTATTATTATTAAGATTATTATTATTGTTATTATTCTAGAGTGTGAAACAGATAATTCATTCTGCCTAGAGCTTATGATCTCAAGGTAATTATTTGTATTCGTGTATCCAATTCTTTGCTAAATAAATCAAACGTACATTTCCTTTCCACCTCGTCACTTTTCAACCTCTCGTGTAATGCTGAATACACAATGTTCATGTCTAATGTAGATAAGAAATTTCTTCCACTAAATTGGCGAATAAGTAGTCGAATTGTAGATCGTCTGCCTATTTTAGAATTCTGTGTTCTCGATACATTCCCTATACTCCAATCCTAAGATTGTAGAGTTTAATAACTAAAGATTCGATTAGGTGTTTACATTATGAAACCGGCAACTCCGCTCCATTATAAAGATTGTAGAGTTTAATAACTAAAGATTCGATTAGGTGTTTACATTATGAAACCGGCAACTCCGCTCCATTATAAAGAATGTAGAGTTTAATAACTAAAGATTCGATTAGGTGTTTACATTATGAAACCAGCAATTCCGCTCCATTATAAAGGTTGTAGAGTTTAATAACTAAGGATTCCATTAGGTGTTTACATTATGAAACCGGCAACTCCGCTCCATCACTTGTTAAGTTCCACTACAGTATATGTTTCGGTAAACTGATAATATGTTAGTTCCAACCCTAACTGTAAAATGTATATTTTAGCACTGAAACAGACCAGTGAGGATTGGGAAGACATTGTCAAGTATGAGTCTCAATATATAGAAATCATTATATGGTGGCAGACGTTACAACAATATCAATTTTATACGTGTGCTTCTGAAAAAAAAAAACCCACAAAAATAAGAAACTGAAACGTGCTACATTTCAAAGATTAGCTGGAGAGGCTGCAGTGGAACTGCTCAACCAATTTTCATTTCAAGAGGAGTAAAAAGACAAATTGAGCATCTGATACAGAATCTTAATAAGTATTGTTCCGCAAGGAAACACGAGACCTATGAGATGTATGTCTTCAACAGCAAATTACAAAATTTCTGGAAAGATTTGATCAATTCCTGTCGGATTTAGCAATCCTAACAAATATTGCAAGTTAAAAGCATCAGAAATGGCATCATACAGGACAGAATCATTGAAGGGATAAATGATCATACAGTGGCAAGACGGCCATGGGAAAAGGATTTATCACTTGAAAGATGAAGTGAAGCATAGCTTAGGCCGCATCAGTTAGAATGAAAACAATTACTACGAAGGGACAACCAGATGTTGATGCATTGTAAAAGAAAGAAAGCCAGCAAAGAGTTAAACTTCAGAAGTGCTTTACAGAAAAAAAAAGCAAGGAAAGGAAGTGATGAATTACTGTACAAATGGTGGATTGTTTAATAGAAGCTAGTTATACCGAAATCATCACAGCTGCCATCAAGGACAGTTGATCTGTAGTAAACAGTGTGTGTGTGTGTGTGTGTGTGTGTGTCATAACCAACACAGCTAAATATTTTTGTCTCTTTTGTACCCCTCATCAACCAAAAAATAATTTTCTGTTGGAAGGTTTAATCATTGTTAATCTTTGATTGATTTCTATACATACCAACCAACCTATCTACCTACCTGCCTGCATGTATAAACGGATGAACTGAAGCAGAATTCTACGGTATTCTGAAATCAATATCGCTCTGTTAGCCTTATACGATAAGGGAACACTGTTCAGTGTCTGTGGCCTGCTCAGTTAACCGTTGAAAACAGCACTGTAAGAAGAAACTCACTACCGGGATTGCCTTGACTGGAAAGCTCATCCTTAATGTACGACAAACACACGCATTTGTCTCGATTCTAACAACGGTCTCCAAATCACGTGAGCAAAATTTGTACTCTAGGAGATTCATATTTCTCATTTTTATTTTGATGAACCTCTATGTGAGAAAATACCGGAGCGGGACCTTATTTAGAAAGGACAGGCAGTAAACACTGAGTAATGATTTTCATGTTGCAACCACAGCCGAGGATGAAATCGAACGATTAGCATAAACAAATGGTGAAATTGCTTAAAAAATAATTTACTATAGTGAATATTTACAAGACTATGGACTGGATGAAGTATTTCTGAATGAAAAAACCAAAAGGAAATTCGCGTAAATTCTCGTGAAGATGGGTAGTGGAAGGAAGCTAATTCCGGTAACGCTATTTTTAATAACGTTGTCCTTTTTACTACAGTTGATCAGTTTTGTAAGTCCTGGGTGGATGGTAATTACTTTATATATAAAATCGGAGAGCTCCGTCGAAAGTAAAGTTGACATCATGGTAGCTTTGTGGTACACGCGCACCTGTGTTACAGACGATATCAACGAATCCTGCATCACCTGGTCTTACCAGGATATGGCACAAACTACGGCCGGAGGACTTCCATGGGTCGAGGGTGAGTTATCACTAACATAATCAATCATATGCATTTGTGTGCGAATAAGGAAATTACACAAAAGAATCAGGCATTGTCAAGTTTCCGTCAGCAAGTCCTGACACTGAGGATGGAATTTCCCAATCCGTCACCGAACATTAGATTAATTATTATTTCTCTTAATTTTGTATAAAAATTGAAATATGCTGCATGACAATGCATAATTTTAGTGATCGGGCTGGAGCAGCTTGTACCCCAGTTTCCGGTTTGCTTGGATTTTATCCTTTGCCGTGTATTACAAAGCATAACAATCGAGTCACTCACCTCTTAGAATGCCCAAAATAGCTGTTTCTGATTGGCTAAATGATACTGTCATATAAGTAAATTATGAATGGGTTATTTTATATGAATATATGTTTCCTATTAAATTTATGACCTTAAACCATATCTAAATTTTGCTAGTCTTGGAGGGCAAAACATTGAATTTATTCTCTGAGTGTATTCAATTTTGTATGACATAATTCCAAGTTTAATGTTCCATCCAGTATATTCCGTCTATGGGTCGCTGATTTTATTGAGTAAAGTCTAAAAGGAACAGTGAAATAAATATAAAGAACTCTCAAAGTGAAATCACGCGTATTTAATATAAATGATATGACATAGGTTTACACAGCATATTTATGACATCATATGAATAATCAGAATATTTTATCTATTCCTGATTTCTATTTGCGTTTAATAAAATTTATTAAAAATTTTATTATTTTACATTTTTTATGCAGCTTTTGCGCTGAATTTATGGGATTTTTTTCTGGTACAACCCGTCAAAATCATCCATAATCGTCGAATCTAGGGAGATGTCGGTTCAGTAAATAAGTAACTTTAACACAAAGTTATTTTAATCCGTATGTAACTGCGTGAATATTCTCTTCCAGCATTTCGATGCTAGTGAAGTTTTATATAAATTATAACAAAAACAAAAGCGTATAGATTAGCCCTGATGAACGCGATGTAACTTTATTACTCTATGGCACAGCAATAAAACTACAATACACTAATTGCTCATCCCAGTTATCACTGCATTTATCTACCTTAAAATGGTTTAGTGTTATTAATAAAGAATATAGTGTTTTTGCCATGATTTTATATCGGACTATTAAATATAGCACAATTTTGATATAGATTTGGGTAGATTACTTTGAGTAAACATTGATAGACCTTAAAGTGTCGGTACATTCTTTCTTTTATAAAATTATTTAATTCAGTACATCGATTATGAGAAGATGATTCAAGAATGGCTGATATTGATTGAAAAGGAGGTAACCATAGAAACTTACGACGACATTCATGAGAAAAGTTTCTCAAGGCGATGGAGATGATCTTTAAATTCATATGTCATCTCATCAATTTAATCATTTTAATGTTTCGAATAAAATATTTAGACGCATTGAATTTTATGATGAAAACTCAGTTTCTATCAATCATTTTTGCATTCGAGTAAAGGCCTTAAATCTTTCCGAGATTATTAAATATGCAAGAATTTGTCCGTGCTGAAATTAAATGTATTTATTATATATTTGAAAAAGGATGGTGCAGCAGGAAATGTCTGCAAAAACCTTTGCCCATGCGCACAATGTACGTCATATTTCATATAAAAAAACAATGGTGACAATAAACACGAATGAATTAACTTATTGCCTACAATTATATATCGGTTAATTACGACTTATTAATTAAGGCAACAAATAATAAATAAGACGATAAAGGGGTAAGAAGGACAGAAGAAGGGAACTGTGTAAACCATTTACATCGTCAGGGTATTTCGGTATATTAAACTATTATAATAATGAAAAATTTAACTTCGTAAGGCAGGAGAAAATCATTAATGCAGTTTTATTCTTTGTGTGTGACAGATTCAGATTAGTGGATACCGTTTTCTTTAGACCAAAACTGCGACAAGGTACAGCCTAGGTTCCCATGCGAACATTTTAACCCACATCTGAAAATTACATGCAGTTATGGTAAGACTCTTCGGAGATATTTTTTTTTATCTATAAGTAAATACGGCCTTAGTCTTGACGGTTTTATAAATTCAAGGCAACGACTCGACCATCACATTTAAGCTACTTTGGTGAGGAAATTACCATATTGCCGTTTTTACCGTATTGCCGTATTTATCTCAGAATTTATTAGAGACAAAGGCAATTACTGTATTGCCGTATTTAGTTCAGACACGATCTATAATGTTGATAAAATTTCGTATTTTGATATAGTAATAAAATAGTTATTCCCAAAGCATTGTGTGGTAGAGGTATTTTTGTTTCGTAAAATGTCCCCGAGCTTTTAGCACTCTTGTTTTGCTGATGATGTACCTAACTGCGTCGAGACAGCGATAACAGCGATGTAACAGCATGTACACACAATATAACACGTTTGTAATGCCACAAGAATCGTAGTTAACTTGGATATAAAAGTTGTGTTTTTCAATTGAGGATCTTTAAGGAATTATGAAAATGTTTGTAAATGAAGCACAAATTGGTACATTTTCGTTTTACAAATATATGGTTCTTGTGTTCACGTCCAAATTATCCTGGACGAACGCTAAGGAAATATTGGTAGCTCAGAGTATTAAATCTATTATGGCTATCTTTCATTACCAACGGAAATTTTGATACTGAAGTTGTGTAGATGCCTTAATAAAACATTTGATACTATGGTAAAATCTATATTATACAATTGTTATGAACATTGGGGACACAAATATTCAGAATGTATTGGACGTATTCAAAGCCTTTTCTGCAAGCAAACATGGATATGCGCATTATTTGGTGGTGGTGGTTATCGATGTCTAGATGTCAATCGACCGTGGCGTTTCAGCCCGAATCGAGGAAATAATAAAAATAGGAAATTAATGGATTGAATAAATGGAGATCTGAGCAGACCCAACACTGAATGTGTTGATGTGTCTCTAGTCTCTAATGTGCAGTGGCCTGGCGTGTGGCGATGTGCAAAGAGTCTTTTGATGTATTGCAAAAATGTAATCCAAAATATTCTTGACTAAATTCACTATAATTCCAAATTAATGTTTCAGTCCAAGAATATTATTGAGCACTTTATAATTCCATAGAATAAAAATTGTATAAATAAATCTACCCAAATGAAAAACTGAACACAACAATAAGACTGATTTTGCGTCAAGATGTTAAGGCAAGAATGGGTAATTTCTCAAGTAATCTACCTTAAAGCTAAGATACACTAAAAGAGCCCGGATGTAGGCCAGCCTCCTCTCTAAAATATTCCAAGTTGTAAATAAGTTTATGAATTTCCAATTCAAAACCTATGTCATTCACTCAGATTCAAATAAATATGTTTACCCGCAAACATAATGGTTTGAATGATTAATATATACTCTTAGAGAAATATTAGCTATGTAGTATGCTATTTATAAAATAAACGTAATGGTCAGGAATAACCTGAACTTGATTTTGGATTTCTTTAACACATCAACTTTGATACCAGGTGGTGTAATCAACTACCATTAATGCATATCATTATTGCTCTCCGACGCCGGCTTTATCAGACTTATCAGATCCATCGCCACCCTCAAGAAAAGCTCATCAGTCAGTGGGGTGGTTCAAAGTGGCACTGGGTGATAGAAGGTCTTAGGTGCCACTATAATGTCACACGACAAACAAATCCTCCGCACATCCACATATAACCCTGGGTAACAAAACTCCCTCACTAGCCTATCTTTGGTCTTCGCCACACACATATGGGTTCCAAGCAGACCCTCATGTTGCAGCGGAAGCACTTCTGCCCACTTAGCTCTAAGCTCAAGAGCTTGTTTGAGCATACATTTTTCTTTCAAAGCGTACCGGTGCAAAATACCTCATTTCGACGCGAACCTCACCTCGCTGTCTGGCAATTTTCGAACGGAACTAGCTTTTGCATACCCGAGTACCTTGTTGAGAGACAAATCGTCCTTTAGAAGTTTCCTCAATTCGACAGGCAGAAAATTGTCTATGGGCGAAGCCGTTGGTCTCTGCGGAGTATACCACGACTTTCGCTTCATTGCCCTCGTTTCAATCGAGTTGTATGCGTCATACGACTAGACTGTTGCAACACATACATACACCCTAACAAGATGTCGTGAGACAACCCAGACAAACACACTGCTTGAATTCTCCCTAACATATACGGCGGGTCCAGATCAATATTAATGAGCTAATGTTTTGTCAAGTTAGTAAAATGGAGTTCATCCGTCTCGCCTGTATACTATAAAGGCTTGACATACTTACTGTCTACCAAGGCAGATTATCTGCAGCAGGTATCATAAAGCACGGTTGCCCTCTCCACACTAACTGTAGCTACCGCTGTGTTGGTCAACACCCCTATTTGGTGTTTCCAAACAGTGTCTGGAGTTAATTGTTTTCAGACGGCACTTTCTACATTCCTTAACAGCATGGCCTGGCCTTTGCAGCCGTAACACAGCAGCTCTCCTGTCTTTCCATGTTATGCGTATCTGCCCTTTGATCTTCCCCGTCCCACGGAAATGATCTTGGTTGGGATTGCCGGCCCCTGGCCTTCCCCGTTCTGACCATTGAATCTTTAGAGTGACTCGTCATTGGCCTTCCCTATGTTCACTGATGCTGGATCGGTCCATGCCAGCCCAGATCACTCTAGTAACGCTCGGCCATCACGCTTTTATATTCTAAGGTTGAGAACTCTCGCTCCGTTCAAAACAAGACCAATTTTTTACGGTACGTACTAAGAACGTACTCTTTCAGAATTCCCTCCTACATGATTTCATACGTTAGCGCCGTACCCGTTCTTTTTATCCATTTATCAAAGAGTACTCGCACGCTCACATGAAGTTGCGCGTGGGTTTCGGTGGTTATTTTCGACGACGCTCTGAAGAATTTTAGGAAACCTGCAATTTACAGTGGTGTAGTAGCACTTTCTTGAGAGCGTCGTTGTCGTCTGCGTCGTTCGGTTCCATTTTATGACAGACGTCCGTCACGGCTTCCTGTAAGAATACTGAAATGTTAATAGCTCACTGGTCTTTGGGTCAACTTTTCGAACTACGTCGAAAAGTTGTCAGTGATTTCGTCCTCTTCGCTGAACATGGGAATGTTGATCTGGATAGGTCGTACGTGTTCCGATCGCCTACTTGTAGGTCCTTAATGATCGCTAAGTTCTTCGCCCTACTTGTTGGTCTAGTCTTCTCCATTGCTAACGCATAATTGTGTTCCCTAGTTCTTTCCTCTGCTTGATATCTAGCTAACTCGACCTATCTCTCCTTCTCTGTTGCTTGTCTTTCTTTCTCTCGTTCCGCTACTTGTCTTTCACTTTCTTTCAGTCGCTCTGCCGCTTGTCTTTTTTTATCGCGCTCCGCTGCTTGTTGTTCCTTGTGTTCTCCTACACGTATCTCCGCAAAATGGGTCCCGTCGTAATTTAACTAGTCCTTCACAATAAACTTAATTGTATTAACTGTCTGTCGCCATCTTAGTCTACATGAACGGTGTCAAAAGAGGTAAGATCTCTCATCCTAAGTTTCTCTAATTACCGTCCTAATCGAAAACAGCGTCCACACGTATATTCCTACTTCTGGTACGTCCTACCTATTTATTTACTTACACCAGACGTTTCCCTTTACACAACAAATCAGCAGAACGGTCACTACACAGTTAAACTTCTCAAGTAAATTTCAGCGCAACGCTTACATCAAACAATGCGCAATTACTACCTTGGTATTTACCAAATTATCTCCTCTCTCAAGAGTATGCAAAGGTACTCCCCTGGCCCAGTTTTCACAAATTCAGTATACAAAACCCTTTCCACAAACGTGGGGAATAATAGTTCAGGCATGTGTCTTGATCCCTTACAATGCTATTATCACAACATTAAACGAAAATAAACAACACAAACGTTGATGCACTTAGCATATAAAGTGCGCAGACAATGGTTCAACTCACTCGAACAGATATGCATTAACCAGCAGTACAGAAATTGTCAATGTTTGGATAATTTGCGTCCTGTTTTTCATTGATCAGATTCTTCTACTTGAATCAGTTGTCCAATTTGTTGTGGGATGGTCGTGGTGGTTATGGATGTTCAGAGGGTGATCGACCTCGGTTTGATAGCAAAGATCAAGTGAAAAATAAAAAAAGGAAATTAATGGATGGAATAAATGGAGAGATGAGCAGAGATAGAGAATAGAACAATACAATCATCCGTATACAAAATATAACATTTTAATTAGATAAACAAATTAGACAAGACACTTCTACTAGAAAATAATTAACAAAAGTCATAAACAATACAATTAGCAGTTCCGTTAACACAAATATGACAAATTTCATCATAAAATCGATTTGGTGTTTCGAACTTAATTGACCAGCATGCCTGCATAACCTAATCTTGTTGCTGGCCACCCTCCCGAATCACCGTAGCTTGTCTGTTGGAGTTGACTTGAACATCAACATTTGAGTCCATTTGGTCTTCACTGTTAGTTCGAGCGTGCATTCTTTACTCCTCCAGAGATCCTTTCTTTTCAATGTGGAATCTTTATATCCAATGTTTTGACGATCTGACGTGGAAGTTACTTCTCTTTCAAATATGATTTTTTCAAACTAGATTCCTGTTCTACATTAACTTCATGGAATGACTAACATTCCAGCTCTCGTTGATTTCAGAGTCTGGCCTTATTGTATTACAAATAAACAAACATTAACAGCTAACATAGTTTCAGGACATAACGACTTGATTACATAGTATAGGGACTTTAATGTATTCCTCTAATCAATCCAGCCACCGTTACTGATTGATCGAAAACCTAGTCTGCTCTCGCTTATTGACAAATAGGTTCATGTAGTGTGAACTATGAATCACTATCTTGACTAATGTCGGAAACATGTACATATACGCCGCCAACAAATAGAATAAAACCAAGACACAGTACCTAATCCATATGTTTTCGAGAGTCGATTGCTTGCCACTTTTGCAGAGCCGTCTCTTTACGCTTTTGTACTCTGTTCCTCTACCTACCTGTCTCGTGGACAATTTTATGAGAGAATACTTCCTACTTCGTCGGAGTCAAGATCTCTAAAGTAGATTTACTAATGTTACGGTGTAAGACATGCATAAAGCACGAAACTTCGCATGGAAACAAACCCATTTTCGTTACTGATCCAGTCGGAATTTAGGTTTATTTACGTGGCATGATTAATACATGTCCATCCAAGGTTTGGAAAATTTCATATCGTTGCATTTCTCCTTAATAAATCGATCTCTGCAAAGTTTCAACTTATGGCAAATATTTCAGCCCTGTGCATTCTTGATAACAATCAAAACTTACCCGTTAACCTGACACACTGTTAATGAACGGACCTCAGTCAATCGAGCCTATAACAGACATATTAGTGCACCGTATCCTACACTGGTCATGGGTTTCATTCCGTGTTAATTGCATACATTAACTTAATATTGATATGTGTGACAATGACACTTGAACATTACAGACAGTAGCAAAATTCATACCGCTGCAAAGCAGATACCCTACAGAATGCTACAAAATGCTTAAATCGTAGATGATCACGGACGTGTTATATGGGCATTACGTATGAGACCTTTATTATTTAGCTATGGCTTCCGCCTTGTATGGATCTCACATGATGATTGAAATGTTAGTGCATGTGTAAAGACTTCTCTCAAAGAGTGAAGGATTGTACTAGTCAAACCTGGCATGATAAAAACATGCAGTCGTCACAGAATTATAAAACATTATTAAATTTTGAGATTTATGTTTCCATAGGTTTACCTATTTATGCCCTCAAAGTTCTTTCGAGATTCACCTGTTACAGTCATCAACGTTTTATAGAGATTGGTAGGCATGATGATTTTACATAGACAAAACTGCATCTGCCTTTTTGTACCGACGGGGCAGAAAGAACGCGTATGATACGGCGTAGGAATATGTCAGGCCGAGACTATGTTCATACTCAATATCAAATGACTGGGCACAAAGCAATTTGGTGGTCTTTTTATTTATTACGTATCCCCTTTTTAAACATATCACTTTAAATTTTTGAATAAACACTTTAACAAATTGAATTGGGAATTTTCCGTTTGATGAAAGATTTTGAGCAGCCTCAGAAATATCTACATATAACACGGGCTGAGTCTATTAATACAGATCGTGCAGTTGCGTCGTAAGCCTGTCTTCATTGCAGATATGGTGAATTGCTCTTTATCTTTGAACTTTTACAAATGTTGTTTGGGGCATATGAATGGATTTAAAAGTCAGTCAGAGGCAAGTTGATTTTGTTCACTTCTCAAAAGAAAAGTGACCAACCCACGTTCTCTTTCCAAGCCAATTCCAGGGAAAATTTCACCGGCTGACAATAATAAAATATATTCAATTTTATACAGAAACCTCATTAATTTAAAGTACTTTAAAACTCTCTGTTTTTAATACAAGAAATTATATCTTCAGCGAATTTAAAGGTGATATTTTAAGCTAAGTAAACGACGATTCTATATCTTTTTCGCTTGGATTTTGTTGCACAAATAATCGCAAGAATTTAAAATGCAAACATCTATATACTTCTCTACTTATGCCCCATTGATGTAAAAGTCTATACACTGTAACAAGAAGTAATTCTTTTAAATTTGCGTCACAGTAAAGAGACGTTGCTTCTGTGTGATACGTCTGCCTTTATGTTGCAACGTTTGTCAGTTTAATCTTCAGCTTTACTAAATAAATTTGATTCCTTACCATTATAATAGACGCACTGAAAGTTCCTCCACTCAAACTTACTCATTAAAACTATAACAAAAACAATTCCGCAGGCCATATTTTTGAAACTTTGAAGCTGAACTCGATTTGAGGTAAGTTTGGTATTTTAGATTATTTACATTGTGTAATGTCTCTTCTCTGTGTCATCACAGATACAGCTTGTAACGAAATCGACTGGTACACATTTCACAAATATTTGTTCTTTGGTTTCTTGCACCTTTTTGTTTAAGTTATTTTCGCACAGAATTCAGTACACATATATTTCTTTGTTCTTCTCAAAAGCACATGATATTACCTGAGAATATTTGGAAATGAATTATCCTTACTTACGTACTTACTTATTTACTTACTTATCCTTCCCACTTTTATCTATCATCTACCTTTACTGCTCATTTTACAAGACAATACTTGACGCACTCCATTTTGCTGTCTTCCAGGTGACTCTAGCTATGGTTGGGTTGAGAATGAGGTCGAAACGACCCTGGCACTCATGACATGCATTGTAAGCATCGTGTTGGTGGTAATCGGCTACAAAAACAAAACGTCCACGAAATCATATTTAGCTATGTCCTCGGGATTCATGCTATTCTCAGGTAAATATATATATATATATATATATATATATATATATATATATATATATATATATATATATATATACACACACACACACACACACACATGGGGATTGGGTACAATGCATAATTTATTATCACTGCGTTTGACTCTAAATAATAATAGCCAGTGAACTCTTCATGTATATTTGTATATCCTTAATGAAAGGAACGATTTTAATTAAATAATTACGTGCCGGAAAAGATAAACTGATATCAGAATCTTGTAGAGTTAGCTGATAGCAGATGTTTGTTTGAACACACACACACACACACACACACACACACACACGAATCCGGTTTAAAACTATTTTACTAAGATTGCATTGTACGACTGAACGTTTTGGTCTAGAAAACCGTTTTGTGTTCGTAAATCTTATTTAACTAATTACAATATAAAACTGTTTAAATTACTAACAAAGATTCAAGAGAGGTTTAATGAGAAATCATCACCAACAACACGCTCCTTTTAAATTGTGGTAGACTTGACCAAACCTATTTGTCTGTGATGTGGCCACACATATTGGACAAAAACGAACTACTATAATGCAATCTTTCTTTTGCATATGTTCTCTTTAAATATCAAAATGCATGAAATAAAATAATCAAAAGAATTTATTTTAAAAGACTCAAGGTGACTGTGACATGTTGAAAGTTGGGAGAATGACTTCGCTTAGACTGCCCAGACACTCTTTCTGCGGAGTTACCATGAACGTAAAACGGTATAATTTGTCACGTACATGCCCATACAAACAGTAACAATTTGTAACCTCATTTTTACTTTTGGCCAAACTATCATTTTTTTTGGCGTAGAGCTGAGCACATCACCTCCATAATTAAGTAATCTTATTAATAAAAGTGTCGCTTTTTGAAAGATTCTTTGGAGATATTGTGGATATACTTCAGGCAAGTACTGTTTTAAAGTCATGAAAACTGATAACAATATAAAATCGAACCAAATGACCTCTTGATGTTTTATTTAAGTAAACATCAAAGTTAAGATCTCGCATTTTTCTTGAAGTTTTGAAAAGTCAGAGTTAAGTTATGCAAAACATACCAGAGAATTTTTTCTGATCTGATTTGTAAAACATTTAATACACCCGTTTTCTGTGGAGGCAATTGGGCATATGATGCAGTTTGCCCCTTTTTCTCCTAGGCGTGATACATAAGAGTGTTTACTGTAATTTTACAACGGCTCTGCTCCGACCTATTTATGAGGTAATTGATGGTGCTTTTGCACGACAGGGCCCATCGTCAACACGGATAAGATGAACTCGATAATGGCAGGTGAAACTCGTTGTTTGAACGCAACTGACATCACGCACTAACATCTGGCAAATTACATGAAGTCGACATGATTGTGTAAGAATGAAAAAGAAATTATTTGGTCATATTTAAATAGTTATTAGGTATTTTCTTAGTTATTGTTGTATCTTTCGAAGTAGTTTTCTTAATGACTGCATCTCAGAAAGAAACCTTAACAAACTCAATAAGTTTACAGCAGTGTAAGGTCAATCAGACGTTACCTTTGTGATAAAATGTGATATGCGTTCAATACCGCTTGACCATTTCCGTCAGATAGTGAAATAACATCAGAAGTAATTGAAGGATTCACATAAATTTCATGTATTTGGTGATTGACCTCTGGCGCAGTGCACCACATATATCACGAGAGAAAAGGTCGATGATATTTCGATTGTGATTTTGCCTCCTTCCGCCACCATATTGTTCCATGACACCGAAAGTTGTTTCAAATATTGTTGTCACTGGCGACGAATTAAATCGGCAGTTATTTTCTCGACTTGACGGAAAAGGCCGAGAGGGGTCCGATTGGTGGTTCAGGAATAATTCGGTTAAGTGTCTCAACGGAACGCTTTGCTTCTCTGATATCACGAGTTTACTATTTTTATGAGCAGAACATGCTTTAGCGTATTTTACGTGACATAACATATCTCACCACAGATTTGTCACCAACTTAGAAAATTATACTCAGAAATTTTTGTTGATTTTCTTTTTTAAATGTACAATTTTTCTTATCATCTTCATCATGTTCATTGCTTATCTTAATCTTCATAGAGTTTATTGCTTATCTTCATCTTCATTGAGTTTTGTGCTTATCTTCATCGAGTTTATTGCTTATCTTCATCTTCATCGTTTGATTTACGGTTACAGGTATCATACTGTGGATACCTGTGGGGAAAGTAGCAACCTATGTAAAGGGAGTCTATGACATGAACCGAGGAACACCAGTTATCCAAATGTCGATGGGCACGTCATGGGCGTTGATCTTGGCAGCTATTGCAGCTTTCATCAGCAATATATGTGCCCTCTTTCTTCTCATCATTGCCTGCAAGCAGAACCAAGAAACCTCTGGAATAATTTATCCTAACGCTGAAGACGAAAATGGCATCGTTTCAAGTATCCCCATGCAACCGATTCAAGTGCCCAATGACGAAAATCACGTTTACCCGACTGCCCCGCCTCCATATATCCAGGCACCTATAATTGTGCATACGTATGGCTACAACATGTACCACAGTCTGGCTCACCCCAGCGGGCATTTTGGACCAGTCTATCCCCAGTATACGCACAACTATCAAATTTCCCCACCCCCACAATACACAGAAAAGCCTAACTGACAGTATTCAGAATCCATAAAATCGATGTGCGGTTTAGAACTCATTCTGGTTGGCGAAACCAGTCTGTTTACCTGTAGCATGCCAACATTACTGTGTTTAAATTCTCAGCTTTTCTTACTTTAAAAAAATTAAACTCAGAAAATTTGAAAACTAAATGCTAAAATGCTTACTATGACACGAATTTCTCCTTCAGCAAATATGAGCACTATTTAAAGATAACATTTATTGCTTCAGTTGAAGCTATTTTGCAGAGTAAATTACCTTATCTGAGGAACAATTATTGATTTCTGAGTGATTAATATCACAGATGGCGCTCATAGTCATTGACTCTTTCTAACTGCGTCTGAAGCTTCGTGATTTCAAAATTACAGAATGTTTGTCCACTTTTGTTTGTATGGGGATCAGACACACTAATTGTCTGAATCCGGTGAATATACATAAATTAATAATTACATATATAGTTTATTTATAGTTTTGAGGATATTTCATTTATAAGTTTTAGACATGGAAGAAATCATGTTAACTTTAAATAGATATGAACTATCTTCATTCCACCTCAGCATTCACTTTATGT